>JACEFZ010014340.1:0-114886 GCA_014155875.1 Cepaea nemoralis | reverse complement strand
ACCACAACAAAAAAAAGTCTAACGTGCCTCAAACCCCGGGGAAGGGCCAAAAAACCTCATTAAAAAATTCCGCCGAAGTCGGAAGTGCTGGCCCACGGGTGGCAAAAAAAAACTGGAAACTACCCCTTTACTCCAAATGAAAATGCCCTTTCTTTCTAGGAAAGTTGACAAAACTAGTTTACAAAATCCCATCGTGTCCGGAAAAACCCCCCTTTTTGCTGTTTTTCCCAAAAACGTTTTTGGGGGGGCCCCGAAACATTTTTGCCCGGGAGAAAACCCTTGGGGGGAAAAACCCCCTTGAAACCCGTCTGCGGTTGGGGGGGGGGAAAGGCCCTTTGGTAAAACCCTTAAAATTGGCCCAAAATTTAAAAAGTGGGGAAATTTAAAAGGGGAAAAAACCCCAATGAGCGGGAGGGGGACGATTCCCTCGGCGAGCACGAACCAGTGTGTTATTTTTCCCGGATCTGAAATTTTATGGAACCACCCTGGATGGCGGAAAAGCCATGGACTGTCCCTCCTTCCCCTAAGGGCCCGATCGTGAAACATTTTACCGTTCAACTTGCCCAAACTGGGATGTGGACGCCCCCACAAAAATGTTTAGAAACCCACCCGGAATGTTTTCACAAAATATTTGAAGAGTCATCGGGTTGAAAAGGGCTGTTTGGGGCCATCCGTTTTACAGGCCCGGGACCATCCCTTTTTTTTGGTAGACCTGTCCCCCGGTGGAAGTCGGCTAAAAAATCTTTTGTTTTTGGGGGGGGAAAATTTTTCTCTAACACCGGGCCCCAAGGGCTTTTTTTAAGTACCGTGACAATTCCCAGATAAAGCGGGGCAAAACGGCCCGTGGCCTACATTTTGAGTCCCAAAAAGGAGAGGGAAAAATGATTTGACGCCTAATTTTTACAGATTTGTGAAAGGGGGTTCGACACAATTTAAAAAAACCCTTGGAAAAAAAACCCTTGGGGGGAGTTGACCCAAAAGTTGTGGGGACAACAAGGAATGTGTTTTTTTCCGGGGGTTTTGGGATAGAGAGAGGGCTTAAAAAGTGTCTTATGTTGATTTTCGTCGGGGGACATTTATCCATTGTGTGATTTCTATTTTCAATTTTTAAAACCCGGGAAAAAAATATTTGGGATTTTAAATTTGATAGGGCTCAAAATTAGATTTTTTTCCTTTGGAGACTATGTGGTTTAATTTTGCGTTATGAGAACGTATTAAAAAGAGCGTCGGCAGCAGTAGGTATCGATTTGCTTGAACTAGCTAGTGTGAAATATAAATTTAAAAATTTAAAATGATTTTAAGGGCAATGAAAGTGGATGATATTTATTGGTTTAAAGGGTGGTTGGGGGAAAAAGGGAAAATGTAAAAGTGGTGGGATTTCCAGTAGGGTTCTACGGGGGTTTTCTCCCTTTCCCCCCTTTTTTTTAGTTTTTTTCCTTGTCTCCCAGATCAAAAACCCGTTTGTAAGAGCTTCTCTGCCTTTTTACAGATTTTTTTTTTCCCCTTTATAATCTGAGGGGCGGCCGTCGGCCTAAATACCTAGAAAAAGGTTTGGGAGCCCGGGTTGCTCTAAACCAGGTGTTTTCTCCTTCAACAGGTTCACTATATTTTACAAAAAAGCTAAAGGGAAAAGTATGGTTTTCCGATCAGTAAAGGGGGGTTTTTTTATTCAGGGTTTTTTGCATGGGCCAAAAAACCCAGAGGGTTTTGCAAAAACCCGGGCCCTTTCCTGCAGAGGGGGGAAAAAAAGGACTAAAAGGGGAATTACTCAGTGGTAGTTCTTATATAGAAAAGTGAAGACACTTCCAAAAACCACCAAACGGGGAACAAAGTTTATATAGAGAACGGGAAAAATTTGAACATTTTTTTTTTTCCCAAAATTTGGGGAAATTTTTGTGGGGACATTCCCAATTTAACCCATTGGTTTTTACAATTGGGGAATTCCTATGAGACAAAAACCCACTAACATTTAGTTTCAAAGGACAGTAAACTTATTTTACTGTAAAAAGGGGGGGGGGGGGGTTTACCCAGTTTCCCGGGAACTGTTAGTGAAAATATTAGTTCCACTGTGTTCGATTCATATTCTTTTTTGGGGACTAACCCACTATTGGTGACCAAAACCCCGGATACCAAAGAGCTTTTGGGAAAGCAAGTCGACATTTGGCCGGAGAGCCCAAACAATTTGGTGAGGTTTTTGTACTTGATTATGGGATGTTTTGGGCCAGTATTTGTAAATGAAGCAACTTTGCTCCTGAGCTGTTGGGTTTCGATTCTGAAAACATAGATAAAGGGTTTCCCAAACCACGACCCGGGGCCACTTGTGGCCCGCCACTGTCCAGAAAGGGGCAGCATCCCCCCCTCGTTATTTTTAATATATTTTAAATAATTTCAAAAATGAAACAAGAGCGTCCCGTCAGCGTGCGAAAAATTTACTCGGGCTAGGGTTGTTAGGGGCCCCAGTTTTAAACGAGTGCCCCTTTTCATTTTTCGCAACAAAAAAGTTATGAAAGTTCCTATACCCCAGCCTTTGTCGCCCAATCAGTGTGCGCATTTGGCACCATGTTTGTCTCTTTAAAAAAGGTTTAGCAGAGTCGGTAAATTTTTGTTTAAAATTATTTTTTTTTTTTTAAAAAATGGGAAATTTCACCTTTAAACCCGATTGGGGTTGGAAAATCTAAAAAAAAACAAGGTTAAAAGGGGGAAAATTTTAAAGACTTTTTGTTTTTTGGTCGTCAAAAAAACTTTGAATTGGAGGGTTTAAATTTTTATTTTTATCCCACCCAAAAGTGGTAAACCATTTTGTTTAATTTGGGGATTTTGTAAATTGTAATTTTTTTTTTCCATTGGAAATGGAGAATCCACTGACTTTCTAACACAGCCGGGCCCGAAAAGTTTTTTTTTTCAGCAAAAAACGAAAATTTTTGAAGTCATTGAAAAAAAACTTCTGGGGACTTTGAATCGTTTGGCATGCAAATCCCAAAAAGGGCTGATCTTTTTAAAAACTTAAATTTGGTGCGAGAAAAACAACTTTTTTTTAAAAATGGAAAAAATTTGGGACATTTGTAGGGCACCGCCGGTGCCCGGGTTTTAAACGGGAAAAAAATTTTCTGGATGTCAAGCATTAGGGGAAACATTTTTCAGGGCAACCTATTTAAAAAAATATCATTGTATCATTTCACCAAGAAGCTGTGGGGAAAGTTTTTAAAATCTGAAACATGCCATCGATTTTGTTCTGAAAATTGTGGCCCAAAATTGGGAAGTAAAGCCCCTGAACAGGCGTGATTTTTCGGGACGGTTTTTATCAAAACCCAAAGTGGGAATACAGTGAGCAAACCTTTTTACATTCCTGTGATGTCAATGGCTATCAAAAGGAAAAAGTTCTGTCACTTTTTCTAGGCCTGACAATTGGGTGCCCCATCTGTTTCTGTCTGAAATAAAGGAAATTGCCTACAAAACGGGAATTTTTTGCTAAAACGGGGCCCGGTTTAATGACCGGGCTTTTTTTGGGGACATCCGCCCCTTTTTAAACTTTTTAAATGCGGGGACCGGGGAAAAAAAAACAACTATTAAAAAAATTTGTGGGGTGACATTTTCTTTTTTAAAAATAGCCCCTACGCCTGTTTTTTGGACAGTTTACCCTGCCCTTTTAAAAGGGGGACTTTAGGGGCTTTTTCCAACTCTGAAAAACCTTTTTTGGTAGAAAAAAAAATTTGGACTTTTTACAGCCAAAGAAAAATTTAAAAAAGGGAAATTTTTTTTTTTCTTTCCCCCCAAAAAAATTTTGGCAGCATATTTAGAGTCCCAGCTATATTTAGAGCACCGCTATATTTAGCGGCCCGAGGTTATCTCCTCTGTGTTCGGGTGGGGGTGCTTTGCCCAGGGGTTTTTAAATTGCCCACCCCACAGTTTTTGTTTTTTTTGGGCCCCTGGGGGGAAAACCGTTTCTGTCCCCCTTTTCGATCCTCTTTGCATGGGGCCCTTTCCATAAATTTTTCCGGGTTTTGGGGTTAGGGTTGGGGTTAGGATTAGGGTTAGGGGTTGGGGTTACACACACAAAACCCTAACCCAAAATCCAAACCCTCCCCCTTTAACCCTACCCCCCCCCCAAAACCCAAAGGGGGAAAAAAGTTAAAAAGAAAAAGGCACCACAGCCGCATAGAAATTGCGCAGCGAGCTACGGCGCAACACACAAAACCCAAAACCTTTAAAATTTTCGGCCAAAAAAGGGGGAACCCCGGGAAATTGACTTCATACTCGGGGATTCCCTTTTTTTTGGTGGGGGAAAGGAAAGGGCAAAAGTGCCTGAAAAAGTTTTTGGAAATCTTCAGCCCGGTATCAAGAGTTCACAAAAAGGGGGAGGAAAAGTTTGCCCTTTTTCATAAACCCGTTCTTTTTAATTTCCTGAATTGCCCGGGGCTCCTTTTCAATTACGGGAAAATCCTTCAGCACGAAGAAATTGATTTGAAAAATTAATTCTGCACTAGTTTGTAAATTTCTGGAGCTGCCTGCTTACTTTCAGGATCATATGATTTATTCTGGGGACTATTGCCTTTTCCGAAAAATTTTAAAACAGTTGCGTTCTTTCGCCCACAGATAAATTTGTCTTTTTTTTGGTTCGACGTACAATGCGAGCAGTCATTTTCCGCAACGACCGTTATTAAAAAACAAAAAACAAGCAACTTTCCAGACTCACCGCCCGAACCAAAGCTGCGCTTATGCCTTTGGGCACGAAATATTGTCCCCCAGACATTGATAAACTCCCTTTCTGAACTAAAAAGTAATAGTTTGAATCAGTTATAATGAAAAGTAATTACATTAATAGCTTTTTTCTAAATGATTAAAAATTTTGATTGTTAAATTAACTTTTGATTGTAAAAAAAAAAATGAACGCAGTGAAGTATGACAATGACTGCCTTTAAAATTTTAGAATTTTGTTGACGAAAATTAAGAGGTAAGAGATTTTGCAAAACTTTTTAATTCTATTTAAAATTGTGGCCCGCTTAACTACCGAAAAACGTAGATTTTGGCCCTCGTCTTGAAAAAGCTTGGGACCACTGCACTAGATTATACGACAGACATTCTACACATACTTTTGCACACACTGACACTTTTCTTTTTTTAAATTAATTTGTCATCTCTTTTAGAAGGGGAGTTGTGTGGTATGTTTTTGGGAAAAGAATGAGAGGGGGGATGGTCAGTGGTAAGAGAGAGAGAGAGAGAGAGAGAGAGAGAGAGAGAGAGAGAGAGAGAAGAGAGAGAGAGAGAGAGAAGAGAGGAAGAGAGAGCGGCGGGGGAGAGAGAAGGGGAGAGAGAGAGAGAGAGAGGAGAGAGAGAGAGATTGAGAGTGATCCGGGACTAACGGTGTTTTTGTGGACAGAAAGCTAGGAGACCCTCAGATAATGATATGGGGTTAAAAGAATGTGGGTGTTGATTCCCCTCACCCCAGGGATGACACATATTACGACAAATGCTAACCTGTCAAAAATTCACGCTAAAAATCGGATGTATTGGCCTAAGGGTTTTGGCTCAAGGGTGCATAACGAGACACACCACAATCACATCTGAAAAAAACACTCCGGATGAACGCAAAGAAGAAGAAGAAGAAGAGCTCAAGACTAACAGACTGTTTGTTAGTACATTGGCCATGCCACTACCGACACTGCTCACACGACGAAAGGACAATTAACAGACCCAAACTGAAATTTCAAAATATATATTTATTTAGTTTTTAAATACTAGATCCAGTATATATGCTTTTTAAACGGTGTACGATGTTCAGCAATGCATCGAGGGACAGAATTGCTCTGGTGATTCTGAAACGGTGATGTTGATGTTTTGGTGTATTAAATGGGATGATGATATTAAGATTATTAAGGGTGATAAAATAAAGTTTTTTTTAAAAATAGCTATCTAAAAGATCGTTCATAATATAGCAAATCTCATTATGTGGTATTGTTTGTCTCTTCTTAGTTCTTTCCATATGGCAGTATTTGATGTGGAGCAAGCTTGGCCACATCTGTAACTATCTACTACAGGCCTAGGTTGAGGATATGTTGCGGAGGCTATTCCATCTCTTCTTGAAGCATTGGCCACCTTTCAAGTGTTGCACAGGTCGTTCCAAACTTCAAAGTTTACTAGGAATCAAGAGAGACACGTCTGTTCTCGTTCAGTGCTGATAACGACAAGCTCTGCTGACAGCTGGATCACTGCTTTCGTTTGTCCTTACTTATAGAAGGAGTAGACACATTCTGCCGACTATTGAATCACTTCGCTGTCTGCTCTCTTCGTTCAATGGTGGTGATGACAAATTCTGCTGACATGTTGGATCAATTTGCAGACCACTATCCTCGGTCAGAGGTGATATAGGCGTACTCAGCTGACAGTTTGATCACTGCTTTCTTCTGTCCTCATTCATTGAAGTAGCGGACAAACTATAACGATTACTGAATCACTCTTCAGACGCCTTTCCTCGCTCAGTGGTGATACAGACGCACTCAGCTTACATGTGGGTGACTTTGGAGACGTCTGTACTCGTTCAGTGCTTATTCACATAACTCTGCAGACGGCTGGATAACTTTGCAGACATCTGTACTCGTTCAGTGCTTATTCACATAACTCTGCAGACGGCTGGATAACTTTGCAGACATCTGTTCTCGTTCAGTGCTTATTCACATAACTCTGCAGACGGCTGGATAACTTTGCAGACATCTGTTCTCGTTCAGTGCTTATTCACATAACTCTGCAGACGGCTGGATAACTTTGCAGACATCTGTTCTCGTTCAGTGCTTATTCACATAACTCTGCAGACGGCTGGATAACTTTGCAGACATCTGTTCTCGTTCAGTGCTTATTCACATAACTCTGCAGACGGCTGGATAACTTTGCAGACATCTGTTCTCGTTCAGTGCTTATTCACATAACTCTGCAGACGGCTGGATAACTTTGCAGACATCTGTTCTCGTTCAGTGCTTATTCACATAACTCTGCAGACGGCTGGATAACTTTTGCGACACTTTCTCGTTCAGTGCGTAGTTCACATAACTCTGCAACGGCTGGATAACTTTGCAGACATCTGTTCGCGTTCAGTGCTTATTCACATAACTCTGCAGACGGCTGGATAACTTTGCAGACATCTGTTCTCGTTCAGTGCTTATTCACATAACTCTGCAGACGGCTGGATAACTTTGCAGACATCTGTTCTCGTTCAGTGCTTATTCACATAACTCTGCAGACGGCTGGATAACTTTGCAGACATCTGTTCTCGTTCAGTGCTTATTCACATAACTCTGCAGACGGCTGGATAACTTTGCAGACATCTGTTCTCGTTCAGTGCTTATTCACATAACTCTGCAGACGGCTGGATAACTTTGCAGACATCTGTTCTCGTTCAGTGCTTATTCACATAACTCTGCAGACGGCTGGATAAAGATGTGTATAAGAGACAGCTCGTTCAGTGCTTATTCACATAACTCTGCAGACGGCTGGATAACTTTGCAGACATCTGTTCTCGTTCAGTGCTTATTCACATAACTCTGCAGACGGCTGGATAACTTTGCAGACATCTGTTCTCGTTCAGTGCTTATTCACATAACTCTGCAGACGGCTGGATAACTTTGCAGACATCTGTTCTCGTTCAGTGCTTATTCACATAACTCTGCAGACGGCTGGATAACTTTGCAGACATCTGTTCTCGTTCAGTGCTTATTCACATAACTCTGCAGACGGCTGGATAACTTTGCAGACATCTGTTCTCGTTCAGTGCTTATTCACATAACTCTGCAGACGGCTGGATAACTTTGCAGACATCTGTTCTCGTTCAGTGCTTATTCACATAACTCTGCAGACGGCTGGATAACTTTGCAGACATCTGTTCTCGTTCAGTGCTTATTCACATAACTCTGCAGACGGCTGGATAACTTTGCAGACATCTGTTCTCGTTCAGTGCTTATTCACATAACTCTGCAGACGGCTGGATAACTTTGCAGACATCTGTTCTCGTTCAGTGCTTATTCACATAACTCTGCAGACGGCTGGATAACTTTGCAGACATCTGTTCTCGTTCAGTGCTTATTCACATAACTCTGCAGACGGCTGGATAACTTTGCAGACATCTGTTCTCGTTCAGTGCTTATTCACATAACTCTGCAGACGGCTGGATAACTTTGCAGACATCTGTTCTCGTTCAGTGCTTATTCACATAACTCTGCAGACGGCTGGATAACTTTGCAGACATCTGTTCTCGTTCAGTGCTTATTCACATAACTCTGCAGACGGCTGGATAACTTTGCAGACATCTGTTCTCGTTCAGTGCTTATTCACATAACTCTGCAGACGGCTGGATAACTTTGCAGACATCTGTTCTCGTTCAGTGCTTATTCACATAACTCTGCAGACGGCTGGATAACTTTGCAGACATCTGTTCTCGTTCAGTGCTTATTCACATAACTCTGCAGACGGCTGGATAACTTTGCAGACATCTGTTCTCGTTCAGTGCTTATTCACATAACTCTGCAGACGGCTGGATAACTTTGCAGACATCTGTTCTCGTTCAGTGCTTATTCACATAACTCTGCAGACGGCTGGATAACTTTGCAGACATCTGTTCTCGTTCAGTGCTTATTCACATAACTCTGCAGACGGCTGGATAACTTTGCAGACATCTGTTCTCGTTCAGTGCTTATTCACATAACTCTGCAGACGGCTGGATAACTTTACAGACATCTGTTCTCGTTCACTAAAGATAAAACTCCGCTAATAGTTGCATCAGTTTTGGACGTCCGTACATTTCGATGCTGTTTCACACAAACTACTGACAGCTGGATCACTTTTGGACGTCCGTACTATTTCGATGCTGTTTCACACAAACTACTGACAGCTGGATCACTTTTGGACGTCCGTACTATTTCGATGCTGTTTCACACAAACTACTGACAGCTGGATCACTTTTGGACGTCCGTACTATTTCGATGCTGTTTCACACAAACTACTGACAGCTTGGATCACTTTTGAACGTCCGTACTATTTCGATGCTGTTTCACACAAACTACTGACAGCTGGATCACTTTGGACGTCCGTACTATTTCGATGCTGTTTCACACAAACTACTGACAGCTGGATCACTTTGGACGTCCCGTACTATTTCGATGCTGTTTCACACAAAACTACTGACAGGCTGGATCACTTTTAGGACGTCCGTACTATTTCGATGCTGTTTCACACAAACTACTGACAGCTGGATCACTTTTGGACGTCCGTACTATTTCGATGCTGTTTCACACAAACTACTGACAGCTGGATCACTTTTGGACGTCCGTACAATTTCGATGCTGTTTCACACAAACTACTGACAGCTGGATCACTTTTGGACGTCCGTACTATTTCGATGCTGTTTCACACAAACTACTGACAGCTGGATCACTTTTGGACGTCCGTACTATTTCGATGCTGTTTCACACAAACTACTGACTGCTGGATCACTTTTGGACGTCCGTACTATTTCGATGCTGTTTCACGCAAACTACTGACAGCTGGATCACTTTTGGACGTCCGTACTATTTCGATGCTGTTTCACGCAAACTACTGACAGCTGGATCACTTTTGGACGTTCGTACTATTTCGATGATGTTTCACACAAACTACTGACAGCTGGATCACTTTTGGACGTCCGTACTATTTCGATGCTGTTTCACACAAACTACTGACAGCTGGATCACTTTTGGACGTCCGTACTATTTCGATGCTGTTTCACACAAACTACTGACAGCTGGATCACTTTTGGACGTCCGTACTATTTCAATGCTGTTTCACACAAACTACTGACAGCTGGATCACTTTTGGACGTCCGTACTATTTCGATGCTGTTTCACACAAACTACTGACAGCTGGATCACTTTTGGACGTCCGTACTATTTCGATGCTGTTTCACACAAACTACTGACAGCTGGATCACTTTTGGACGTCCGTACTATTTCGATGCTGTTTCACACAAACTACTGACAGCTGGATCACTTTTGGACGTCCGTACTATTTCGATGCTGTTTCACACAAACTACTGACAGCTGGATCACTTTTGGACGTCCGTACTATTTCGATGCTGTTTCACACAAACTACTGACAGCTGGATCACTTTTGGACGTCCGTACTATTTCGATGCTGTTTCACACAAACTACTGACAGCTGGATCACTTTTGGACGTCCGTACTATTTCGATGCTGTTTCACACAAACTACTGACAGCTGGATCACTTTTGGACGTCCGTACTATTTCGATGCTGTTTCACACAAACTACTGACAGCTGATCACTTTTGGACGTCCGTACTATTTCGATGCTGTTTCACACAAACTACTGACAGCTGGATCACTTTTGGACGTCCGTACTATTTCGATGCTGTTTCACACAAACTACTGACAGCTGGATCACTTTTGGACGTCCGTACTATTTCGATGCTGTTTCACACAAACCTACTGACAGCTGGATCACTTTTGGACGTCCGTACTATTTCGATGCTGTTTCACACAAACTACTGACAGCTGGATCACTTTTGGACGTCCGTACTATTTCGATGCTGTTTCACACAAACTACTGACTGCTGGATCACTTTTGGACGTCCGTACTATTTCGATGCTGTTTCACACAAACTACTGACTGCTGGATCACTTTTGGACGTCCGTACTATTTCGATGCTGTTTCACACAAATTACTGACAGCTGGATCACTTTTGGACGTCCGTACTATTTCGATGCTGTTTCACACAAATTACTGACAGCTGGATCACTTTTGGACGTCCGTACATTTCGATGCTGTTTCACACAAACTACTGACAGCTGGATCACTTTTAGACGTCCGTACTATTTCGATTCTGTTTCACACAAACTACTGACAGCTGGATCACTTTTGGACGTCCGTACTATTTCGATGCTGTTTCACACAAACTACTGACAGCTGGATCACTTTTGGACGTCCGTACTATTTCGATGCTGTTTCACACAAACTACTGACAGCTGGATCACTTTTGGACGTCCGTACTATTTCGATGCTGTTTCACACAAACTACTGACAGCTGGATCACTTTTGGACGTCCGTTACTATTTCGATGCTGTTTCACACAAACTACTGACCAGCTGGATCACTTTTGGACGTCCGTACTATTTCGATGCTGTTTCACACAAACTACTGACAGCTGGATCACTTTGGACGTCCGTACTATTTCGATGCTGTTTCACACAAACTACTGACAGCTGGATCACTTTTGGACGTCCGTACTATTTCGATGCTGTTTCACCACAAACTACTGACAGCTGGATCACTTTTGGACGTCCGTACTATTTCGATGCTGTTTCACACAAACTACTGACAGCTGGATCACTTTTGGACGTCCGTACTATTTCGATGCTGTTTCACACAAACTACTGACAGCTGGATCACTTTTGGACGTCCGTACTATTTCGATGCTGTTTCACACAAACTAACTGACAGCTGGATCACTTTTGGACGTCCGTACTATTTCGATGCTGTTTCACACAAACTACTGACAGCTGGATCACTTTTGGACGTCCGTACTATTTCGATGCTGTTTTCACACAAACTACTGACAGCTGGATCACTTTTGGACGTCCGTACTATTTCGATGCTGTTTCACACAAACTACTGACAGCTGGATCACTTTTGGACGTCCGTACTATTTCGATGCTGTTTCACACAAACTACTGACAGGTGGATCACTTTTGGACGTCCGTACTATTTCGATGCTGTTTCACACAAACTACTGACAGCTGGATCACTTTTGGACGTCCGTACATTTCGATGCTGTTTCACACAAACTACTGACAGCTGGATTACGTTTGGACGTCCGTACTATTTCGATGCTGTTTCACACAAACTACTGACAGCTGGATCACTTTTGGACGTCCGTACTATTTCGATGCTGTTTCACACAAACTACTGACAGCTGGATCACTTTTGGACGTCCATACTATTTCGATGCTGTTTCACACAAACTACTGACAGCTGGATCACTTTTGGACGTCCGTACTATTTCGATGCTGTTTCACACAAACTACTGACAGCTGGATCACTTTTGGACGTCCGTACTATTTCGATGCTGTTTCACACCAAACTACTGACAGCTGGATCACTTTGGACGTCCGTACTATTTCGATGCTGTTTCACACAAACTACTGACAGCTGGATCACTTTTGGACGTCCGTACTATTTCGATGCTGTTTCACACAAACTACTGACAGCTGGATCACTTTTGGACGTCCGTACTATTTCGATGCTGTTTCACACAAACTACTGACAGCTGGATCACTTTTGGACGTCCCGTACTATTTCGATGCTGTTTCACACAAACTACTGACAGCTGGATCACTTTTGGACGTCCGTACTATTTCGATGCTGTTTCACACAAACTACTGACAGCTGGATCACTTTTGGACGTCCGTACTATTTCGATGCTGTTTCACACAAAACTACTGACAGCTGGATCACTTTTGGACGTCCGTACTATTTCGATGCTGTTTCACACAAACTACTGACAGCTGGATCACTTTTGGACGTCCGTACTATTTCGATGCTGTTTCACACAAACTACTGACAGCTGGATCACTTTTGGACGTCCGTACTATTTCGATGCTGTTTCACACAAACTACTGACAGCTGGATCACTTTATACACGCCTATACTTGTTCACTACTGCTAGAAACTCTGCTGGGTCACTTGTAGATGTATATACTCGTTCAAACTTGCTTCTAGCAAGCATACTTTCTATGCTCACGTAAAAATCTTGAAAACAGTTGGCATCACAGTCAATGGAACATAGCTGAGCTTCTTTGAAACATACCATTAACACACAACACCGAGTCCTGTCGTGGTGGTATTTATCTGATCAGAACTGGTCAGTTACACACATTTGCCACGTGATGTACACGCACTTGCTTCCATATCAAGCGTTTGTTATATTTCCATCATCGTTTTATTTTTTATTTATTTATTTTTTTATTTTTTTTGGGTAGATGCACGCACATTTGTATGTGTTAAATCTAAAGATAGCCAGTAAAATTAACCAGCTTTTGAATAACAGATGATACATTTGAAACAAAATAAACACTCACTCATCATATCGCGTTCTTTCAGATTTCAGTTGATTTGAAATCTATGTTCAGCCTCCGCCTTGTCTTTCATCGTCGCCGGCTGTTGGCTGCTGTATGCCTTTTGTTAATGAAGTTATTCCGCCTAAGACAGTGCCTGCAACGACCTTCTCGAGAAATGTCTTCACCCTCTTCATTCAAGGTGTTCCGATTACGCAATCTGCAGCCGTAACAAATGCAACTGCGGAGATTTCTGCTGGTTTCTACGCCTCGTCTGGAGAAGGGACACACGAACTTGCGGCAAGCTCTTTGGTAACTTCCACGACTGCTGTATGTCGATTCACACGGTGTCTCTGACTGTCTACAGAATTCACCAAGTTCTGAGTGCCTATACGATACTTGTTTCGTCATCAACCTTGGTGGTGACCCAATTGCGTTTCGATTTCTATCTCCTGTGTGTGATCGGCTTTTTCGATACCTCCTTTTAACACCGGCACTCTTATCCTTCCTCCTTCTGTTGGCTGTCGAAGGCTGTCGTGTGTGTCTGCCACGTACAATACGCATCTTGGCTGGCTTATTTATTTTCCTGCCGTTCCTTCCTTCTCTTCTTTTGCGGCCATCATACGGAATGCTGGGTATATCCACAACCAAGTATCTACTACGAACATCTAGTGGGTTCTGCTGGATATCGTCAATACCCTTATCAAAATGTTTCCTGATAACTTTATCATGGGGTTTAAACATACGTTTCACATCTCGTTTGGTACTGACTTTCCGTATTTGAACACGCCTCTTGTTTCGTACACGTTCTTGTCTGAATCTCCTCAGCGCATCATTTCGTTTTCTTACAATTTTTTTTTTTTTCTGTGGCTTCCCCACCTTTCGCTTTCGTCGCACGCCAACGCGTCTAGTGATTTTCTTAAGTCCTCTTCTGCGATATCTCAGCTGAGATTTTTTGCGTTTTCTTCTGTTTCTAACAGATCTCCGAATCACCCTGCGCCTCTCACGACACCTTGAACGATAGCGTCTGCTTCTGTTTCTAACAGATCTCCGAATCACCCTGCGCCTCTCACGACTCCTTGAACGATAGCGTCTGCGAGGCTTCAGTGCGCTCCTATAGTTTCTAGCTCGACATAATCTGGGGCGTTTGAGGCGTTTACTTACACGACTTCTCGAGTATTTACGTATCGTGTACCTACGTCTTTTCGGGCGTGAGGAATCGTCTGAATGGTTGGTTGTGCGGGAGCTGTTCTGTGAAACATTGCTCCACGGGACCCTTATCGAATTACCGGCTGCCTCATCATCATCATCATCATCATCATCATTATCTTCATCATCATCATCATCAGGATCTCCTTCATGTTTGTTAAGAAGAGAGCCCATGATTGCACGTGCAGACAGCACATTGAGGGCAGCAGTCAGCAGCACGGCAAGTCCTGGCTGAGGACGACACTAAATGGCGGTTTGACGAACACAGTTTTCGAAAGACACATGTTTTTGTGACGCATTCAGAAACGCGTTGCTTTAGTCAACTATGTATCAAATAGTGATGACGCAATCACAGTCATCAAGTGCAAATGATGGGCGCCAAAGAGGATCACGTTCGTCCACAAAAATCTCTTCTTTTCGTCTGGGTAGGGAGTGACCAGAGGATCTGGCCGACACTCAGCAGTCCATGGAAAGATTAGACGGGCACTTAATCAGACTGCAGCTACTGCCATCAATACTGGGACTCTTCGCTGGTTGTTGAAGATGCAGATAAAATGCCTATGGGAATGTTCTGAGTCTGCGATATCGGCTCTCAACTCAACTCATCTCTCTTCTGTGTTTCTGATCAGTTCGACCATTGTTTGTCTTTGACGCCACTCTGTCAAACCAGCCAACACTCTCTCCCCCTGCCTACCTCTGCCTGTAACCCGTTTGATCTTCCCACATGTCACAGCCTTCCTGATGCGCTCGACCTGGAAAGGTTAGACGTTGCAATCAACACCATCATTTTTTGGGCTGTTTGTGATGTCTTGGCAAGTTTACATTCAGTAGTTTGTCATTGCTTTCTGAACGACCGGAAATGATACCATTGTATGTAGATCAGCACTAGGCGGTCTGCTGCCAAATCGCCCGCAGCTGTTTCGAATGCGGTATGCGGGATTACGAACTGCGTTGGTAACTGCTTCCCCACAGCACCGGCATAAGCCTCAAAACATGACCCAGATATGACGACTGACTTGTCCTGATGTGGGTCAACTAACGTCTGTGAGTTCTTCCGTTGGATACTGGTCTTCTTAGTCATCCATGGAATTCTAAGCATTCCACCTAGAGACTTCATCTCTGTGACCTCCAGTTTCTGTCTGCTCTCTTTATTGAGTGTCCATGGTTCAAACATATGATGTAGTGTTGGTAGTATCATCACCATAATGTGCCTGCCAATCTACGATGTCTACTTCCTGTTTTAGTTAAATGGCTGTCAGTCAAAAGCTTGTTTATTATGATCTATACTTCTTATCTTTACGTCAAAGGCTGTCAACCGGTAGCCCCACATTGTTTATTGTGATATGTTATATGTACTTCTGATCTTTATTTCAAAGACTGTCAAAGACTTAACTTCAAAGACCGTCATATTTGATCTATTATCTGTACTTCTGATCTTTACTTCAAAGCCTGTCAGTCATTAGCTTCGTATTGATTATTGTGATATATCAGCTCTGCTTCTTGTCTTAAGTTCAATGACTGCAACTCAGTAGCTTCTTACTGTTTAGTAAGACCTGTGACCTATATCTATACTTCTTGACTTCAATGACTGCCGATCAGTACAATAACACGTGGATGCATTTCTCATGCTACAACTAATGGTACATTGTTTACAGTGACCTATGCACTGTAGAAACATAACTAAATATGATAACAACTTGAAACCCGTTTATTTTTATACATACATTGTCCCTTTATTTCTCAACATAATTTCCACTCACATTGATGCATTTATCCCATCATTTTATCAGTCCTCTCAAAACGGCTGCATAGAACTGCGTGCACTATTTTCTAAACCACGTTTTCACTTCACATTCAACTTCAGCGTCATTCGCGAAATGTCTCCCGCCAAGGTGGTTTTCATTGGACCAAAAAGGTGGAAATCGCTAGGGGCTAAGTGTTCCAGAACGTCCCACCTTGGTTAATTTTCTCCTGAGTTAATCGAGCCGTATGTGGTTTGGCATTGTCATGAAGAAGCAACACGCCTCTAGTCAGAAGTCCTGGACGTTTTCTTCAAATTGCATCATGAAGCATCAATAGAACTTCACAGTACGATTCATAATTCACATTGTCACCTTTCTTCTTGAAATTGGTTAAAAGCACTCCTTGACAATCCCAGAACACTGTCAGCATAACTTTCCCTGCTGATGGCATAACCTTGAATTTTTTGATACTAGGCGAAGAATGATGTTTCCATTGCATTGAAGCACGCTTTGATTCGGGCTGGTAGTGATGCACCCATGATGCGTCCCCAATAACAGTCCTGTTCAGCGTATCTTCTCCTTCACCTTCGTATCGACAGAGATGAAGCAAGGACAGGCCAAATTGGTTCAATTTGTGTTCCTCCTTCAATTGTCTGGATACCCACCTTGAGCACACTTTCTTAAATTTCAATCGATCATGCATTATGCTGTATGCTGAACCATGTGAGCACCCTATTGCAGATGCTACAGAGTCTATCGTTACTCGCCTGTCACCTCTAATTATCTCCTCCACCCGCTGCACGGATGCTTCTGTTGCGATCTCAACAGGACGACCAGATCGGATTTCATCAACAATGTTAGAGCGTCCTGAGAAAATTTTTCTACCCAGCTACACAACGCTTTACGGGACAAACATTTGTCAGCATAAACAGGAAGCATTTCCTTATGAATGTCCTTTGCAGGCAGTCCTTTTGCCCACATAAAAACGCACAACAGCACGTCGCTCTTTGGTTGTATACTCAGTAAGTACAGTCACCATTTTGTTTATGCGCTGTGCATGCGCATGAGATACCTAGCGCCACCTGACGAATGGGAATATAAAGTTTGATGTTGCTGTCACCTGATGACACCCAACTACATTTACCTGCCATCCCACAGAACTGTGTGACTTACTTATTGACTCACCCTCGCACGTCTTATCTTGACGTCTGTGACTGCCGATCCTTGCCCTGATGATACACTAAAACATCGTGGGCATATGACAGTATCCTTCCAGGTCCTATCATTTGCTCCCTGGTGATTCTCACAGTGCAGGCGTTGAACAGCACCAGAGATAATGGTGATCCCTGTGGTAGGTCAGGATATATTGTTGTTGGTTCTGAAATCCAACTGCCACATCTAAAGACTAGTTTCCGTTGGAAGAGGGCTGCGGCTATCCAAACTAAGAAGGAAACGACTTATCTATGTTGTACGCGCCCTCAAGATCAATCGCTGCAGCAACTGTTTCAATGCTTGAGTGGAAACCTTCATAGACATCATGGGCAAAAACTGCTGCATTGGTCCAGGTTTTCTTTTTAATTTTTTTGGACAGTACCCTCCCAGGGTAGGTGGGAAAACACCTTGCTTCTCTAGCTGGCTTGATATTTTTCTGGTAATTAACTTCTCCAGCAACTTGCCTATTGTATTCTGCATGGTTATTACTCAATATACCTGAATTTTTGTGTGGTCTTTGCCATGCTTCCGCAAGGGAATCAGGTAGCTGTGTAACCACTTCTCCTTGATGCTAGTACTCCTTATACTGTTGTTGTACATGTCTGCTAGTTTCTCTAGCTCGTTTTCTGTACACATATGTCGTCATATCTTATGCCATCTGGCAGCGGAGCGGTGTTTTTTTTTTTTTTTAACGCCGAAGCACAGCCTTGATTTCTTTCACTGTCACTGTGTCTTCACCCGAAATGTTCTGGGTATTGTACCTGTCTGAGGTGACCTCCTTGGCGAAATTTCGGCCTCACAAGCCTGTCTGGTTGCTCTGCTCTAGATAGCGTTCGAAGAGGGCTATTCCCTCGTTTCTCGTCAGTCCTCTGCCAGATGAGGTCAGTACCTTGGAAGTGAGGAATACTCTTATTCTTGACTGCCCCACTCACGCTTTTATGTAGTCACCAGAACAATTTCAGTGACTTGTCTGTGCTTACTATGTGACATACCTCTGCCCATTTTTCACTTTTAACCACCTTAACCAGTTTTTTGAAGTATCTTACTTTTGTGTGCATCACTCTTTCTAAGTGCATGCAGGGACTAGGATGGGCAACTCTGTTCTTTCTGGCATTGTGCCATTTCCTTACAGCACTTCGCTTGTCCACCCAGGCCTTTTCCACATCAAAATTCCACCAAGGTGGCTGCTCCCAGCTTTTTCCCTCTGCCCTGAAGCTTTCTGCGCTTGTCATGCCTTATTTTACTCACATCTTGCCCTGTACTGTCATACTGGAACGTCTTGACCGATGACTTATGCTGCCTGGTTCTGCCTTTCATCACCAATATGCTGCATGGGTGGTGGTTGCTGCCGTGGTACCCTAGGACACCCCATCTACATACTGTAGTGAGTAAAGGAAAAAACCAGCGCCAGATCAATAACACTGTCATCACCTGGGCGACTTGCTATCCTAGTGACACAGCCACTGTTGATACAAACCAGGTCAATGGTTTCAAGTGCAGTCTTGAGCTCCTCCCCCTGTGTGTTGGGGAATGTTTCCCTATGATCTGCCTTTAGCGTTGAAATCGCCACAGAAAATAACATTTCTCTCGTGACCTAATATGTCACTTAAGCACTGCCACTTCTGGGAATCCACACTCGCGTTACGGGCATAAACATTCACCAACACGAATGGTAGACCGGATTGAACTCTAATCGCCTGTATTTGTATCTCGTCACTGTCCCAACTGGACATGCCTAGCTCTGAAGCCACCATACTGTTGCAGATGAGAATCACCATTCCCAGGTGTCGCCTGTTGTAGAAACATTTGAAACTAGCAATTTGGAGTAACTGACCACCCAGTCTCGTCTCCTGGAGTGCTACAATGTCATTCCTGTATACTAGGTTTTCCAAAATAGGGCCTCGTTGTTTTACGCTGGCGCAGTTGCAATATAGAATGCGAGTATTCCTGAGGCCCACACGGTCACACTTGAGTCTAAAACGTCTTACCCCACCACGCCTGCCTTGCCTCATACGGCCTCCCGGCCGTGACCGTCTCCATGTTAGAATGACTGCCCTCTGCACAGAGCACAAACCTTGTTCCGCCATGTTGAAAAAACCGAACACCACAGAACCACACACTGCGAGAATTCACTCAAGGATTGCACAAATTACATGTAAGAGATGAAAAAATCCATTTCCTACGTGAAAAATGGAACTAACAAAACAACACGACCGTCCGCCACCATCTTGACAGGAAGCTTGTGCCGACTGGTAACCACATCATCCTGAGAGTGCCGACTGGTAACCACATCATCCTGAGAGTGCTGACTGGTAATCACATCACCCTGAAGTGCTGACTGGTGACCACATCATCCTGAGAGTGCCGACTGGTGACCACATCATCCTGAGAGTGTCGACTGATACAAGCACAATATACCCCAATACACCTCATGACGTGAAGAGGAGTCCTTGACTTTGTTTACCTGATACCAGCTGTTGCACCTGATGGATTATCTGAGCATTATTTTACAGGTAGGACACGGTAAAGATTCCAGCCCTCATGCACTTTAGTCAATTGACTTTACTATCGGGACAGAAGACACAGCAATGGAGTCAATGACCCACAACCAAATCTACATGGTGGTTCAACAAGGCTGTGTCATCTGTAGTCTGGCAGAGAGAGTATATATAGTAGATGGAAGGAAAACCCAGGTTACAAACACTGCAGTCTGGCATAGAGAGGGTAGGGATAGAGGTAGAAGGAAAACCCAGGTTACAAACACTGCAGTCTGGCATAGAGAGGGTAGGGATAGTAAATGGAAGGAAAACCTGGTTACAAACACTGCAGTCTGGTAGAGAGGGTAGGGATAGAGATAGAAGGAAAAACCCAGTTACAACACTGCAGTCTGGCATAGAGAGGGTCGGGATAGAGATAGAAGGAAAACCCAGTTACAAACACTGCAGTCTGGCATAGAGAGGGTCGGGATAGAGATAGAAGGAAAACCCAGTTACAAACACTGCAGTCTGGCATAGAGAGGGTAGGGATAGAGATAGAAGGAAAACCCAGTTACAACACTGCAGTCTGGCATAGAGAGGGTCGGATAGAGATAGAAGGAAAACAGGTTACAAACACTGCAGTCTGGCATAGAGAGGTTCGGGATAGAGATAGAAGGAAAACCAGTTACAAACACATGGCAGGAGGTCGGGGGGGGACAGTTACAAAAACTGGTCGACATAGAGAGGTCGGGATAGAGATAGAAGGAAAACCCAGTTACAAACACTGCAGTCTGTTAGAGGGTCGGGATAGAGATAGAAGGAAAACCCAGTTACAAACACTGCAGTCTGACATAGAGAGGGTCGGGATAGAGATAGAAGGAAAACCCAGTTACAAACACTGCAGTCTGACATAGAGAGGGTCGGGATAGAGATAGAAGGAAAACCCAGTTACAAACACTGCAGTCTGGTAGAGAGGGTAGGGATAGAGATAGAAGGAAAACCCAGTTACAAACACTGCAGTCTGGTAGAGGGTAGGGATAGAGATAGAAGGAAAACCCAGTTACAAACACTGCAGTCTGACATAGAGAGGGTCGGGATAGAGATAGAAGGAAAACCCAGTTACAAACACTGCAGTCTGGTAGAGGGTAGGGATAGAGATAGAAGGAAAACCCAGTTACAAACACTGCAGTCTGACATAGAGAGGGTAGGGATAGAGATAGAAGGAAAACCCAGTTACAAACACTGCAGTCTGGTAGAGGGTAGGGATAGAGATAGAAGGAAAACCCAGTTACAACACTGCAGTCTGACATAGAGAGGGTCGGGATAGAGATAGAAGGAAAACCCAGTTACAAACACTGCAGTCTGTAGAGAGAGTAGGGATAGAGATAGAAGGAAAACCCAGGTTACAAACACTGCAGTCTGCATAGAGAGGGTCGGATAGAGGTAGAAGGAAAACCCAGTTACAAAACACTGCAGTCCTGGTAGAGAGAGTAGGGATAGAGATAGAAGGAAAACCCAGTTACAAACACTGCAGTCTGGCATAGAGAGGGTCGGGATAGAGGTAGAAGGAAAACCCAGTTACAAACACTGCAGTCTGACATAGAGAGGGTAGGGATAGTAGAACATTCATATGCAGTGTTAATGGAAATAAAACATCTCAAACGGTCGCACACATTACAAAAATTGAAACTTACTTTATCTATTGTAACAATGAGTTTTAATGGATAGAAAATGATTCCACCAGAATGTAAGTTTCACAATTCTGTAATATATACACACCCACATAAAATACACCACATTTATTTTACACAGGCCCATGAAAAGGCTGAATGGATTTATTATTTAAAAAAATACAAGCAAGAAAAAAGAAATGTTTTATCAAACATATCTCACATGCATAAAACACAGAGAACCATTAAGCACATCTGATTGTTTTAAAAAAGAGTTACTTGCTCAGAAAAAATCCAAACAAACACATGCAAGGTGCTCAGCTTGTCAGTAATAATATCTGTCATACACGCATGTTTCGTGTGTACTGTCACCATCATCATCATGTGCCATGCCAGTAAGCATGGGCAGTCATGGTTCACTACCTCACACAGTCACCAGAGACAGCTCTGTGTTCTTGCTCTATGGCCAAGTTATCCAGGTATTTATCACTTGGTATTTCCCTTGCTCTTTTTACATCAATAAAAATAATGTGTCACTATATTTTCAAGTTTATTTCTCCCCTAAAACTCTTCACTGTCTAGCCTAATTGCTCTAATTAATATTTTTGGTTTCATTTGTTTCTTGTCGGACAGACTCATTCCGTCCATGGTATTATTGCATTTTCCTGAGAAACCATATTTCCACTGCCATGAGATGTTTCTCAGCTTGCATGCTTGTTGTCCAAGTTTCCCATGCATATAATGGTACAGGTTCTGCATAGCCCCTCAACACTTATTTATTCTCACTGCAGTTCACAGCTTTCATTGGTATGTTTCACCACATCTTAAAAAAGGCTACTTTTGCCGCTGCAAATCTTGTTTCTAATCTCTACAAGACATCGTCCACCAGATGTTACAACTGTTCTGAGATAGATGTACAGATTGACCTATTTAAGAGTTGTAACATTTACTAGGGTCGGCTCCCTGGCCGAGGGGTTAGCAGCTTTCTCCGTAATCCCGAATACTCTCGTGGTTGACGTGAGTGCACGAGAATTGGAAGCGGTTCGAGTCGCACCAGTTGACTTATGACAGCATGGAGCCGGTCGCTCAGAAAGCCGAGGCGTGCTGATGAGCGTAATCTAGCCTAGGAATCAACATACAGCTGAAAGGTGTTGATGTTAACCGCAATATCCTGAAACAGGATGGAAACGCGGGGGGAAAAAACAAACACATTTACTAGGGTGTGACACTGTGGTTATGATACTGCCCACACCAGCCTGAAGTGAGGACTGGTCTATCCAAATATGGGTCTACCACCATATACCCAATACAGCCCAGGCATGAAGGCGGCTCCTTGACACTTACATAATATCACTCAGTATTATAATAGTCCACTGACATATTGCTACCCAGTGATGACATCATTTATGTATTCTCACCCAGCAATTCAGTAATACATTTATGTACTGCCACCCAATTATTAAATAATCAATATATACACTGATAGTCACATGTCCTTTACCGGATATCACAATCAACTCTTTTGGCAGCTTGTGATTTACAAGACAAGTTTACGCTCAGTATTTTGCCATTGCTTTCAGGGTGACCGACACTCATCCAACTGTTGTAAATCAACACAAGGTGATCTGTTTCAAATTGCCTGCAGCTGATGTCAGACTCAGTATGTGGGATTCTCTATTGTGTTTGCTAGCCTTTTGCCAGATTCTGACATCTATGTATCGTCATCACATCGTTCAATAAACAACTTATGTAATGTCACCACGTAATTCAATACACAACTCATGTAATGTCATCAATAATTCAATAAACAACTCATGTAATGTCACCACGTAATTCAATAAACAACTTATGTAATGTCATCACATAATTCAATAAACAACTCATGTAATGTCACCACGTAATTCAATATACCACTTATTGTAATGTCACCACATAATTCAATATACCACTTACGTAATGTCACCACGTAATTCAATATACAACTTATGTATTGTCACCACGTAATTGAATAATCAACTTATATATTGTCAACAGGTAATTAAAAATCAACTAGTGTCACCCAGTAATTCAATAATTTGGCTCTGTGGCGAAAGTGTTACAAATGTAATTCGTAATCCTGTATACCACGTGCAAAACATAGCTGCGGGCAATTCGTAAGCATACTGCTTTGCGTTGGTTTCCATACAATTGTATGAGTTGTGGTTCCTGAGACGAATGTTGCGAATTCCTTGGACTGCCAGAGTAACTAACGACGACTGCCTGAAACAGGCTAATGAAACTAGAACATTATATACAACAATAAGACAAAGACAAACAGCTTTCCTCGGTCATGTGATGAGAAGAGAGGCATTGGAGAACATCGTAACAACTGGAAAGATCGAGGGGAAGAGAGGCAGAGGTAGACCAAGAGAAGTGATGCTGGATGGATTGAGACGGTGGCATGGAGGAATATCAGCAGCAGAGTTGATCCAGAAAACCAAAGACCGAGATCTATGGAGAGCCATGAACGCCTACGCCAGCCGGCACGGCACTTGATGATGATGATGATGTATGAGTGCCGGTCATTCAGAAAGCAATGGCAAACTACAGAACACAAGTTTACTCAGGAATCACACCACAGACAAAAAATGCTGGAGTTGACTGCTACATCCTGTAAAGGATTTGTAACTAACTTTAACTTTTTATAATTCAAAAATAAAATTATGTACTGTAACACAGTAATTCAATAATACACTATGTGGCGTAGACCAGTAATTCAATAATCAACTAATAATGTCACCCATTCAATAATCAACTTATGTACTATCACCTAGTAATTCAGCATCCCCACTAATGTACTGTCACCCAATAATTCAATAACCCACTAATGTATGTCACCCAGTAATTCAATATACCAACGGACATATTATCACCCAGTAATTCAATATACCAACGGACATATTATCACCCAGTAATTCAATATACCAACGGACATATTATCACCCAGTAATTTCATTATTACTTACAAACTGCTACCAAACAACTGTTCATACAAACATGCAACAGTTTAGCTAGCAAACAATGTTAACTGTGTGCAGTGTTACACATCTAAATATAATTACAGTCCAAACAGCACACAAACTATATAGACACCCTGTATATTCTGTGCTGGTAAACAATTCTGTGTGTAGAGGAGATTTCTTGTCTATACAGCCACAGTGAAGACAACTCTATGTTAGCTATGTTTCTGTAACATTGCTATTCTTTCCTGCAGGGTCACAACACAAAGACATACAAGTAAATCACTGTTTGTGCTTCTTTAACATTTCTTTGTACTGCATGTTTGCCAATGACTGCCTGGAAAAGGCTAATGAAACTATAACACTATAAAAATATAAGAAGGTGACAAACAGTATTTTTGGGTCATGTAATGAGAAGAGAAGCATTGGAGAACACGGGGCTGACTGGGAAAAATCATCAGCAAAAAATGAAGGAGCAGGCTGAGAGAAATTATGCTGGATGCATTGAGACAGTGGCATGGAGACATATTACCAGTGGAATTAATCCAGAACACCAGGGAGAACGAGATCTGTGGAGATGCAAGAACGCCTAGGCCAGTTGGCATGGCACATGATGATGATGATGATTGCGAGTTTGCTGAAGAGGATTGGATTTCCCTCCAAACATAGCTAACATTGAGCTTATTTACCTGTGATTGCATGGGTCAGAATTTCTCCTGCTCTACATAAATAGTGTACCTCAGAACTTTCATAATCAACATAGAAATATTCTCTCCCAAAGCAATGCAAGATACCACATTCTTGCCAACTAGGCCATGTGTAACGATTATTGGCTGATAGAGTGTTCTTTGTAAATGCTTGCCGGCTGAGGGTGAGCAATCAGGAATGTGTGTGAGAAATTATGAGCCAGCTGATGACAAAGTAGAATAGGCACAGGGGGTACATGGCCAACACCTTTCTGCCAGTCGGCTGACTCTCTGCCAGGAAAGCTGTAGAAGCTGAAATATAAGCAGTGATAAATTAAAACTTAAAGTTGTGTAGTGAGTTAGTGTTCGTCGTTATAGTTACCGTTCAGATGCTCGTTTTGGATTGGCGCATAAAAAATGAAAGTAGTGTAATGCCTGGATATTACATCACCTTTTCCCGCTACGGCTAACCTGATATCAATCAAGCGTCTGTCGGTAGATGCACAATCTTTTAAAGTCAAAGCTAGCCTTTAAAATGGCCAAGAGAAAAGTTGATTCTGAAAACAGAGCCTTTCAAAGCCGCTGGGAGGCTGAATGTTTACTAATAATGGTAGTAAACTGGCACTTTAGTGACTTTGAAGCACAGAAAAGTAATTTCGAGCTGTTTCGTAATCTTTTTGCCATAGATGTGGAAACTGCACCTGTAAATTTTCAGATGGAATTAATAGAGCTGCAGTGTAATGGGACACTAAAGGCAAAGTACGACACTGTGGGGCCTGCACAGTTCACTTGTTTCATTCCTGAAGAGATGCCCTGGCTTCGCCTACATGCGGCTGGAACCTTGAGCATGTTTGGTAGTACATATCGGTGTGAGCAGCTGTTTTCTGTGATGAAGATTAGCAAAACATCACCCAGGAGTCATCTCACTGATGAACACTTGCAGTCCATCATGAGAATCTCAATGACACAAAACATTACTCCCAACATAAACGAACTTGTAGCCAAGAAGAGATGCCAAACATCGTGCTCTGACAAACTGACATAAGAGTGAAAATGTGTATACCAATGATGTTTTATTATTAAAACTTTTTTCTGTTTTAATTTATATTAATGTTTCAAAAAGGTTAAATTTTCGGCTTATTCAATGTTTATTCTGTCCAGGCCGCAACTTTACGTGTGATTTGAGTTTTGGCCCGCTGAGCGATTGAGTTTGACACCCCTGGTCTACATCAACAATCAGCTGTGTCGTCAATATCTACTCTCTTCTTTCTTTTATCCCCCCAATGCAGCACAGGTACTCAACAAACTCAAGCCAAACCCTCCTCATATTTTTCCTCCTACCGCAGCTCCCCTCATGTTGTCCTCATATCTACTTCTTCTTCTGCGTTCGTCAGGAATTTTGTTTTAGACGTAATTGTGTTGTGCCTGTTTACATGGAAATGACATTGTCTATATCAAGAATCTGTACCGCTCTGTTGTAGAGAGGGGATACATCAGACTTTGGTATGCGGTATTGATAACAGTTAAATATTCTGAGTCTGGTACCAAATTTAATTTCTTTTAGCTTCCAAATATTCTCTAGTGCTTTAAGAGCATCCTTGCCTTTCATATTCTTATTTTAATATCTCTGTCTGCTCCCTGTCTGTGTCTACATTGTGACTTAAATAGGTGTATAATTCCTCCTCTTGACATGACGTTTCAACAAGGTATATCAGGTTATCATTTGCTTGATTTATTCTCATAATCTTTGTCTTTTCCCTATACATTTTGAGACATAGTTGTTGTGACCTCCCATCAAATTAAATTACCTTGCATCTGATTTCATGTGTGGGACAGGTTGGCAAGCTTGTTGACAAAGTCCCATAAATAAACAGATAAGCTAGTAAACATGTACTGAAGCATGCACACACACACACAGTATCTACCTACCTAATCTAATCTAATTCTTATTGTATTTAATCTTAACTGTCTGTCTGTCTCTGTCTGTGTGTGTGCGTGCTTACTTGTATATATAATTTCTTGGGTGTCTGATGTATCCCCTCTCTACTGCTGACATGTGATGTCTGTGTGTCACTTGTTGACAAGTTTATGCCAATAGCTAATGTTTACAACAATCAAATCTTGGTGCTCAGTGGATTGTACATCTATTTCCATATTGGTTCAGTTGGGTTAAAGTTGCTAGTTTGTATAATTCTTTCTCTTCAAAACAATGTATTCCCTTAGTGAATTTAAACATAAAAGTTACAGACGATATGTTGCACGATTTATTGCCTGGCATATTCAGTTGCATCTCAGGTGCCTACTACAGAGTTCTGTATCATATGAAGTGAATAAATGAATGCTACTTTGGCTGCAATACTTAAAAGACATAGTTGCTGATATTGTCGAATGTGGAGCATCAGTTATCCCCATGGTAATTCCAAATTCAAAATGACACTTTCCTGTGTTCATAAAACACCACCTAATTGCTAATGCCTCAATGCATTTGGGCAATCATTTATTGTTTGGCTATTTAGCAGATGTCTCAAAATTGCTGAGCTCTGCGTTTTATGACTTGTGGACTCCAAAAGAATTCCTGAAGATAGATTAAATCTTTTAGTACTTCAATCAAAATATAATTCATTTATTCTCTTCATATGATATGTAATTCTTTCTGTCAGTTCTGCTCATGTTCCTTTATCATGTTTTATACACCTTAGGTATTTGAACTATGTAACTGCCTCCAGCTCATGTACATTTAAATGAATGCATGTTATTGGTAGCATCATCATTTCAGTCTGAAGACTGATGTTGAAGACATGATATCAGTCACTCCACCATCTATCCCTGTTCTCTGTAATCCTGTTCAACTCTGTGTAAGACTCAACAATATCTTTGCATGCCTGAGTAGTGTGTTTTGTGGACGACCATTATTGGTATAAGGCACAAATTGGGACATCAGTGTATTGCTTCTTATGTATGATCACACCGTCAACGTTTGTGGCTTAGGGGTAGGGAGAAAAGTCTCACAATCTCAACAAACCAGGTCAGCAGCAGGTGATTTGGAAGCAGATCACTTTGCATTTGATTTTCACAAGAATATCAGCACTAAGAGTTCTGAAAGTAACGGCAAACTCTGAATGTAAATCACAAATTGCCAATAAATGCTGGACATCCCACAAAAGACATGTAACTAACTTTAACGATTGCATCAAATTCAGAAGTCAACAAATACAAGTAATAACCAAGCTATTGACATGTGATTCTCCAAATTCTGCAACACTTACCGAACGTGGACCAGCCAAACCCTAAGACCACAAAAACAAATCTGACAGCAAACAGAGCAATGGACTGTGTGTTCATGGCCAGAAGAATGCGGCAGATGACCAGGGCAATGGCCAGTGGGCAGACGCAGTAGCCAAGGACACATATGCTTTGGAAAAATGAGCTGTGGAAAATAGGGATATTTACAGCATGTGAAAACGTGTCTTCTTTCATTATTCTCAGTCACTCGTCTGCTATGCTTAGCTGCCATCAATTTTGTTTCTTAATGTGGAAAAAAAAGAAGAAGAAATGTAACCTTGATAAACTTGATCACATCGTATACCAGACAGTCAGGATGTTTTGGCCACATTATGAGAAGACAAAAACTGGAACATGTGACAACCAGAATTATTTGCGGAATGAAAGATAGAGGAAGACAGCGTTAGAAGATTCTTGACAGTCTTGCGTCATGGCACGGAAGGGAGTCAACACATGAACTGATCCATGCTGTCAGAGAAAGTAATTTGTGGAGAAGCATGATCACCCACGCCAGCCGGCAAGGCACGAGATGATGATGCTGCCAAACAACTAATGGTCAAAGGTTCAAATCTGCATTGAGGTGGATGTTTAAAGTAGACATGGGGTGACAGGTTGACCCCAGCCTAAACTGGCTGCCAGGAAATGTCTTGGGAAGTGAAGGCAGTCAGTGTTATTTACTACATGACCTCTTGAGTGCTGATTGGTCTAAACCATGGGGCTAGCACCAGTCTACCCAACATGCTTGCAGGTGTGTTGACACACTCCTTTCACTGACCTATAAAAAGGGTGCATCAACACAAAGTCACACATTACTGCAGGGGCTATTATCATTTGTTACTCCATACATCACATGAAGAAAACTGCAGGTATTTTGGTCAGGTACTGCTCAACATATGATGATTTGACCATACAAAATGAGTGAATTTAATAACTAAAGTAAACAAGTAAAGGACACTTTCCCCACACCTGGATATGTTTTAGTTGCTGGCTCATGACTTCCCAATAACTCTACCAGTACTTGTGGTCAATACCACATCAGCCACTTTTACTTTCCAGAACATTTCACGGTACCCACTTTAGACTGTGTCCACCAGGCAGCATAGGTCAATTAAAACAGAAAAATCTCCTTCCTTGAGGAAGCTCAAACACATGACTACCAGGCAAGCGTGCTGGCCACTGCCCATCCCAACAATTAAAGTAGCCACTAATCAATAAAACCCAATGTGCCACCATTTCCATAGCAACCAATGATGCTACTTGCCAGGACAATTACATTGTCATCATCAACATGTGCCCTGCCAATTGGCATTGCACCTGCACAGATCTTGATCATCAGTGTTTCGTGTTCCACTGAAGACACGCGTCCATGGCATCAGCCCAGTCTGCCCAGTATCATTCCTCTCTGTCTGCTCCAGCCTGTTCTACCTCTGATGATCTTTCCTGTCATCATGTTTTCCAATGCCTCTCTGCAGTCTTCACGAGCAAAGAACATTATTTGTCTTATTTGCAATCAAGAGTCCTGAAGTAGAAAACTGCTATAGACCTGTGATGTGTTAGGGCTACCATATTTTATAGACCTGTGATGTGTTAGGGCTACCACATTTTGTAGACCTGTGATGTGTTAGGACTACCACATTTTGTAGACCTGTGATGTGTTAGGGCTACCACATTTTACAGACTTGAATGTACAGAGGAATAGGTGGCCCCGAACACTCCGATTCTGATTTATCGGGGAAAGAAAAAGTTTCCACCTTGTTCAACCAGCTTTTTCCAGCCTTGGTTATAATTGTGGTTGTTCAAAGCACAGGCTTAGCTTCTTCTTTCTTCTGTGTCAATTAGTTGACTTTTCTGTGCAGCAGATGTCATGCCTGTGACGTCAGCTGGAGTTCTGGCCAGTGCAGTTTCCTTTGTGTTTGTCTTGTCTTGCTTTTCCATCTGTTAGTGATGGCTCCTTGCTTGTTTGTTTTGAGTGGTTTACCAGACATTTCTTGTTAGTTATTCTGTCAAGTGAAAGTATTTGCAATATGTATCTCCAAACCCACATATCCCTTGCTTCCACTGTAGCTATGCAATGTGGTTGCCACAAGTCATGCCAACTATACCTTGGAATATCACCTCCTTTTATATCCCTGCCGATTTCTTCCATTAATTTCCTGGCATCCAGTAATTTTATTTTTTGTTGTTTTTGTTGCATATCCTTTGCAGGATGTTGCAGTCAACACCAGAGGCGAATTTTACGTTCAGTAATTTGCCATTGTTTTCTGAACGACCAGCTCCCATACCAACATGTTATGACACAACGCGACATGGTCTGCTGTAGACACCAGTCGCGGCTGCGTTTCGAACGCCGGTAAGCGGCTCAAGAACCGCGTTCGCAAGACTTTGGCCATGGAGACCATTTGTAAAACTAACACCAAATAACTTTACTGTGAACTTAAAATCAGCCATCCAATAATTTAATAAATAATCTACATTCTGTTATAAGATAATTTAGCAACAATACCACAAAAATAACATGAGACCAGCTTACATACTGCCTTCAAATAACTTGTAATTATCAGTTTACTGACTGCCACTAGATTACTTGATCACCAGCTTACATACTGCCTTCAAATAACTTGTAATTATCAGTTTACTGACTGCCACTAGATTACTTGATCACCAGCTTACATACTGCCTTCAAATAACTTGTAATTATCAGTTTACTGACTGCCACTAGATTACTTGATCACCAGCTTACATACTGCCTTCAATAACTTGTAATTATCAGTTTACTGACTGCCACTAGATTACTTGATCACCAGCTTACATACTGCCTTCAAATAACTTGTAATTATCAGTTTACTGACTGCCACTAGATTACTTGATCACCAGCTTACATACTGCCTTCAAATAACTTGTAATTATCAGTTTACTGACTGCCACTACATTACTTGATCACCAGCTTACATACTGCCTTCAGATAACTTGTAATTATCAGTTTACTGACTGCCACTAGATAACTTGATCACCAGCTTACATACTGCCTTCAGATAACTTGTAATTATCAGTTTACTGACTGCCACTAGATAACTTGATCACCAGCTTACATACTGCCTTCAGATAACTTTTAATTATCAGTTTACTGACTGCCACTAGATTACTTGATCACCAGCTTACATACTGCCTTCAGATAACTTTTAATTATCAGTTTACTGACTGCCACTAGATTACTTGATCACCAGCTTACATACTGCCTTCACATAACTTGTAATTATCAGTTTACTGACTGCCACTAGATAACTTGATCACCAGCTTACATACTGCCTTCAGATAACTTGTAATTATCAGTTTACTGACTGCCACTAGATAACTTGATCACCAGCTTACATACTGCCTTCAGATAACTTGTAATTATCAGTTTACTGACTGCCACTAGATAACTTGATCACCAGCTTACATACTGCCTTCAAATAACTTTTAATTATCAGTTTACTGACTGCCACTAGATTACTTGATCACCAGCTTACATACTGCCTTCAGATAACTTGTAATTATCAGTTTACTGACTGCCACTAGATTACTTGATCACCAGCTTACATACTGCCTTCAGATAACTTGTAATTATCAGTTTACTGACTGCCACTAGATTACTTGATCACCAGCTTACATACTGCCTTCAGATAACTTGTAATTATCAGTTTACTGACTGCCACTAGATTACTTGATCACCAGCTTACATACTGCCTTCAAATAACTTTTAATTATCAGTTTACTGACTGCCACTAGATTACTTGATCACCAGCTTACATACTGCCTTCAGATAACTTGTAATTATCAGTTTACTGACTGCCACTAGATACTTGATCACCAGCTTACATACTGCCTTCAGATAACTTTGTAATTATCAGTTTACTGACTGCCACTACATTACTTGATCACCAGCTTACATACTGCCTTCAAATAACTTGTAATTATCAGTTTACTGACTGCCACTAGATTACTTGATCACCAGCTTACATACTGCCTTCAAATAACTTGTAATTATCAGTTTACTGACTGCCACTAGATTACTTGATCACCAGCTTACATACTGCCTTCAGATAACTTGTAATTATCAGTTTACTGACTGCCACTACATTACTTGATCACCAGCTTACATACTGCCTTCAAATAACTTGTAATTATCAGTTTACTGACTGCCACTAGATTACTTGATCACCAGCTTACATACTGCCTTCAAATAACTTGTAATTATCAGTTTACTGACTGCCACTAGATTACTTGATCACCAGCTTACATACTGCCTTCAGATAACTTTTAATTATCAGTTTACTGACTGCCACTAGATTACTTGATCACCAGCTTACATACTGCCTTCACATAACTTGTAATTATCAGTTTACTGACTGCCACTAGATAACTTGATCACCAGCTTACATACTGCCTTCAGATAACTTTTAATTATCAGTTTACTGACTGCCACTAGATTACTTGATCACCAGCTTACATACTGCCTTCAAATAACTTGTAATTATCAGTTTACTGACTGCCACTAGATTACTTGATCACCAGCTTACATACTGCCTTCAAATAACTTTTAATTATCAGTTTACTGACTGCCACTAGATTACTTGATCACCAGCTTACATACTGCCTTCACATAACTTGTAATTATCAGTTTACTGACTGCCACTAGATAACTTGATCACCAGCTTACATACTGCCTTCAGATAACTTTTAATTATCAGTTTACTGACTGCCACTAGATTACTTGATCACCAGCTTACAAACTGCCATCAATTAACATGATTGCCAATTAAAAAATTATCAATTTACATGCTACCACAATATAACTTGACTATGAGCTTGCATAAAGCCACTAAATTATTTGATAATCAACTTATACGATGCAACCTAGCAGTTCACTGACATACAGCTATCAAATAACAAAATATCAGCTTACATATTTCCACCCAGTAACTTGATATTCAATGTAACAACAATAGCACCCAGCCAGTAGATAACAAACACTTCAGCAAACTGTGGACCCCCATCATTCTCTCCCATCATGTTGAGCTCATCGGTGGAACCCTGCAACATGCTGAAACCAGCAAACATTCACACTGTACCATCAATCATTTCTGTGTGTGTCGAGTTAGTTTTCATCTTCAAGTTGAAAACAAATGTACTCACAAAACGTATCTAATTACAACTGATGTACCGTCTGAAACAAGTCAGTATATTTAAGTATGTGGGTACTTGAATACCAGCAGATGGAAGAAATATTACAGAAGTTAAATATAGAACATCCCAAGCAAAGGCAGAATTTCACAAGATCAAGAATATTCTATGCAATATATCACTGTCAACTGAGATCAGAACAAGACTTCTTAAGAGCTATATCCCCAGGAAGGTTAACCCGGTCAACAAATGCCCGCAGAAGTCGGATGTGTCGGTTTAACAGCGCAAGAACGCAGCTCTGCTGTAAACAGGCACAACGCAATCATGTCCAAAAAAAAAACTCCGGATGAACGCAGAAGAAGAAAAAGAAGAGCTATATCAGACAATCCTGATGTATGGGGATGAATCTTGAAGAAATAACAGACTAGTGATGGACCAGCTCTGTGGCGATTGGGTTGCAAATGTAATTCATAATCCTGCATTCAAAACACAGCTGCGGGCGATTAGAAGCAGACTGCTTCGCATTGCCGGTAATTCAGAAGGCGATGGCAAACTACTGAATGTAAACTTGCTCAGGAATCAAACGGCCAAAAAATGCTGGAGTTGACTGCTATGTCCTGTAAAGAATATGCAACTAACTTTCACAAGTAAGGAATTATGTGGAAGCTGTAGAGATGTGGTTTTAAAGAAGAATGATGAGAGCACGTAGACAGATAAAAAAGTGTATTGACAATATCTGGAAAGAAGTTTTCTCACAAAGAGAACTGGTTATTCGCACCAGAAGAAGATGGTCCCCATTCTTCGAGCATGTCGTGAGAAGGGAATAGCTGGAGAATATCATAACAGGAAAGTTGGTGGGACGAGAAGAAGGGTAAGACTGAGACAGTAGATGATGGACAGTTTAACATCATGGCATGGAGGAACATCGGTACCAGAAATGACTGGCAGTACACAAGACAGAGGGCTGTAGACAGACATGATCACCATCAATCACCACACAGATGGACTATAAAAAGAACTGATGTATTTAAGTTCAAATGAAATAATAAAAACCAGGAAACAGATTGCTAGTATAACTTTGACAATAACATGCAATTATATTTGGTATGAAGTCTTTGATTTCATGTGCTCCAAGCTTTACATGACATCAACCAAGTTAATCTATTCAAAGACTTTCCATATTTATTGTAACACGTGGATTATTCAAGACTGTTATATTTCACTTTTTGAGCTAAGTATTCTTGTTTGCTGATAAAGACATTGGTCAAAACATTTGCTTGTATCTGTGTGTCTTTGGTCTACAAGATGTGGACTGTGCCTGGCCCTGCAGCAGTAGGGTTAGGATTGGCTAGTCTCTCTCAGGAGGGGGTTACAAGTTAAAATTAGTGGCCTGGCAATGACCTGCAGACTACACAAGTCAAACTCACATCCCCATGGTGTAGACTGAGAAATCATGACTGCGAGGTCATGGGCCAATGGGACTCTGGCTCGCCAGGGGGACAGATTCTCCTTGGTCAGATTTTTCTATGCTAAACCTGTGACTGGCCTAGCAAGCTGGCAGGGCATTTTTCCTACTGCTCATAGAAAAATAAAGAAGCATAATTGAACTGACCCAAATGGATGATATACAGACCAAATGGAGCCAGAAGAAGAGGCTGACCATGTAAATGATGGATAGATGGAATAACAGAGTCCATGGGGATCTCAATATATGAAGCCCATAAATGGGCACTCTCTTGCTGTGTATGCTTCACATAGACACTACAAGATACAAGAGGAACATGATGAGATGAGATGACACTGCAAGGTACAAGAGGAACATGATGAGATGAGATGTGCATCTTTCCTTTCGTCAAGTTTCCCAATTAACATGTTGTGTTAGTTTAGTTTCCAATAAGAGCCCAGCAGCAGTCAACACCTTTGTTGAGTCCAAATTTTCTGTACTGTGAAGTTTTGTAAACAAGCCCTTCCTACATAAATCAAGCTTTCAGTTCAGGTTTTGATCACTGCATTCCAATCACATCCACAGGTGCTCAAATTGCACATCCATGTAAAAAGTATGACTTCAACATGTCTGCTGGTGCCCACAAACATTGTATATCTATATAAAAAGTATGACTTCCACATGTCTGCTGGTGTCCACAAACATTGTATATCCATATAAAAAGTATGACTTCAACATGTCTGCTGGTGTCCACAAACATTGTATATCCATATAAAAAGTATGACTTCAACATGTCTGCTGGTGCCCACAAACATTGTATATCTATATAAAAAGTATGACTTCCACATGTCTGCTGGTGTCCACAAACATTGTATATCCATATAAAAAGTATGACTTCAACATGTCTGCTGGTGTCCACAAACATTGTATATCCATATAAAAAGTATGACTTCAACATGTCTGCTGGTGTCCACAAACATTGTATATCCATATAAAAAGTATCTTCTTTGCGTTCATCCGGAGTGTTTTTTCAGATGTGATGGCGGTGTGTCTCATCAGGCACCCTTGGGCCGAAACCCTTAGGCCAACACATCCGACTTTTAGTGTGCATTTTTGACAGGTTAGCATTCCTGTAGGACTCTCACTTTTGTGGTGCCGTCCACATCCCAGCTTGTCAAGTTGGAACGGTCGAACGCTTCACGATCCGCCCTCAAGGGAAGGCAGGGACAGTCCATGGCATTTTACACCATCCAGGGTGGCTTCCATAGTTGCAGAGCCGACACATAGCGCCCTGGTGCTGGGCTCACCGAGGGAATCATCACGTCCTGCTCATGGCTGCTTTAATTCCTCACTTCGATATATTGGGCATATCGTTCACCACAAGTCTTTCCCGCACTGACCAGACCGGTCTACACACGGTATCCACTCAGCGAGTTTTCGATTCGGACATGTGCTTGTCGATGTGCCCATCAGAGCTGTTCCGAGCACAATGAATATTCGGAAACTAGCTAGTCAGAGCTTTTCTGGACACGAGCTATTCGGAAAACTAGTTAGTCAGAGCTGTTCCTAGCACGAAAGACATTTCACTCAGACGTTTTTTGCATTGTGCCTGATTTATTTGCACCCGTAGGCCAGCACATCCGACTTCAGCAGGCATTTTTACGGGTTTGCCTTCCTGGGGTTTCGAGAGACGTTAGACTGTTAGTGCTATGGTGTTGCCCACATCTCAGCTGGTCACGGTAGAATGGTCAACGACATCACGGTCAACCCTCAAGGGAAGGCAGGGGCAGACCATGGGCATTCCTCCACTATCCAAGGAGGCTTCCATAATTGCAGAGCCGGCACATATTGCTGAGACTGGGCTCACCCGAGGAGTTGCCACGTCCTGCTCATGACTGCTTTAAATCCTCACTTCCATGTGTTGGGCAATTCGCTTGCCACTGGTCGCTCAAGCATACACCAGGAACAGTCAGTCTGCGGGCGACACCCACTAGGTAAGCTTTCGCTTTGGACTTCGGACCACGCAATGGGTTCGCTAGCCGTGCATTCCATTTCGTGTTATTGAGACGTTTTCCCAACTTTGTGTACACTCTCTATGAGTTAGATACAGACAGTTTTCATAACCATTTCATTCGACTGGGGCAGTTCTCCTACCTTTTAGTACTTCGCTTACGAGGTAGGCTACATGTGCTGCCGGCTCAGCACCTTACCTCCGTGCATCAGTGAGCGAGAAATGGCCAGGCCCTCTCATCCAGGGATCCCTCATATCCCCCAGCTGAGAGCCTTCGGACAAGTGAACTGGGTATGTAGCTTGCTCAGAAACTCACCTCCATTTTTCGGTAGGTAGGTATCGGCCCCGCTCTCACATCCGAGGGTTTATGGCTTAGAGGCGTTCAGCCACAACCCTCTACAGAGAGCCTTAGAGTATGTATCCGGACCAAGAATTTGTGGCATCATGTGCCTGATTTGATCTTTTGACTGCTATCCTCAGTCTATCTGCAGAGCAGCAGCTTGTGTCTCGCTTAGTCTGGCCCCTATCCCATAAGCTGTCTGATATGTAGTTTTTCATTCATCGACATAGCACATTGGGTCAATGGGACATTAAAATTTAAATTGTGTTGCGTATCCCTTACGGGACGTTGCAGTCAACACCAGCAGTTTTTCAGCTGCTGTTGATGTACTAGGCAAGTGTTACGTTCAGTAGTTTGCCATTGCTTTCTGAACGACCGGCCCCTATACCTTTTTCGAAAAAACCAGCACCGCCATGTTTTGAACCCGGGTATACGGGCTCACAAACCGCGTTCGCAAGCCCTTAGCCACAGATGAAAGCCCATAAAAAGTATTATTAGGCTTCTGCTGGCCAGTCCCCAGTGTTGATGATTATGGAGCCCAGATATTCAAAGCCCCCCACCCCCACCCACACATATACACACAAATATACACTGTGTGAACATTCTCACATACACATATACACTGTGTGAACACACTCACATACACATATACACTGTGTGAACACATTCACATACAAATATGCACTGTGTGAACACACACATACACATATGCACCATGTGAACACACTCACATACAAATATGCACTGGGTGAACACACTCACATACAAATATACACTATGTGAACAGAAGCTACCCACAACCCCATTTATGTGGCAGACCTGTGGTTCTAGGCCTGCAGTATCTGAACCAAATGGCACTCAGTGGATTTGTGCTGAGTATATGCCAGGTGCAGAATATCTTCTGATACCCATGTCATGAGGCTGACTCAGCACTGGAACCATGTGACCATGACAAAAACTCACCTAGAGGAGAATCTGAACTTGGAATCACCACTTGGTTGGCATAAGAGCACACTTGCCGCTATGATACTATGAATACAGAAAAGTATACTACTAAATATCTACATTCTCATGCATATAGGGGGCTGCGTGGTCTCGAGGTATGGTGTCTGCCTTGAGTGCTGGAGGTCCTGGGTTCATGGCCTGGTGAGGACCGGGATTTTTTCGCGTGGACTTCTAGTAATAAAATTGCCCCTGGTCTCTGGGTAGTGAGATTGGACGCCCGTGTGTATTGTTGGGCATGTAAAAAATCCCTTGGCAGTTGGAAGTCGAAAAAGAGTAGCCTTAACGGCGCTGCCCGGGCAAAATTTCGAGTTAAAAATCTACCCAAAGTATTTCAGGATCCTCGCCGGTGCTATGGAGTTTGTGCACTGAGCTGAGTTTCTCCAGACTCAGGTTCGAGTTGGGAGGAGAACGGAGCACTTATGGGTTACACCTGTGTGCCATGGTGTAGATCCATCGACTAAACTAAACTAAACTATTCTCATGCATACACACAACATGCCATCAGGAAGGAAATACTCACATGGCCATAAATGTACACAGAACAAGGGGGCCCCACAAATCCCCTGCAACACAGAAGAGTTACATGGTCAAATAATGCAAAATGAAAGTAATAATCAACTATTAGGTAATTTGTGTGAATATTACAATGAAAAATATGGAGTTGGTTTAAAAATAAAGTTTCCATGTGAACCTTTTATTTTCAACTTCTTTGCTTACAATTTCTTTGTTCTTCTTATATTACTAGGGCAATAATATATCTGTCAGAAAACATCACTACCTTATTGTTTCAGGCTGCTCTATATGCTCCATCAGCAGCTTCATTGTCCTCTCCAGGTCCTTGTGGAAGCAATATAATTCCTGCCTCAGGCCCACACCATCTGGTCATCTGACAACTGAAACCAGTCATCAACCATCCCCATTACCTCCTCTGAGTTCTTGTGACAGAACTATCATTTCTGCATCATCTTCACACCATCTGGTTATTTGACAACTAAAACCACTTCATCTGACAGACCCAATCATCTTCTCCGGGTTCTTGTGACAGAACTATCATTCCTGCATCATATCCACACCATCTGGTCATCTGACAACAGAAACTCATTCATTCATTCAGTAGCATGTCCTTTGCAGAACCTCGCTCCCACAACAACCTTCTGGAAAACCTCTCGATCATAAGCAAGATGTCCTGCGTCCGATACACCTATCTGGAGATCATCCGCCACATCCTGCACCCATCTTCTCTTTGGCCTTCCTCTTCCTCTCTTCCCAGGCATATACCTCTCCATTATTGTTCTCTCCAAACTTTCATGACGAAAATATGACCAAAATATTTCAACAGAAACTACTTCATCAAAAACGATCATCACCTTCTCTGGGGTCTGGTGACAGAACTATCATTTCTGCTTCATCTCCACACCTCCTTGTCATATGACAACTGACATCACTCTACCAAAAGCGAAGTCTATGCAAAATGAAAATACAATTGCTACATGGTGTATTTTTAATAACTGTGGGTTTTTTTTTTAAATAATGCCATTCAGAATATTGTATTTACCTTTTATGTTGCATGAACTCCACATAGGGTGAATACAAAACTTGGAATGGCAACATTTAAAAAAAACCCACAGTCATTAAAAATACATCCTATACTATGTCATTGGGGAGATGCAGCAGTACAATGGCTAGCACAATGGCCCTCCAGCTCAAGGGTTGTGTTGTTTTCAAATCTCCATTGTGCTATTTTTTAACTGACCTGGTCCCAGGTCATCCCAGCCTATAATGGGTATCAGGAAATGTCCTGGGGAGTAAAGGCGCCGGTGCAAAAGTGACCAGATGACCCATCAAGTACCAAGTGGGATGTACAAACATGGGACTTCCACTATATACCCAATACACCTCTAGGGGTGGGAACGGGTCTTGTACTTACATACATCTAACGGTGAGATAAAGGGTCCTGTACTTACATACATCTAATGGTGAGATAAAGGGTCCTGTACTTACATACATCTAATGGTGAGATAAAGGGTCCTGTACTTACATACATCTAATGGTGAGATAAAGGGTCCTGTACTTACACACATCTAATGGCAAGATAAAGGGGCATGTACTTACATACATCTAATGGTGAGATAAAGGGTCCTGTACTTACATACATCTAATGGTGAGATAAAGGGTCCTGTACTTACATACATCTAATGGTGAGGTAAAGGGTCCAGTACTTACATACATCTAATGGCAAGATAAAGGGTCCTGTACTTACATACATCTAATGGCAAGATAAAGGGTCCTGTACTTACAAACATCTAATGGTGAGATAAAGGGTCCTGTACTTACATACATCTAATGGTGAGATAAAGGGTCATGTACTTACATACATCTAATGGTGAGATAAAGGGTCCTGTACTTGCATACATCTAATGGTGAGATAAAGGGTCCTGTACTTACATACATGTAATGGTGAGATAAAGGGTCCTGTAATTACAAACATTTAATGGTGAGATAAAGGGTCCTGTACTTACATACATGTAATGGTGAGATAAAGGGTCCTGTACTTACATACATCTAATGGTGAGATAAAGGGTCCTATACTTACATACATCTAATGGTGAGATAAAGGGTCCTGTACTTACATACATGTAATGGTGAGATAAAGGGTCCTGTATTTACATACATCTAATGGTGAGATAAAGGGTCCTGTATTTACATACTTCTAATGGTGAGATAAAGGGTCCTGTACTTAATACATCTAATGGTGAGATAAAGGGTCCTGTACTTACATACATCTAATGGTGAGATAAAGGGTCATGTACTTACATACATCTAATGGCAAGATAAAGGGTCTTGTACTTACATACTACTATTTAACAAACAAACTAATCATACATACCTGTATGTATTAGAGACGTTCATTTGAAACCTGTTCCAATGGCTTTATTACAAAAGCATGAAAGAAACATTAACAGGTGTGGTAGAATTAAACAAAGCATTCATTTTGAATTAATTATGCACCGTAGGTTGGTCAGAAAAAGTGACCGTAGGCATTCAGGCAAGCACAGCTTATCCCATTGCTTAGGTAGGTGGCAAATGCCGTCTGCAAAAAAAGGATTGTGGTTTCTCACTGAACCAAGTGTATCTTACGTCTGCATCTGTGTGAAATCGTTGCCCCTTGAGAGCTTATCACATGGTGACAAATCAGGACTATAGGCTGGATGTTGCAGAATGTCCCACTTCTTTCTTGCTAATGCTTCCTGCACAATCTTTGCGACATGCGGACGAGCATTATCGTGCAACAAAATCACACCGTGAGAAAGCATGCCAGGTCGTTTATTCTTGATGGCTTTTTGCAGCTTGTCTAGTGTTTGCAAGTAGTGGGTAGTGTTGATGTTAACACCTGGTTCTTTAAAGTCGACCAACAATAGCCCTTCATGGTAAAAAAAATGCACTCAGCATAACCTTACCAGCTGAAACCTTAACTTGAATTTTTTGGCTTTTGGTGATCCAGCATGTTTCCACTGCATGCTCTCTCTTTTGCTGCTAGGCTCAAAGTGGTGGCACCATGATTCATCGTCTGCCACTATGCGGAAGAGAAATGCACCACCCTCCACTCTGTAACGCAGCAAGTGGTTCAAACACCATCCCATGCGTTCCTTTGTTTGGTGGTCGGAACAACATCCGTGGTACCCACTGTGAACACACCTTCCGATATTGCAGTTTCTTATGAACGACCTTTTGAATTGTCCCAATTGACACATCAAATTCTTTCACTAGCGAATGTATGCTTCGACAATGGTTCATCTTTACTGCTGCATCAATTTTGGTGATGGTTTTTTCTTTTGCAACCATATGCGCTTGACCCGGCCGTCAAAGATCTATCGTGAACTGACGTCCTTTCCAAAACATTCATGCCCAGTCTGTCACTGTTGTCTTCGACACACATTTGTTACCGTACACTGCCTGCATTCTTCGATGAATGTCCACTGGTCGACATCCTTCAAATGAAAGAAACTGAACCACCGCTCTTTGAGCTTCTTTGGACAGATTTTGGATCAACCAATCAACCCGGCCATTTTCTCAATGGTCGGAAACAGAACCTATGCATCATGGGATGATAAGCTTGTGCTCTTTTATTTATTGGTCAGTACTTATCACATGACTATGACATGATCATGTTCAACGTACGCAATTACACACGGTGCGGCACGAACGGATTTCAAATAAACACTCATTATATAAGTTCATTTAAATAAACGAACGAAAGATGTCATGTGTGCTTACATTCTTTCAGCAGAAGCTTGCTCTTCTTTGGTATCAGAACATGGGCAAACTTATTTCCAACTGCTTTCACATCTCTAAGCTGAAACACATCAATTTACCAAATAAAGGCTAAGGCAGCTCTAAGCTGAAAGAAACACATCAATTTACCATATAAAGGCTAAGACACCTACATAAACATGAAAATCCCTACAGATTGTCTGCCCTCTGCAAATGCAGGTCATAAACACAAATATTCCTTGCAGGTAGCCTGTCCATGCTTTACACATAAATAATATATCTTTGAAAAGTTTATCAGTTCACACATGACACTTTTACAAACATGAATATATCTCTATCATTGTCAGACCACACATCACACACACATTACTATATCCCTCAAATTTTCAGACCACACATCACACACAAAATTACTATATCCTCCATCTTTAGACCACACATTACACACAAATTACTATATCCCCCACACTGTCAGACCTCAAATTACTATATCCCCCACATTGTCAGACCACACATTACACACAAATTACTATATCCCCCACATTGTCAGACCACACATCACACACAAATTACTATACCCCTTGGAGGCCTCCATGGTGAAGTGGTCAAGCCTGTCTCATGCTATGAAGGTCATGAGTTCATGTCCAGACACAACCATTAAGTTCATGAGTGCAATTTGAGAGACCGGGGGTTGCTGCTGGGGCTACAGAGTTCATGCTCTGGTCTACTACTTCCAGCAGCCTCTCGGCAGAAAGAAGACTGAGCCACATGGGATATGAACTGGTGCAATAAAACCAACCCTCTGGCCTTTAAACCCATTTTAATATAACACTACACAAACAGTAATATAACCTTTACTTCATCAGACCACACACTACACAAACAGTAATATAACCTCTACATCATCAGACCACACACTACACAAACAGTAATATAACCTTTACATCAGACCACACACTACACAAACAGTAATATAACCTCTACATCATCAGATCACACACTACACAAACAGTAATATAACCTTTACTTCATCAGACCACACACTACACAAACAGTAATATAACCTTTACTTCATCAGACCACACACTACACAAACAGTAATATAACCTCTACTTCATCAGACCACACACTACACAAACAGTAATATAACCTCTACATCATCAGATCACACACTACACAAACAGTAATATAACCTTTACTTCATCAGACCACACACTACACAAACAGTTAATATAACCTCTACTTCATCAGACCACACACTACACAAACAGTAATATAACCTCTACATCATCAGACCACACACTACACAAACAGTTAATATAACCTTTACTTCATCAGACCACACACTACACAAACAGTAATATAACCTTTACATCATCAGACCACACACTACACAAACAGTAATATAACCTCTACATCATCAGACCACACACTACACAAACAGTAATATAACCTTTACATCAGACCACACACTACACAAACAGTAATATAACCTCTACATCATCAGATCACAAACTACACAAACAGTAATATAACCTTTACTTCATCAGACCACACACTACACAAACAGTAATATAACCTTTACTTCATCAGACCACACACTACACAAACAGTAATATAACCTCTACATCATCAGACCACACACTACACAAACAGTAATATAACCTCTACATCATCAGACCACACACTACACAAACAGTAATATAACCTTTACTTCATCAGACCACACACTACACAAACAGTAATATAACCTCTTACATCATCAGACCACACACTACACAAACAGTAATATAACCTCTTACATTCATCAGACCACACACTACACAAACAGTAATATAACCTCTACATTCATCAGATCCACACACTACACAAACAGTAATATAACCTTTACTTCGTCAGACCACACACTACACAAACAGTAATATAACCTTTACATCATCAGACCACACACTACACAAACAGTACACATCTTCTGCCCCACAAATGACAACCATTGATGAAATCATTAACATCTGCTATGAGAGCAAGAGGACGCCAGAGAAGAAAATGGATTGACAACATCAAAGACATTGTATAATCACATGAGATGACACTATTCAATGACACCCAACGAGCGCTGGTGCGCCAATTATTCCTCCCCACAACACTAGACGGTACAAATTGAAGATGATAATGATGAAATAATTAAAGAAGTGACAAACTAACAACAGTGTCCTTCACGGGTTCATCCAGGGTTGAAAGTTCATCATCTGACTTGGCAATTCCTGGCACCTCCATCTCCCCTTCCAGAGGCACCTCAACAACCTAACATGAGAAGACAATAACAATTCTTATTGTAGAACAACATAAACTGAATGTGGAACAATGGTGATATAGCAGTATTTACTAAGGTTTGGCATTCAATTCTCAGGAATAATAGGCACATTGCATTGTTTTTCTTAACAGTTTTTTTCAAGCCATGGCACAGGATAATTCAGAGATTTTTGGAAAGGAAGGATGACGAGGGAGGGAGGTAGATTTCTCTTTATGTTAGTGATTAGTAAGGGTCATTTTCATTGCATTCCGCACAGGTCCATAGCTGCTCTGGTCACCTACTTAACATCCCTGCCTGATATCACTAGTTCTGCATTATGTAATCTACACAATATGAAATAGCAAAAGTATAAGTTAGAAAAGCACAAACATATGATTTATAGACTATTGTTGGCATCTGTGGCTTAGGAGTTAGTGAATGTAGTTCCACAATTCCCTGACATACCAGACTGAGAGTTTGAAATCAGCAGCAGGCTGATTTGGGAGTAAATCATTTTACATTTATTTCAATGGTTGGGCGTCGGCTGTTCACAAAACAATGGTAATTACTGAAAGTAAAAATTATCTAGTAATTATAAACAGTCAATAAATGTTGGGGCTGATGGCAACTTCCTATAAAATTACATATAATTAACTTTAATTAAATAGGCTATTAAAGAATATGAAATAACAACAGATAGCATATATTTATATGTAAACACAGAAGCCACAAGCAAGATTTGGCTGCACTGTGCCAGGTGCAAACTTCAGAATTAGTCATCATGCAATAACCTATTGTTTGAGGCTCTTGTCTTTACACTAACTAACTTAATGACTAAGGGAATACATTGATTTTAATTTTATTAGTATGAATACAACATATTTTTGTAAATATAAAAAAATTTCAGTAACGTAAAGAGTCACTGACTCACTGAGTGGTCTTCTGGGTACACAAATTCTCAAATCAGTGTATAATCATAGACACAACATCTAGCTTAGGAATGGAGGTGGAGGCAGTCAGTGCAGCTTTCCGCTGGGTGGAGAATACGATACACACACACATCATGATTGTAACTGATTCAGAAAGCATGCTGAGTAGGGTGAGGACTGGCAAGCTTCGTGCCGAGTGGCTTGCTTCGCTTAGGAAATCATGGGTGGCAAGCATCGTCTGGATATTTTCTCCGGGGCATGCTGGTGTGTTGGGGAATGAACAGGCAGACAGATTGGCTGGCTCTGCAAAACTTGGTGGAGTATTGATGCATGATAAGGCAGACGTGGTTGCGGCCTTGTGGGAGCACGTGTACACCTCGGAGGAGCAAATGGATCACCATGGTCTGACAAGAATGCGACAGCAAGGAATGACGAGGGGATCTGGCCGACGCTCGATGCTCAGAGGAAAGGCGAGACAGACATATAATCAGATTGCTACTGGTACTATTGGTGTTGGAACTCTTCACTGGCTGCTGAGGATGGGGACGGAGCGCTTATGGGAATGCCTCGAATGCTGTGATGTCGGTTCCTAAATCAATCAATCAATCAATCAGATCAGTGTTAATTAACTTTTCAACTGTCAGTTATTTTTTTTTCCAGTGAAATATTTGTCACATTTTACTGATATCAAAACAATGTTATGTATCACTTACTACCACAGTGAATAACATTCAATTTAACCAACATTTTCATTTATATTTTAATTTTATAACAACTCAAATTGGTGTAACGGTGTATCCATTATTTGTCAACTCCAGATTTTAAATATATAATGACAAGAAACTACTATAATCAATAAACAGAGAAGGGAGTTACAAACAGACAAAGATATGCTCACTTCTTGGTGAAACTCCACGTCAGCCATGTTTACTGTTAAAACAGAAACAACAAATAGGCAGGCACACTAACGGAAACCCATCCAAGTTATGTTGTCTCCGGTTGTTTTCGTGAAAGTGTGTGGCCGGCGGTAAGTTCACACGTTGACATCTCTAGCAGACAACCAGGACAGACCAGAAGAAGGCAGCCTTTAGTCTTTCAATGAACCTGAACTGTTAGAAAGTTTCCGGATTTAGTTACCTGTATTGCACTTGGTATAATGGGATGCTTATATTTCTTGCATTCAAGCCGGGTCATTTTAGGCGTTATTTTGTTGGTATTTATGTGTATGTTATTTCAAGTTGGAAGAACGCAGATCGATGACGATGAAGAAAGCGAAAGTACTGCTACTCCAGAGAATGGCGGTGTCGATGAAAATGGAGTGGGTACAACCATTGAAACGGAGCCTGAACCTGATACGGCTGATGTAATTGGAAAAGTATCATCTTTTGAGCAGTGTATCCTTTAGTCACCTTTGGTAGCTGCTGGGTTAGTTCAGCCAAAATAAATTGCAAATAGAAGACCCTTTTTTGATTAGTTTGTTTTTATTTACTTTTTACTACACAATCTTCTTATACTTATTATATTATATCAAACGACCGGCAAACGATACTGATGCAAATTTCCCAAGGCGCACAGTGCTGTACAGGAGGTACATAGGTGACGGCGTTAGTATCACAGTGTTGTCCAAAAATGAACTTGATCAATTCATCCATTTATTCAGTAGCTTCAATCTATCAAATTCACTTTGTAGATCTCTAAAACATTTGTAAGTTTCTTTGACATTAATGTCAGCATCAACTTTCCTATCCTGCTGTAAACCTACAGATTATTATGGTTAGTTTCTTTGCACTTCCTCCCAGGCACTCTTTTGCAAAGAACAATTGTCAATACCTTACTCTCAACATCTTTGTCTATGCAGATTTTGCTTTGATAACTCTAACTTTACAAGCAAGCCCCATATGCTCCTTGATTTCTTTCCTGCCCATCTGAACTCCGAACCACTTCTCCAAGAAGTTCTACAAACATTACTACCCATCACTTGGACAGACACTTTTCTGACTAAATTCCTTCACACTACTAATATATCCAAATAGATCCTGACCTTTCATCCCATCAACTTAGCTGCTACAAAAATTCTCCATCGCCACCTCAACACTCTTCACTCTGATCCGGAAACCTGGCAGATCTTTGAAGAGAACAAACACTACAGCAGCTTATAGGTGAGACCAAAACCTGAAGGTCATACATGTTGAAGCAGACTCCTGATCTGCACAGAACTCCCTTTAGGCACTAGCCAGGACGCCATGTAAAGCCTGCCAGTTTGTTTTTAAGACCCTTTCAGTTAGCTTCTTGATGGGTGTATTTCAAATTACTGGAGCACTCACATGCGAATCCCGTAATCTCATTTATGCCATCATCTGCAAAAGATATGACATGGCATACATTGGTTTTCTTATCGGATCATTTCCGTGAACATCTTATGGACACCCCAAACCAGCCTGTCTCCATTTTAACAGGTTCAACCCTAGGTCAAGCAGACATTTCTGTCACGGCCTCAGGATCTTTCTCTGTGACCACAACACTTTTCTATTTGGGAAAATCACCTCATTCATATATATTTGGATTTGTTTTTAACGCCTCTGTTTAATTCCGCAGGCACTGTTGCTTAGGAGCAGTGAACATATTTCATAGTTAGCAATCAGCTGCAGATGAATTGTAAGCATATCACCTTGAATTTAATCTTATGGTATGAGCAACGACTATTCAGATAGCAATGGCAAACTACGGAACGTGCAAGTTACCTAGTAAATCACAAACAGTCAAAGAATGCTGCGGTTGATTGTTATGTCCTGTAAAGGACCTACAACTAACTTTATATCTCATTCTGTTGTTCCTTACTTTCACAAGCCTGCATGCTGTGACATCTAATCAACCTGTGAAAGCTAATTTGATCAGTTTATGAGAGCACTTCAACATTTGTTAGTCTATTCTTTCAAGAAATGTGAAAGGTAAAACGCAGACATCATAAATGGGAGGCTTCTCTCTTGCTGTGCATAAGTGGTCCTGGTCTCACATCTGTACAACAGAGAGCTGATGACACACACTGTATGTTTTAGTTTTCTCTGTAAGTTTGGGATTTCTCTTTACATGTATTGCATGTATGTATATATTGATTGATTGATTGGGAGGCATACTTAACGAATGTTTAGATAAAGAGCTGTTTGCTAAGAACAGAGCCACACAGTTGACAGGGGTCAAGACCTTGCTACAGTTTGGAAATAACCAGCAGCGTTTTTCACTGGTTCAGGTTTTACTCAAGCAGCTGTTTAAGGTGAGTGCCACTGTTGTGTGGCTGGATGGATGAGTGTCACCATTGTGTGACTGGATGGGTGAGTGCCACTATTGTGTGGCTGGATGGGTGAGTGTCACCTTTGTGTGACTGGATGGGTGAGTGCCACCATTGTGTGGCTGGATGGGTGAGTATCACCTTTGTGTGGCTGGATGGGTGAGTGCCACCATTGTGTGGCTGGATGGGTGTGTCACCTTTGTGTGGCTGGATGGGTGAGTGTCACCTTTGTGTGGCTGGATGGGTGAGTGTCACCTTTGTGTGGCTGGATGGGTGAGTGCCACTGTTGTGTAACTGGATGGGTGAGTGTCACTGTTGTGTGGCTGGATGGGTGAGTGTCACCTTTGTGTGGCTGGATGGGTGAGTGTCACCTATGTGTGGCTGGATGGGTGAGTGTCACCTTTGTGTGGCTGGATGGGTGAGTGTCACCTTTGTGTGGCTGGATGGGTGAGTGTCACCTTTGTGTGGCTGGATGGGTGAGTGCCACTGTTGTGTGACTGGATGGGTGAGTGTCACTGTTGTGTGGCTGGATGGGTGAGTGTCACCTTTGTGTGGCTGGATTGGTGAGTGTCACCTTTGTGTGGCTGGATGGGTGAGTGTCACCTTTGTGTGGCTGGATGGGTGAGTTGACACTGTTGTGTGACTGGATGGGTGAGTGTCACCATTGTGTGGTTGGATGGGTGAGTGTCACCTTTGTGTGGCTGGATGGGTGAGTGCCACTGTTGTGTGACTGGATGGATGAGTATCACCGTTGTGTGACGGGATGGATGAGTGTCACCATTGTGTGACTGGATGGGTGAGTGTCACCTTTGTGTGACTGGATGGGTGAGTGTCACCTTTGTGTAACTGGATGGGTGAGTGCCACTGTTGTGTGACTGGATGGATGAGTATCACCGTTGTGTGACGGGATGGATGAGTATCACTGTTGTGTGACTGGATGGATGAGTGTCACCATTGTGTAACTGGATGGGTGAGTGCTACCATTGTGTGGCTGGATGGGTGAGTGTCACCGTTGTGTGACTGGATGGATGAGTATCACCGTTGTGTGGCTGGATGGGTGAGTGCCACCTTTGTGTGGCTGGATGGGTGAGTGTCACCATTGTGTGACGGGATGGATGAGTATCACCATTGTGTGGCTGGATGGATGATTATCACCGTTGTGTGACTGGATGGTTGAGTGTCACTGTTGTGTGACCGGATGGGTGAGTGTCACCGTTGTGTGACTGGATGGATGAGTATCACCATTGTGTGGCTGGATGGATGAGTGTCACCATTGTGTGACTGGATGGGTGAGTGTACACCTTTGTGTGGCTGGATGGGTAAGTGCCACTGTTGTGTGACTGGATGGGTGAGTGTCACCGTTGTGTGACGGGATGGATGAGTATCACCGTTATTAAGCTGGATGGGTGAGTGCTACCATTGTGTGACTGGATGGGTGAGTGCCACTGTTGTGTGACTGGTTGGGTGAGTGCCATCGTTGTGTAGTTGGATGGGTGAGTGCCACCATTGTGTGACTGGATGTGTGAGTGCCCATGTTGTGTGACTGGATGGATGAGTGCCACCATTATGTGATTGGATGGATGACTACCACCATTGTGTGACTCAATAGATAAGTGTCACATTTGTGTGACTGGATGCACATGTATCACCATTGTGTGACTGGATAGGTGAGTCCCAACATTGTGTGACTGGATGGATGAGTGTCATATTGTGTGGCTGGATGGGTGAGTGCTACCATTGTGTGACTGGATGGATGAGTGTAACATTGTGAGACTGGATGGATGAGTGTCATATTGTGTGGCTGGATGGGTGAGTATCACCATTGTGCGACTGTATGGGTGAGTGCTACCATTGTGTGACTGGATGGGTGCCACTCACCCAGGTCATGAAAGGGATCATGCTGCATGGGCAACACAAGCTCTCTAAATTCAGCCCAGGCTTTGTGAGAGGTGTAACTGTATTTTACAAACCATCGTCTACCAAGACTGTAAGATGCCAGTCATTTAAACATGTTTCTTCTAAAGTGATAGTAGGTAGCAGCAAATATTCACTTACATCCATGCACTCATACACATTTTCACATTAAAAGTAAAACTGTTGGTTACTTGATGTGAAAAGTTACAGGTAAGCTAATAGATGTTCCAATAAATATCTCTTTTTAAAATTATGCTGATGAGAAATATGTTTGACTTGGAGAAGTCAGTATAGAAAATGAAAGAGGATCAGGGTTAGAAGTCAAAACATGGAAACAAGATGTGGATGTCCTTGTCAGAAAACATTAAAACACTGGCTTTGAAAAATATCATTCTCATTCATTAACATTTTGATTCTTAATTGTGATGTCTGTGCTTAATTAATTCATATATCTTGCTATAGTCATGTTTTGCGTATTGGTCAGTTTCATTATTGTATATTTGTCCGTTATCACATTTTTTGGCAGTTAACCAAGTTTTATTCCTGTTTTACCTTCAGACTCTAGAGTCTGCCAAACAGAATCTGACAGAAGCAGGCTATTTTCCAGGTGACTCCTTTCCCACAAATGAGACAACTAGAAATGGTATAATAAAAGTAATTTCTGTTGTTTGCATTTGCTTGCTTTTTGTATCACAGTGAATGTATACATTGCTGGTGCTGTGTTTGTCAGGGTTGTATTGTCATGACAGTGGATGTATGTGGCTGTGTTTGTCAGGGTTGTTTTGTTATCACAGTGGATGTATGTGGCTGTGTTTGTCAGGGTTGTTTTGTTATCACAGTGGATGTATGTGACTGTGTTTGTCAGGGTTGTTTTGTTATCACAGTGAATGTATGTGGCTGTGTTTGTCAGGGTTGTTTTGTTATCACAGTGAATGTATGTGGCTGTGTTTGTCAGGGTTGTTTTGTTATCACAGTGAATGTATGTGGCTGTGTTTGTCAGGGTTGTTTTGTTATCACAGTGGATGTATGTGACTGTGTTTGTCAGGGTTGTTTTGTTATCACAGTGGATGTATGTGGTTGTGTTTGTCAGGGTTATGTTATCACAGTGGATGTATGTGACTGTGTTTGTCAGGGTTGTATTGTCATGACAGTGGATGTATGTGGACTTTGTTTGTCAGGGTTTTTGTCTATCACAGTGGATGTATGTGACTGTGTTTGTCAGGGTTTTGTTATCACAGTGGATGTATGTGACTGTGTTTGTCAGGGTTGTTTTGTTATCACAGTGGATGTATGTGGCTGTGTTTGTCAGGGTTGTTTTGTATATCACAGTGGATGTATTGGCTGTGTTTGTCAGGGTTGTTTGTATCACAGTGGATGTATGTGGCTGTGTTTGTCAGGGTGTTTGTATCACAGTGGATGTATGTGACTGTGTTTGTCAGGGTGTTCTGTATACAGTGAATGTATGTGGCTGTGTTTGTCAGGGTTTTGTTTTGTTATCACCAGTGAATGTATGTGGCTGTGTTTGTCAGGGTTGTTTTTTATCACAGTGGATGTATGTGACTGTGTTTGTCAGGTTTGTTTTGTTATCACAGTGAATGTATGGGCTGTGTTGTCAGGGTTGTTTTGTATCACAGTGGAATGTATGTGGCTTGTGTTTGTCAGGGTTGTTTGTTATACAGTGGATGTATGTGGCTGTGTTGTCAGGGGTTGTTTGTTATCACAGTGGATGTATGTGCCTGTGTTTGTCAGGGTTGTTTGTTATCACAGTGGATGTATGTGACTGTGTTGTCAGGTTGTTTTGTTATCACAGTGGATGTATGTGCTGTGTTTGTCAGGGTTGTTTTGTTATCACAGTGGATGTATGTGCTGTGTTTGTCAGGGTTGTTTTGTTATCACAGTGGATGTAGGTGGCTGTGTTTGTCAGGGTGTTTTGTTATCACAGTGGATGTATGTGGACTGTGTTTGTCAGGGTTGTTTGTTATCACAGTGGATGTATGTGACTGTGTTTGTCAGGGTTGTTTGTTATCACAGTGGATGTATGTGCTGTGTTTGTCAGGGTTGTTTGTTATCACAGTGGATGTATGTGACTGTGTTTGTCAGGGTTTTGTTATCACAGTGGATGTATGTGGCTGTGTTTGTCAGGGTTGTTTTGTTATCACAGTGGATGTATGTGGCTGTGTTTGTCAGGTTGTTTTGTTATCACAGTGGATGTATGTGGCTGTGTTTGTCAGGGTTGTTGTTATCACAGTGGATGTATGTGGACTGTGTTTGTCAGGGTGTTTTGTTATCACAATGGATGTATGTGGCTGTGTTTGTCAGGGTTGTTTTGTTATCACAGTGGATGTATGTAGCTGTGTTTGTCAGGGTTGTTTTGTTATCACAAGTGGATGTATGTGGCTGTGTTTGTCAGGGTTGTTTTGTATCACAGTGATGTATGTGGCTGTGTTTGTCAGGGTTGTTTGTTATCACAGTGGATGTATGTGGCTGTGTTTGTCAGGGTTTTTGTTATCACAGTGGATGTATGTGGCTGTGTTTGTCAGGGTTGTTTTGTTATCACAGTGGATGTATGTGGCTGTGTTTGTCAGGGTTGTTTTGTTATCACAGTGGATGTATGTGGCTGTGTTTGTTCAGGTTGTATTTTTCCATTGACAGTGGATGTATGTGGCTGGTTTTGTCAGGGTTGTTTTTGTATCACAGTGGATTTATGTGGCTGTGTTTGTCAGGGTTGTTTTGTTATCACAGTGGATGTATGTAGCTGTGTTTGTCAGGTGTTTTGTTATCACAGTGGATGTAGTGGCTGTGTTTTGTCAGGGTGTTTTGTTATCGCATTGGATGTATGTGACTGTGTTGTCAGGGTTGTTTTGTTATCACAGTGAATGTATGTGGCTGTGTTTGTCAGGGTTGTTTTGTTATCACAGTGGATGTATGTGGCTGTGTTGTCAGGTGTTGTTCTGTTATCACAATGGATGTATATGACGTGTTTGTCAGGTTTTTTGTTATCACAGTGGAATGTATGTGCATGTGTTTGTCAGGGTTGTTTTGTTATCACAGCTGGATGTATGTGACTGTGTTTGTCAGGGTTGTTTTGTTATCACAGTGAATGTATGTGGCTGTGTTTGTCAGGGTTGTTTTGTTATCACAGTGGATGTATGTGACTGTGTTTGTCAGGGTTGTTTTGTTATCACAGTGGATGTATGTGACTGTGTTTGTCAGGGTTGTTTTGTTATCACAGTGGATGTATGTGGCTGTGTTTGTCAGGGTTTTGTTATCACAGTGGATGTATGTGACTGTGTTTGTCAGGGTTTTGTTATCACAATGGATGTATGTGGCTGTGTTTGTCAGGGTTGTTTTGTTATCACAGTGGATGTATGTGGCTGTGTTTGTCAGGGTTGTTTTGTTATCACAGTGGATGTATGTGGCTGTGTTTGTCAGGGTTGTTTTGTTATCACAGTGGATGTATGTGGCTGTGTTTGTCAGGGTTGTTTTGTTATCACAGTGGATGTATGTGGCTGTGTTTGTCAGGGTTGTTTTGTTATCACAGTGGATGTATGTGGCTGTGTTTGTCAGGGTTGTTTTGTTATCACAGTGGATGTATGTGGCTGTGTTTGTCAGGGTTGTTTTGTTATCACAGTGGATGTATGTGGCTGTGTTTGTCAGGGTTGTTTTGTTATCACAGTGGATGTATGTGGCTGTGTTTGTCAGGGTTGTATTGTCATGACAGTGGATGTATGTGGCTGTGTTTGTCAGGGTTGTTTTGTTATCACAGTGGATGTATGTGGCTGTGTTTGTCAGGGTTGTTTTGTTATCACAGTGGATGTATGTAGCTGTGTTTGTCAGGGTTGTTTTGTTATCACAGTGGATGTATGTGGCTGTGTTTGTCAGGGTTGTTTTGTTATCGCAATGGATGTATGTGACTGTGTTTGTCAGGGTTGTTTTGTTATCACAGTGAATGTATGTGGCTGTGTTTGTCAGGGTTGTTTTGTTATCACAGTGGATGTATGTGGCTGTGTTTGTCAGGGTTGTTTTGTTATCACAATGGATGTATGTGACTGTGTTTGTCAGGGTTGTTTTGTTATCACAGTGGATGTATGTGGCTGTGTTTGTCAGGGTTGTTTTGTTATCACAGTGGATGTATGTGGCTGTGTTTGTCAGGGTTGTATTGTCATGACAGTGGATGTATGTGGCTGTGTTTGTCAGGGTTGTATTGTCATGACAGTGGATGTATGTGGCTGTGTTTGTCAGGGTTGTTTTGTCATGACAGTGGATGTATGTGACTGTGTTAGTCAGGGTTGTTTTGTTATCACAATGGATGTATGTGGCTGTGTTTGTCAGGGTTGTATTGTCATGACAGTGGATGTATGTGACTGTGTTTGTCAGGGTTGTTTTGTTATCACAGTGGATGTATGTGGCTGTGTTTGTCAGGGTTGTATTGTCATGACAGTGGATGTATGTGGCTGTGTTTGTCAGGGTTGTTTTGGTATCACAGTTAATGTATGTGACTGTGTTTGTCAGGGTTGTTTTGTTATCACAATGGATGTATGTGACTGTGTTTGTCAGGGTTGTTTTGTTATCACAATGGATGTATGTGGCTGTGTTTGTCAGGGTTGTTTTGTTATCACAATGGGTGTATGTGACTGTGTTTGTCAGGGTTGTTTTGTTATCACAGTGGATGTATGTGGCTGTGTTTGTCAGGGTTGTTTTGTTATCACAGTGGATGTATGTGACTGTGTTTGTCAGGGTTTTGTTATCACAATGGATGTATGTGACTGTGTTTGTCAGGGTTGTTTTGTTATCACAATGGATGTATGTGACTGTGTTTTGTCAGGGTTGTTTTGTTATCATAGTGGATGTATGTGACTGTGTTTGTCAGGGTTGTTTTGTTATCACAGTGGATGTATGTGGCTGTGTTTGTCAGGGTTGTTTTGTTATCACAGTGGATGTATGTGGCTGTGTTTGTCAGGGTTTTGTTATCACAGTGGATGTATGTGACTGTGTTTGTCAGGGTTTTGTTATCACAGTGCATGTATGTGACTGTGTTTGTCAGGGTTGTTTTGTTATCATAGTGGATGTATGTGACTGTGTTTGTCAGGGTTGTTTTGTTATCACAGTGGATGTATGTGACTGTGTTTGTCAGGGTTTTGTTATCACAGTGGATGTATGTGACTGTGTTTGTCAGGGTTGTTTTGTTATCACAGTGGATGTATGTGACTGTGTTTGTCAGGGTTGTTTTGTCATGACAGTGGATGTATGTGACTGTGTTTGTCAGGGTTTTGTTATCACAGTGAATGTATGTGACTGTGTTTGTCAGGGTTGTTTTGTTATCACAGTGGATGTATGTGGCTGTGTTTGTCAGGGTTGTTTTGTTATCACAGTGGATGTATGTGGCTGTGTTTGTCAGGGTTGTTTGTTATCACAGTGGATGTATGTGGCTGTGTTTGTCAGGGTTGTTTTGTTATCACAGTGGATGTATGTGGCTGTGTTTGTCAGGGTTGTTTTGTTATCACAGTGGATGTATGTGGCTGTGTTTGTCAGGGTTTTGTTATCACAGTGGATGTATGTGGCTGTGTTTGTCAGGGTTGTTTTGTTATCACAGTGGATGTATGTGGCTGTGTTTGTCAGGGTTGTTTTGTTATCACAGTGGATGTATGTGGCTGTGTTTGTCAGGGTTGTTTTGTTATCACAGTGGATGTATGTGGCTGTGTTTGTCAGGGTTGTTTTGTTATCACAGTGGATGTATGTGACTGTGTTTGTCAGGGTTTGGTTATCACAGTGGATGTATGTGACTGTGTTTGTCAGGGTTTTGTTATCACAGTGGATGTATGTGACTGTGTTTGTCAGGGTTTGTTATCACAGTGGATGTATGTGACTGTGTTTGTCAGGGTTTTTGTTATCACAGTGGATGTATGTGCTGTGTTTGTCAGGGTTGTTTTGTTATCACAGTGGATGTATGTGCTGGTTTGTCAGGGTTTTTTGTTATCACAGTGGATGTATGTGACTGTGTTTGAGGGTTGTTTTGTTATCACAGTGGATGTATGTGGCTGTGTTTGTCAGGGTTGTTTTTGTTATCACAGTGGTGTATGTGGCTGTGTTTGTCAGGTTGTTTTTACACAGTGGATGTATGTGGCTGTGTTTGTCAGGTGTTTTGTTATCACAGTGGATGTATGTGGCTGTGTTTGTCAGGGTGGATGTATGTGGATGTTTGTAGGGTGTTTGTTTACAGGGTTGTTTGTATCACAGTGGATGTATGTGGCTGTGTTTGTCAGGGTGTTTTTTATCACTGGATGTATGTGGTTGTTTTTTCAGGGTTGTTTTGTTATCACAGTGGATGTATGTGGCTGTGTTTGTCAGGGTGTTGTTATCGCATGGATGTATGTGTTTGTTTTCAGGGTGTTTTGTTATCACAGTAGGTATGTGTTTGTTTCAGGGTGTTTGTTATCACAGTGGATGTAGTGGCTGTGTTTGTCAGGGTTGTTTGTATCACATGGATGTATGTGTGTGTTTGTCAGGGTTGTGTTTGTTTCACAGTGGATGTATGTGCTGTGTTGTCAGGTGTTTGTTTGACAGTGGATGTATGTGACTGTGTTGTCAGGGTGTTTTGTTATCAGGGTGTATGTGGCTGTGTTTGTCAGGGTTGTTGTTAGTGGATGTTTTGTTTAGTGAGGGTTGTTGTTATGACAGGGTTGTATGTGGCTGTGTTAGTGTTGTTTCAGGGTTGTATGTGCTGTGTTGTAGGGTTGTTTTGTCAGGCAGTGGATGTATGTGACTGTGTTTGTCAGGGTGTTTTTCAGTGTTGTTATCACAGTGGATGTATGTGGCTGTGTTTGTCAGGGTTGTTTTGTTATCACAGTGGATGTATGTGGCTGTTTTGTCAGGGTTTGTTGTCATGAGTGGATGTATGTGGCTGTGTTTGTCAGGGTTTTTTGTTATCACAGTGGATGTATGTGGCTGTGTTTGTCAGGGCTTTTTTTTGTATGTGACTGTGTTTGTCAGGGTTGTTTTGTTATCACAGTGGATGTATGGCTGTGTTTGTCAGGGTTGTTTTGTTATCCAATGGATGTATGTGACTGTGTTTGTCAGGTTGTTTTGTTATCACAGTGAATGTATGTGGCTGTGTTTGTCAGGGTTGTTTTGTTATCACAGTGGTGTATGTGGTGTTTTGTCAGGGTTGTTGTTTATCACATGGATGTATGTACTGTGTTTGTCAGGGTTGTTTTGTTATCACAGTGGATGTATGTGGCTGTTTGTCAGGGTTGTTTTGTATGACAGTGGATGTATGTGACTGTGTTTGTCAGGGTTGTTTTGTTATCACAGTGGATGTATGTGGCTGTTTGTCAGGGTTGTATTGTCATACAGTGGATGTATGTGGATGTGTTTGTCGGGTTTTTTTGTTATCACAGTGGATGTATGTGGCTGTGTTTGTCGGGTTGTTATGTAGTGTGGTGTATGTGGGTTGTTTTTTGTTTGTTATATGTAGGCTGTTGTCAGGGTTGTTTTTTATCACATGGATGTATGGGTGTGTTTGTCAGGGTTGTTTTTTATCAGTGGATGTATGTGACTGTGTTTGTCAGGGTTGTTTTTTATCACAGTGGATGTAGTGGCTGTGTTTGGTTGGGTGTTTGTTATGACAGTGGATGTATGTGGCTGTGTTTGTGGGTTGTTTTGTTATCAGATGGTGGTGTGTTTGTCAGGGTTGTTTTGTTATCACAGGGGATGATGTGATGTGTTTGTCGGGTTGTTTTGTTATCACAGTGGATGTTGTGGCTGTGTTTGTCAGGGTTGTTTGTATCACAGGGATTTTATGTGGTGTTTTGTCAGGTTATTTGACAGTGGATGTAGGGTGTTTTGTGTGGTTGTTGTTATCAGGGATGTTTTGTGACTGTGTTTGTAGGTGTTTGTTATGACAGGGTGTTGTGGCTGTGTTTGTAGGTTGTTTTGTTTCAAGGGTTGTATGTGCTGTTTTGTCAGTTGTTTTGTGTTTCGTGGATGTATTGCTGTGTTTGTCAGGGTTGTTTTGTTATCTGTATGTATGTGGCTGTGTTTGTCAGGGTTTTTTTGTTTCAGGTGGATGTATGTGCTGTGTTTGTCGGGTTGTTTTGTTATCACAGTGGATTATGTGGCTGGTTTTGTCGGGGTTTGTTTGTTATCACAGTGGATGTATGTGGCTGTGTTTGTAGGGTTGTTTTGTTATCACAGTGGTGTATGTGGCTGTGTTTGTGGTGTTTTGTTATCACAGTGGATGTATGTGTGTGTTTGTGGTTGTTTTGTTATCACAGTGGATTAGTGATGTTGTGGGTTGTTTTGTCAGGGTTTTTGTACACAGTTGGTATGTGTTTGTTTCAGGGTGTTTTGTTATCAGGGTGTTGTGGTGTGTTGTAGGGTTGTTTTGTTAGGGTGTATTGTTTGTCAGGGTTGTTTGTTTGACAGGGATGTATGTGACTGATGTTATGGGTTGTTTGTTTGTCAGGGTTTTATTGGCAGTGTGTATGTGGTTGTTTTCAGGGTTTGTTATCACGTGGATGTATGTGGTGTTTGTCAGGGTTGTTTTGTTATCACAGTGGATGTATGTGGCGGTTTGTCAGGGTTGTTTTGTATGTAAGTGTGTTTGTAGGGTTGTGTTTGTTGTTGGATTATGTGGATGTGTTGGTTGTTGTGGTTTTTTTAAGTGGATGTATGTGGCTGTGTTTGTCAGGGTTGTTTTTTTATACAGTGGTGTATTTGTTTTCAGTGGTTTTGTTATCACAGTGGAGTTGGTGTGTTTTCAGGGTTTTTTGTTATCACAGTGGATGTATGTGTGTGTTTGTCAGGGTTGTTTTGTTATAAAAGTGGGTATGTGGCTGTTTTTTGGGTGTTTTGTTTAAGTGGATGTTGTGGCGTGTTTGTCGGTTGTTTTGTTATCACAGGGATGTATGTGGCTGTGTTTGTCAGGGTTGTTTGTCTATGCACAGTGGATGTATGTGGCTGTGTTTGTCAGGGTTGTATTTTCATGACAGTGGATGTATGTGGCTGTGTTTGTCAGGGTTGTATTGTCATGACAGTGGATATGTGGCTGTGTTTGTCAGGGTTGTTTGTTATCGACAGTGGATGTATGTGGCTGTGTTTGTCAGGGTTGTATTGTCATGACAGTGGATGTATGTGACTGTGTTTGTCAGGGTTGTTTGTCATCACAGTGGATTGTATGGGCTGGTGTTTGTCAGGGGTTATTGTCCATGACAGTGGATGTATGTGACTGTGTTTGTCAGGGTTGTTTTGTTATCACAGTGATGTATGTGGCTGTTGTTTGTCAGGGTTGTTTTGTCTATACAGTGGATGTATGTGGATGTGTTTGTCAGGGTTGTTTTGTATCACAGTGGATGTATGTGGCTGTGTTTGTCAGGGTTGTTTTGTTATCACAGTGGATGTATGTGCTGTGTTTGTCAGGGTTGTTTGTTATGCACAGTGGATGTATGTGGCTGTGTTTGTCAGGTTGTATTTGTTATCACAGTGGATGTATGTGGCTGTGTTTGTCAGGGTGTTTTGTTATCACAGTGGATGTATGTGGCTGTGTTTGTCAGGGTTGTTTTGTTATCACAGTGGATGTATGTGGCTGTGTTTGTCAGGGTTGTTTGTATCACAGTGGATGTATGTGGCTGGTGTTTGTCAGGGTTTGTTTTGTTAATCGACAGTGGATGTATCGTGGCCTGTGTTTGTCAGGGTTGTATGTCATGACAGTGGATATATGTGGCTGTGTTTGTCAGGGTGTCTTGTTATCGATCAGTGGATGTATGTGGACTGTGTTTGTCCAGGGTTGTATTGTTATCAGGATGTATGTGACTGTGGTTTGTCAGGGTTGTATTTTGTACATGACAGTGGATGGGTATGTGACCTGTGTTTGTCAGGGTTTTGTTATGTCATGACAGTGGATGTATGTGACTGTGTTTGTCAGGGTTGTTTTGTTATCACAGTGGAACTATATGTGGACTGTGTTTTGTCAGGGTTTTGTCATCACAGTGGATGTATGTGGCTGTGTTTGTCAGGGTTTTGTTATCACAGTGGATGTATGTGGCTGTGTTTGTCAGGGTTTTGTGTATCACAGTGGATGTATGTGGCTGTGTTTGTCAGGGTGTTTGTTATCACAGTGGATGTATGTGGCTGTGTTTGTCAGGTTGTTTTGTTATCACAGTGGATGTATGTGGCTGTGTTTGTCAGGGTTGTTTTGTTATCACAGTGGATGTATGTGGCTGTGTTTTCAGGGTTGTTTTGTTATCACAGTGGATGTATGTGGCTGTGTTTGTCAGGGTTGTTTTGTTATCACAGTGGATGTATGTGGCTGTGTTTGTCAGGGTTTTGTTATCACAGTGGATGTATGTGGCTTTGTTTGTCAGGGTTGTTTTGTTATCACAGTTGATGTATGTGGCTGTGTTTGTCAGGGTTGTTTTGTTATCACAGTGGATGTGTGTGGCTGTGTTTGTCAGGGTTGTTTTGTTATCACAGTGGATGTATGTGGCTGTGGTTGTCAGGGTTGTTTTGTTATCACAGTGGATGTATGCGGCTGTGTTTGTCAGGGGTTTGTTATCACAGTGGATGTATGTGGCTGTGTTTGTCAGGGTTGTTTTGTTATCACAGTGGATGTATGTGGCTGTGTTTGTCAGGGTTGTTTTGTTATCACAGTGGATGTATGTGGCTGTGTTTGTCAGGGTTGTTTTGTTATCACAGTGGATGTATGTGGCTGTGTTTGTCAGGGTGTTGTTATCACAGTGAATGTATGTGGCTGTGTTTGTCAGGGTTTTGTTATTACAGTGGATGTATGTGGCTGTGTTTGTCAGGGTTGTTTTGTTATCACAGTGGATGTATGTGGCTGTGTTTGTCAGGGTTGTTTTGTTATCACAGTGGATGTATGTGACTGTGTTTGTCAGGGTTGTTTTGTTATCACAGTGGATGTATGTGACTGTGTTTGTCAGGGTTGTTTTGTTATCACAATGAATGTATGTGGCTGTGTTTGTCAGGGTTTTGTTATCACAATGAATGTATGTGGCTGTGTTTGTCAGGGTTTTGTTATCACAATGAATGTATGTGGCTGTGTTTGTCAGGGGTTTGTTATCACAATGAATGTATGTGGCTGTGTTTGTCAGGGTTTTGTTATCACAATGGATGTATGTGGCTGTGTTTGTCAGGGTTGTTTTGTTATCACAGTGGATGTATGTGGCTGTGTTTGTCAGGGGTTTGTTATCACAATGAATGTATGTGGCTGTGTTTGTCAGGCTTGTTTTGTCATCACAGTGGATGTATCCACTGCTAGTGCTGTGTCTGTGTTTGTCAGGGTTGTTTTGTCATCACAGTGGATGCATACACTGCTTGTGCTGTGTTTGTCAGGGTTGTTCCTTCAGATCCATTGTATTTAGCCAGGGGTTCTCATCTTTAGTTGACAGGACCACCTGGAGAAGGATATTAGTGCTTGATAGTCTATAGATTTCCTATCCACTCCAGGGGAAAGCTAGACATGAACTGCCTTGTCACTATATCTGTTCTGTGAAGCCAAGTGAATCATGGAGGGTGTATATAGTGTAGGTGCACTTGGTATGTTTTCAAGGATTGCTACACTGGGTCTGTTAATGGTTCCTACCCCCACTTGACAAACGTCTTGAGAGGGATGTGGCTCTTCATTACGTATAGAGGGTGTTCTTAGACTTTATGAGAATAAGCTAAACCAAGAAACTTAACCACAATAAACATTACTTAGACTTAACCTGTAGGTCTGTGGTGAAGCACAGGGAAGTGCCTAATTGTTAGAGACATCCACTACTCACAGCACCAGCTCTGTGTACTTAATCTAATCAGAAAGTGTACAATTAATCTCATGCACATAATACTGAAAGACCTTCACAATACACTAGGTTATGACTTTATGAGGTGAGATGGCAAACTTCTTTCCTGTGAAGACAAATCTCTGGTGTCTATTTCTACTTGACGCCCACTGTCTTTCCTGTGAAGACAAATCTCTGGTGTCTATTTCTACTTGACACCCACTGTCTTTCCTGTGAAGACAAATCTCTGGTGTCTATTTCTACTTGACACCCACTGTCTTTCCTGTGAAGACAAATCTCTGGTGTCTATTTCTACTTGACAGCCCACTGTCTTTCCTGTGAAGACAAATCTCTGGTGTCTATTTCTACTTGACATCCCACTGTCTTTCCTGTGAAGACAAATCTCTGGTGTCTATTTCTACTTGACACCCACTGTCTTTCCTGTGAAGACAAATCTCTGGTGTCTATTTCTACTTGACGCCCACTGTCTTTCCTGTGAAGACAAATCTCTGGTGTCTATTTCTACTTGACACCCACTGTCTTTCCTGTGAAGACAAATCTCTGGTGTCTATTTCTACTTGACACCCACTGTCTTTCCTGTGAAGACAAATCTCTGGTGTCTATTTCTACTTGACACCCACTGTCTTTCCTGTGAAGACAAATCTCTGGAGTCTATTTCTACTTGACACCCACTGCCTTTCCCGTGAAGACAAATCTCTGGTGTCTATTTCTACTTGACACCCACTGCCTTTCCTGTGAAGACAAATCTCTGGTGTCTATTTCTACTTGGACACCCACTGTCTTTCCTGTGAAGACAAATCTCTGGTGTTCTATTTTATACTTGACACCCACTGTCTTTCCTGTGAAGACAAATCTCTGGTGTCTATTTCTACTTGACACCCACTGTCTTTCCTGTGAAGACAAATCTCTGGTGTCTATTTCTACTTGACACCCACTGTCTTTCCTGTGAAGACAAATCTCTGGTGTCTATTTCTACTTGACACCCACTGTCTTTCTGTGAAGACAAATCTCTGGTGTCTATTTCTACTTGACACCCACTGTCTTTCCTGTGAAGACAAATCTCTGGTGTCTATTTCTACTTGACACCCACTGTCTTTCCTGTGAAGACAAATCTCTGATGTCTATTTCTACTTGACACCCACTGTCTTTCCTGTGAAGACAAATCTCTGGTGTCTATTTCTACTTGACACCACTGTCCTTTCCTGTGAAGACAAATCTCTGATGTCTATTTCTACTTGACACCCACTGTCTTTCCTGTGAAGACAAATCTCTGGTGTCTATTTCTACTTGACACCCACTGTCTTCCTGTGAAGACAAATCATCTGGTGTCTCTTTTCTACTTGACACCACTGTCTTTCCTGTGAAGACAAATCTCTGATGTCTATTTCTATTGACACCCAGTCTTTCCTGTGAAGACAGATCTCTGGTGTCTATTTCTATTTGACACCCACTGTCTTTCCTGTGAAGACAAATCTCTGGTGTCTATTTCTACTTGACACCCACTGTCTTTCCTGTGAAGACAAATCTCTGGTGTCTATTTCTACTTGACACCCACTGTCTTTTCTGTGAAGACAAATCTCTGATGTCTATTTCTACTTGACGCCCACTGTCTTTCCTGTGAAGACAAATCTCTGATGTCTATTTCTACTTGACACCCACTGTCTTTCCTGTGAAGACAAATCTCTGGTGTCTATTTCTACTTGACACCCACTGTCTTTCCTGTGAAGACAAATCTCTGGTGTCTATTTCTACTTGACACCCACTGTCTTTCCTGTGAAGACAAATCTCTGATGTCTATTTCTACTTGACGCCCACTGTCTTTCCTGTGAAGACAAATCTCTGGATTCTATTTCTACTTGACACCCACTGTCTTTCCTGTGAAGACAAATCTCTGGTGTCTATTTCTACTTGACACCCACTGTCTTTCCTGTGAAGACAAATCTCTGGTGTCTATTTCTACTTGACACCCACTGTCTTTCCTGTGAAGACAAATCTCTGATGTCTATTTCTACTTGACGCCCACTGTCTTTCCTGTGAAGACAAATCTCTGGATTCTATTTCTACTTGACGTCCACTGTCTTTCCTGTGAAGACAAATCTCTGGTGTCTATTTCTACTTGACACCCACTGTCTTTCCTGTGAAGACAAATCTCTGGTGTCTATTTCTACTTGACGCCCACTGTCTTTCCTGTGAAGACAAATCTCTGGTGTCTATTTCTACTTGACGCCACCTGTCTTTCCTGTGAAGACAAATCTCTGGTGTCTATTTCTACTTGACACCCACTGTCTTTTCTGTGAAGACAAATCTCTGGTGTCTATTTCTACTTGACACCCACTGTCTTTCCTGTGAAGACAAATCTCTGGTGACTATTTCTACTTGACACCCACTGTCTTTCCTGTGAAGACAAATCTCTGGTGTCTATTTCTACTTGACACCCACTGTCTTTCCCGTGAAGACAAATCTCTGGTGTCTATTTCTACTTGACACCCACTGTATTTCCTGTAAAGACAAATCTCTGGTGTCTATTTCTACTTGACACCCACTGCCTTTTCTGTGAAGACAAATCTCTGATGTCTATTTCTACTTGACACCCACTGTCTTTCCTGTGAAGACAAATCTCTGGTGTCTATTTCTACTTGGCACCCACCTGTCTTCCTGTGAAGACAAATCTCTGGTGTCTATTTCTACTTGACACCCACTGTCTTTCCTGTGAAGACAAATCTCTGGTGTCTATTTCTACTTGACACCCACTGTCTTTCCTGTGAAGACAAATCTCTGATGTCTATTTCTATTGACACCCACTGTCTTTCCTGTGAAGACAAATCTCTGGTGTCTATTTCTACTTGACACCCACTGTCTTTCCTGTGAAGACAAATCTCTGGTGTCTATTTCTACTTGACACCCACTGTCTTTCCTGTGAAGACAAATCTCTGATGTCTATTTCTATTGACACCCACTGTCTTTCCTTCCCAGAACATACCCTGATACACATGTTAGCATGGGTCAGCCCAGGTCAGTGTTAACCAGAAATGCCCACCTTGAGGGATTTGAACATGGGTCCACCAGGCCAGCAGACAAGTGTACCCACCACTGAGCTACCATGGCTCTCCTTCATCACACCAGGTGTACCCACCACTGAGCTACCATGGCTCTCCTGCATCACACCAGGTGTACCCACCACTGAGCTACCATGGCTCTCCTGCATCACACCAGGTGTACCCACCACTGAGCTGCCATGGCTCCCCTGCATGCTAGTGACAGGGAATAATATAACATTCCCATGTTGCCTGTTTAAACAGAATCATTGGTTCAGATGACAAACATTTTGTTATCTCATCCCTCTGCATCCCAGTGACAGGGGAGAATATAACATTCCCATGTTGCCTGAAAAAGGAGAGTTTGGCATATGAGACTACGACCTTCAGCATGAAAATGAAAGTGGAAACAGTAACAGCGGTATTCCGGTGGCTAGAGGAGACTACTGCAACACACAATGTATTCATTACGGATTCAGAGAGCATGTTTGTTGTTATTGTTTGTCCATCAAGAATGATGATGACCATTCATTTCATCCAGTGGGGTTGAAGGTATGGAGCCGTGGGTTCTAAGATGGCTGATAAGGCCTATTTTGGCTCGAAATGTTCTTTGACAATGTGCATGTCAGAGCATGTTTAGTAAGGTGGAGAAAGCAATGTTTCATGTGGAATGGCTATCGTCGCTTCAGAGGCCACAGATTGTGAGAATTGTATGGATATTTTGCCCTGGCCATGCGGGGGTGAGGGGGAATGAACAGGCTAATAAGCTGGCAGGGAATGCACCTCTTGGTGGTAGATTGCCTGGACAAGGAGGAGGTAGTCGTGCGCTTGTGGGACCAAGTGGAGAAGGAGGGGGAACAGACTGAGAACTCGTATGTGGAAAGAATGAAATTGAGGGTGATCGGCAGGGGTTCTGGAAGAATCTCAAAACTGAGAGGGAAGACCAGTACAAATTTAAATCAGATAGTGGTGGGAACAATTAGTAGTATGACTCTTCACTGGCTGTTGAACGAGGGGATGGAGCGCGTATATCCTGGGTGCAGTGATGTCAGTTCTTAACTCAATTCAACTCAGCTCAACAGGATCATGGTTCAGATGTCAAATATTTTGTTATCTCATCTTCCTGCATTCCTATTGACAGAGGAGAATACAGTGGAGTCTGGATAAGTAGAAGTCACAGGGGCCGAAGGAATTTGTTCTACTTATCAGAAATTCTACTTATCCAGACTGCACACATATTTACACTAATACATGTGTACCATGCAGTAGCATTGAGTATAATGATTGTACCACTTAGGAAACACAGTTAGTGAACAAATAAATAGCAATACAATATCAGAAATGTTGAAATGTTTAATTTTGAAAAATTCCAAATTAATTAAAGAAAAAGTCTGTGATTTTGCTTTGCATCTTGACTTGTGAAAAATGTCTTCCCATGGCCTGTTTAAAGGAACAAAATGGTGAGACTGCATTATCTGAACATCCAGTCGGCATCATGTAAATGTCAATTTTGTCAATTCATGCCAAAATATCTGACTGCGATACAGGTTGTGCTTGCAGCCCACAGTCATCCTCATCCGCAGAATTATATTTCGCTAAAGCAGGTCTGAGAACATCTTCTATCCATGAGTGAGTCGTTGCTTCATCGACTGTCTGTTTCTCTCCACACACATTCTTGTACATGATGCAATGTAGTTTTTTGACTGACCTCCAAGACGTGCAAATTCTTCTGCTTTCGCAATAAGTAAAGGCCCATTTACTGGTACATTTGCCGATCTAATCACAGTGAACCATTTTAAAAGGGCAGCATCAACAAAATCACACATGGCAGTTCAAGCTCGCTGTCTGTCACCATCAATTTGACATTCAAAAAACAATTTTCTGTAGCAGTCTTTATGCTTTAACTCTTTCGCTACCAAACAAAAATTGGGTCCTGACCAAACAGAAATAATGCTTTTAAAATGGTTAAAATTGTAGCAGATCTATTGTTTTACATATCAAATTAAAGAGGATTGCACAAGGAACATGACAGTGTTAATAATTAATTGATAGGTTACAAATATTATGACAATAATGAGAGGTTTAATAATAACTGAAATTAAAGAGGTAAAAATTATATAAGGTGTTTTCTATACTCCTCTACTGCTAATCATGTTTAATTTACTGAATAATCAAACAAACACCACTTGTCTTCAACAATATAAACAGTATTGCTCATTAAAATTATTGAAAAGGAAGTTTTGCTGCATATTCTGAACCATGTCTTTTTCACACAAAAATGAAAAACAAATAATGGCAGAAAACTGAAAGTAGGGGTCTGTCACAATAATGTTATGAAAATGGTTAAAACTGTAGCAGAAATGTTGTATTATATATCAAAATAAAGGGGATTGCACAAGGAATATGTTGGTATTGGAATTATTGCTATAGGTTGTAAATATAATATAAATAATAATATAATTTTAAAAATAATTTGACAAAAAGAGGTAAAAATGATGAAAACATTGCACTTACCAAGGGGCGTTGTTATCCTGATCACTGCTAAATCACTGCTAATCATGTTGAATTTACTGAACAAACACCACTTTTCTAAAATATAAACACAATTGCTCCCAATCAATCATCCGAAAAGAAGTTTTGCCGCAGATTCTGAATCATGTATTTTTCTTTTTTCAGACAAAAATTAGGAAAACACTTGGCAGATTTACATTTAATTACAATGAATATTTACACATGTCTGTTTATTTTTATTTACAATATGTGGCAGTCTATTTGTGATAGGCCGCAAAGCAAACTTTGGCGCACAAGTGTGGTCTATTAGTGCAGCCGGAGCAAACAAAAGATGATCTGTGTCGTTTAGTTTGAGTGCTGCAAAAAACACAGTCTCTATTGACACCGACAAATTCTGTTAAATGCTTGGCTCCTGTCACTCTTTCGACATAATTTCCTGCAACAGACTTTTTGAAATTCTTTGGCAGGCAGAGTGTCAAACTTTCAGGAATAATCTGAGCTGCTTCGCGATGTGCACTTTCAAGTAAACTTTGCTTGAAATCCTTCAATGACAGTTATTTTTCCTCCTTTCTCTGTTTGGCGTATGGAATGTAGGATGTGAGCATTGATCTGTGCAATTTCAAAGATCCAGTAGTAGATCTTCTTCCACCACTTAATGGTTTTCCTATCATGGATATTATAATATCCAACCATTTGGTCCATTCTGTCGCAGCCATTCATCGCCATGTTATATTCATGGATCATTTTCGGCTTGCTGAGCGGTTTTCGCAATCCTCTCTCAACAGTTACAACTACAGACTTACAACTACAGACTTGGTAGAGACAACAATGCATGGTTTTTTAGCTTATTTTATCTCTCCATGCCACACACAATATTCTATTTCCTTCAAGAAACCTCTTCATCTCTTGATGCTGAAGTCGCAAATGCTTCAACTCAGGAGGGAAGCCTACTCGGTTGACATTCAGTGTCTCTGTATAATTGAAATTGTTGGAATGCAGATAACCAATCAGAGCTTTCAAAGTGTAGAATCTGTCAGCATAGATGTGATGGCCAGCTCTGAGAACATTCAGTAGTGTGGCAAACACTTTCACTGCATGAGCAGTTGTGAGATCTAAATCCGGACTCTATTAGGTGTTTCTTCCATAGTAAATTTTTACATTCACCACATAGCCAGTTGCAGAATCACAAAGGCCAAATGTTTTGCTGTGGTACTTGTGAGGCTTTGTTGCATTGTTTTGTCTGTGCTGAAATCTGCCCTTCCACCCAATCATCATTTCATCAATAGACACATTTTCAAATGGGTAAAATGCTTCCTGGAATTTCTTCAGAATCATGTCAACAAGAGGATCGATTTTTTTGCACCTGCTGCCTCTGGTTCACATATGTGAAACATGGTGTGATAAATAGATTCAAATCAATTCCTGGGAAACATAGTGGCATACCAAGGAGTATATAAATGTGCACTTGTACACCAGTAGTCTTTGATACATGGTCTTGGATCAAGTCCCATAGCAATAATGACTGTCGTAAACTTCAGCCATTCGTGCTTCGTGAATGGGGTCCAGGATAACAGACTAGAATGTTTTCTTTTAGGAGTGTTCTGCATCAACATCTTTTCTGCATATTCGTTTAAATTTTTTAATTAAACAATCCACTATGTCATCATCAAAAAACACTTTGAGAAAATCCATAGGTGTTTGAAGTTGATAAAGTGTAGAGTTAACGTGAGATCTTCGAGGACGAAACTCAAACTTCGGTTTTGTTTCTCCTTCTGACACATTTTGCCATGTTGATGCTGTTGAAGAGGATGGGAGAGGTGCATCACGCTCTACAGAAGCTTGTAAATTCGAGTTTTTTCTTCCAGTTTTATTCTTAGTTTGTACTGTTTGCTTTCCTTTGCGCTGAGAAGTAATTGTGACATCCTGACATTCATTGTCAGACGGACATTCATTGTCAGACACCTCAGCTGCTGACGAACTTTCACTGGTTTCTTTATCACCACGTGCTAAAACTTTAGACTCACATCTAAAACTGCTGTCTGAATCTTCTCTAATATTGGAATCACTATTGTTTAAAACTGTTTCAAACAATAACCTAGCTTGATCTGAAGTCATTCTATGAGGACGCATACTGGTGGGCTTTTCCATTGTGAAAAACCCAAACAAACAAATAACGCTACTTTAAAACTTTAAAATTCACAAGAATCCAATGTTGGCAAATGTTTGACCCCACAATGATGATGTAGCTATGTTACGGCTGTGTCACTTTTCAGTTTACTGTAACTTAAAATTCCGAAATGTATCAAATAAACCACTGATCATTCTGTGTCGATAGAATAACCAATTGCCACCAGAGTCGGTCGATTGTGGCGATTGATCGGCCGCTGGTAGGGAAAGAGTTAAAATGCCATAAAGTGTCGATGTTGGAATACCAAATTCTCTAACTATATCCACTTTCTTCTTCCCACTATGTTCAACCTCTTCCAACAGCTCAATCTGTTTTTTTTAAAGGTAAAGCAGCAAGCGGCTGCCTGGCCGAGGGGTTAGCAGCTTTCTCCGTTAATCCCGAATACTCTCGTGGTCAACGTGAGCGGACGAGAATTAGAAGTGGTTCGAGTCACGCTAGTGACTTATGAGAGTATGCAGCCGGTCGCTCAGAAAGTCGTGGCTTGTTGATGAGCGTAATCTAGCCTAGGAATCAACATACAGCTAAAAGATGCTGGTGTTGACCGCAATATCCTGAAACAGGATGGAAACGCGGGGGGAAAAAAAAAAGCAGCAAGCTTTCGTCCACTAGTCGCCATTGTTGACATGTAGCGAGATATTGTATGTGCTGTATCGATTGTTATTCTCCGGGCTGACTAAATATATTTCTTTCGCGAAACAAATTTTGTGTGTGTGTGTGTGTGTGGGGGGGGGGGGGGGGTGAAATTAACAGTTCGATTAAATGTGAACACTTATATAGTCGGTATTCATTTTTATGTTCAACTAATCTTAAATTTCGCGTTAACCGAATTCGACTTATCAGGACTTTTTATACAATTATAAAGAAGGATAAAGGCCTGGACTAAGCCAGTAATGTCAACTTAAGCGAAATTCTGCTTATCCGAGTTCGACTTAAGTGGACTCGACTATAACATTCTCATGTTGCCTGTCTGAAAAGAATTGTTAGTTCAGATGTCAAACATTTTGGTATCTCATCCCCAGCATTATCCAAGGTGCTAGAGAACACTGCCCTGTTTGGAGACATTGCGCTACGCCTGCCAGATGCGGTTCACAGTGTGTATGATCGGGAGCGGGAGTGGCAACAGTTGATGGCCTGGTCTTACAGCTTCTGTAAAGAGTCCGGTGTGTTTGAAGGAACAAGTGCAAAGCTGCTGCACCTTGTGAGTGACTGCTATCCTTTATGTTTGTTTCATGTTAGTGTTAAAAGAGGATTAACTTCACTGCACTGGGTTCTGTCCCATATGGCACAGTCTTCTCTCCACATAGTGGCCTGCTGAAAGCTTCACACAGAACAGGAACTCCTTAGTTCTAGTGATGACCCCCACTTCCCAAGAAGTGCTACAGTTTAGTTTAATAAGAAACAACATCACTGCACTCAGGACATTCCCATATGTACTCCATCCTCTCATTCATCAGCCAGCAAAGAGTCATACTACTAATCATTCCAACTGCCATCTGATTGAAAGTTCTCCTGGTCTTCCCTCTCAGTGTTGAGACTCGTCCAGAGCCCCTGCCATTCCCCCACTATATCACTCTCTCCACATAAGGGTTCTCTGTCTGTTCCACTGCTTTCTCCACTTGGTCCCACAGGCACCCGACCCCTCTCCTTTGTCCATAGGTAATCTTCCACCGAGAGGTGGTGCTACCGGTGCTGGAAATAGTGGCAGTGAAGACTTTCTTATCAGGATTTATCATTAGCAGAGATCACATATGACTCAGATGGTGAATCTTGTTTAGTTTGCCACAGTAATATAGACATTTTCTGATGTTAATATAGTTTGCCACATGGAGAATGTAGAGATTGTTCTGATTTTAATCTGTTAATATAGTTTGTCACATGGAGAATGTAGATGTTGTTTTGGTTGTAATCTACTCATTTAGTTTGTCACATTTCCCAGGGGTACTACATGCGCAGTAGCTAACCAAAATAATGAATTCTGCACTGACGTAATTGTGCCTTGGCATGGAAATCTCTCAAGTAAATACAACATCTTGCAGCATTATGAAACCTGTGTGTAGAAACAGATGCAGAATATCCACACGTTAGTTATATTTGTGAGACCCCTCCTGACCTTCATGTTCTTTACATGTGACACTGTGGCTTGCTAGAAAAAGGGCATGCACCCTAGGGTTGTCAAATCAAGGATTCTCCCTTGAGGCAATTTGGGTATATGGTAAAGAACAAAAGTAAAGGGCTTTTTAGCATTAAGGCGCATTGGGCAATAAAAACATGTCAGTTGCAACAATAAAAGAGTGTTGAAGTGCTACATAATGAGCAGTCAAGCTGAAAAACATCTAATGGCAGTAAAAATGAGGTTTCTGAGGAGAATGCAAAGAATACCATGGACAGACAGAAAAAACAATGAGCAATTCCTACAAGAAACATATAAAAACCGTAAACAATTTAGAGAAAATTAGATATAGACAGTCAAGATTATTTTGGGCGTGTTATGAGAAGAAATAAACTGGAGAACTAGCTGACAACTGGTAAGATTGAGGGGAAAAGAACAAGGGGAAGACAGAGGTAAATGTCCAGATGGCTTGGCCACATGGCCAAGGTCAAAACAAAAACATGGAACTGATTCATGACACTGGTGAAACATGAACACCCACACTTATCAGCGTGGCACATGATGATGATGCTAGCTTAGTATTGTTGTAGACCAATGGGCACTAAGTAGGTCATGTATCTATATCATGCTGACCTCCTTAACTTCCCAGAACATTTCCTGCTTCCTGTTTTAGACTGGGTCAACCTGGGAGCCACAGTGAGGAATGAAACTCATGACTACTGGGCTGGCAGGCACTACAACTGCCACTTAAGATTGGTGGAGTGCGTATTTTCCACATTGAGAAGCACTGCTGGCAGGCTTGTGGTTGTTTCACATGTGTGTATATTCTCATGTGTGTTTCAACTGGTCTCGGGATATCCAGGGACATGTTTGTTCAGATAAAGAAGAGAAAATCACCCTTATCATTGTCATTGTAGAGTGCAGTCACAACACATGGCTTTTCCCTTCACTGACTGAGCTGGGAAGTCACAGTTGTGTTTGGTAATATCAGCAGTTTAACTCCTACTGCCCTAGTTGTTTGGTATATTAACCTACCATGTCTTAGGTATTAGTGTAATCATTCTGGCACAGACATTTGTTATCTGTTATATTAATTTAGGTATTACTGTAATCTTTAACTACTGAACGTAAACTTGCCCACTAATCATGAACAGCCAAAAAATGCTGAGGTTGCCTACTACTTCATGTAAAGGATCTGCCCAAAATATAAAATATAAAATATAAAATATAACATGTCTAGGCAAACCTTCTGGCCTAGAGAGACGACAGTGGAAGATAAACTCTATGGACCGCTGTGTGAACTGAAAAAGACAGTTCAATTCATACAAGAGGCAGCATTGCAGTTATAGACATATTTCAAGCGAACGAAAGAAGAAGAAGAAGAATGTAAAGGATATGCAGTAACTTTTGTTTTGTAATCTCGATTGGTCCAGACATCTGTTATTTTAATTTAGGTATTACTGTAATCTCTATTGACCCAAAAATTTGTTATATTAATCTAGGTATTACTAGTATTTCTCCGTAATCCCGTATAATCTTGTAAGTAACATGACAACGGCGAGAATCGGTAGAGGTTCTAACCTTATCGGTAACTTATGGGGTATGTAAGCCGGTCGCCCAGAAAGCAATGGCAAACTACTGAGCGTAATCTTGCCAAGAAATCAACAATCAGCTGAAAGATGCTGATGTTGACAGCGATGTCCTGTAAAGGATATGCAAACATTTAAAAAAAATTACTTGTATCCCTTCTTCCCTAACCATTTGTTACATAAACCACATCGGTAACTTATGGGGTATGTAAGCCGGTCGCCCAGAAAGCAATGGCAAACTACTGAGCGTGATCTTGCCAAGAAATCAACAATCAGCTGAAAGATGCTGATGTTGACAGCGATGTCCTGTAAAGGATATGCAAACATTTAAAAAAAATTACTTGTATCCCTTCTTCCCTAACCATTTGTTACATAAATCTACTATGTAGCTATTTGTTACAGTAACCCACAATGTTTTAGCTATTACCGTAAACTTTTCTACCCCAGACATTTGTTACAGTAACCCACTGTGTTATAGCTATTACTGTAATTTATACAGGGGGCTGCGTGGTCTTGAGGTATGGGTCCACCTCGAGTACTGGAGGTCCCGGGTTCAAGCCCCGGTGAGGACCAGGATTTTTTCACGTAGACTTCTAGTAATAAAATTTTCCCTGGTCTCTGGGTGAGATCGGACTGCCCGTGTGTATTGTTGCACACGTAAAAAATCCCTTGGCAGTTGGAAATCGAAAAAGAGTAGCCTAACAGCGCTGCTCGGGCAAAATTTCGAGTTAAAAATCTACCCAAAATATTTCAGGATCCTCGCCGGTGCTGCGGAGTTCGTGCACTGAGCTTAGTTTCTCCAAACTCAGGTTTGAGTTAGGAGGAGAACGGAGCACTGATGGGTTACACCCGTGTGCTGTGATGTTGATCCATCGACTAAACTAAACTAAACTATAATTTGTTCTACTCCAGATATTTGTTACAGTAACCCACTACATTCTAGCTGTTACTGTAATCTCTTTTGCCCAAGCCATTGTTACATGAACCTACAATGTTCTAGCTATTACTGTAATTTCTTTTGCCCCAGACAGTTACTACTGTAACTCACCCTTGTCTCCATTTCTTACTGTAGACTAGTAAACCTTACAGTCTAACAAGTGATTCTAACAGACTAACTAGTAAATCTGACAGACTAACTAGTAAACCTGATAGTCTTAAACCTGATAGTCTAACTAGTAAACCTGATAGTCTTAAACCTAATAGTCTAACTAGTAAACCTGATAGTCTTAAACCTGATAGTCTGACTAGTAAACCTGATAGTCTTAAACCTGATAGTCTAACTAGTAAACCTGATAGTCTTAAACCTGATAGTCTAACTAGTAAATTTGATAGAGTAACTAGTAAATCTGATAGTCTAACTAGTAAATCTGATAGTCTAACTAGTAAACCTGATAGTCTAACTAGTAAACCTGATAGTCTTAAACCTGATAGTCTAACTAGTAAATTTGATAGAGTAACTAGTAAATCTGATAGTCTGACTAGTAAATCTGATAGTCTAACACTGTACCCACCTACAGAAGTACTTTCCTTCCAGTTACTTGTACTTTTATTTATGTCACAAACAGCTGTTATAATTATGTTAACTGTTTATATCACAAACAGCTCTTGTTATAATTATGTTAACTATTTATATCACAAACAGCTGTTGTAAACTATTTATGTCACAAACAGCTCTTGTAATTATGTTAACTATTTATGTCGCAAACAGCAGTTGTAATTATGTTAACTGTATATACCCCAAGCAACTGTTACAAGTTCTCTTGATTCAGGTAAACACTGCCACAGCAGCTGTTGCTACTGCTTCTACTACTACTTTAGATACAACAAATGTTACTTCTACTACATTCTCTATTCTCAATTCCCTTTTCGTTTGGCAAAAATCATCCACAACTAGATTCAAACCCAGCACATTTCGAGCTAGAGGTAACTACCATGTCTCTAATCAACTCCAAACCCTGAAAGAAGATTTGCTAATATTACCCTAAGGCTGGGTGTGTGATGATTACCCTGAGGCTGGATGTGTTGGTGATACAGTGAGGCTGGGTGTGTTGGTGATTACCCTGAGGCTGGGTGTGCTGGTGATTACCCTGAGGCTGGGTGTGCTGGTGATTACCCTGAGGCTGGGTGTGCTGGTGGTTACCCTGAGGCTGGGTGTGTTGGTGATTACCCTAAGGCTGGGTGTGTGATGATTATCCTGAGGCTGGATGTGTTGGTGGTTACCCTAAGGCTGGGTGTGTGATGATTACCCTGAGGCTGGATTGTATTGGTGATACAGTGAGGCTGGATGTGTTGGTGATACAGTGAGGCTGGGTGTGTTGGTGATTATCCTGAGGCTGGGTGTGCTGGTGATTATCCTGAGGCTGGGTGTGCTGGTGGTTACCCTGAGGCTGGGTGTGTTGGTGATTACCCTAAGGCTGGGTGTGTGATGATTACCCTGAGGCTGGATGTGTTGGTGGTTACCCTAAGGCTGGGTGTGTGATGATTACCCTGAGGCTGGATGTGTTGGTGGTTACCCTGAGGCTGGGTGTGCTGGTGGTTACCCTGAGGCTGGGTGTGCTGGTGGTTACCCTGTGCTGGGTGTGGCTGGTGGTTACCCTGAGGCTGGGTGTGCTGTGGTTACCCTGAGGCTGGGTGTGTTGGTGATTACCCTGAGGCTGGGTGTGCTGGTGGTTACCCTGAGGCTGGGTGTGCTGGTGGTTACCCTGAGGCTGGGTGTGCTGGTGATAACCCTGAGGCTGGGTGTGCTGGTGGTTACCCTGAGGCTGGGTGTGTTGGTGATAACCCTGAGGCTGGGTGTGTTGGTGATTACCCTGAGGCTGGGTGTGTTGGTGGTTACCCTGAGGCTGGGTGTGCTGGTGACTACCCTGAGGCTGGATGTGTTGGTGGTTACCCTGAGGCTGGGTGTGATGGTGGTTACCCTGAGGCTGGGTGTGTTGGTGGTTACCCTGAGGCTGGGTGTGTTGGTGGTTACCCTGAGGCTGGGTGTGTTGGTGGTTACCCTGAGGCTGGGTGTGTTGGTGGTTACCCTGAGGCTGGGTGTATTGGTGATTACCCTGAGGCTGGATGTGCTGGTGATTACCCTAAGGCTGGGTGTGTTGGTGATTACCCTGAGGCTGGATGTGTTGGTGATACAGTGAGGCTGGGTGTGTTGGTGATTACCCTGAGGCTGGGTGTGCTGGTGATTACCCTGAGGCTGGGTGTGCTGGTGATTACCCTGAGGCTGGGTGTGCTGGTGGTTACCCTGAGGCTGGGTGTGTTGGTGATTACCCTAAGGCTGGGTGTGTGATGATTATCCTGAGGCTGGATGTGTTGGTGGTTACCCTAAGGCTGGGTGTGTGATGATTACCCTGAGGCTGGATTGTATTGGTGATACAGTGAGGCTGGATGTGTTGGTGATAAAGTGAGGCTGGGTGTGTTGGTGATTATCCTGAGGCTGGGTGTGCTGGTGATTATCCTGAGGCTGGTGTGTTGGTGGTTACCCTGAGGCTGGGTGTGTTGGTGGTTACCCTGAGGCTGGGTGTATTGGTGATTACCCTGAGGCTGGATGTGCTGGTGATTACCCTAAGGCTGGGTGTGTTGGTGATTACCCTGAGGCTGGATGTGTTGGTGATACAGTGAGGCTGGGTGTGTTGGTGATTACCCTGAGGCTGGGTGTGCTGGTGATTACCCTGAGGCTGGGTGTGCTGGTGATTACCCTGAGGCTGGGTGTGCTGGTGGTTACCCTGAGGCTGGGTGTGTTGGTGATTACCCTAAGGCTGGGTGTGTGATGATTATCCTGAGGCTGGATGTGTTGGTGGTTACCCTAAGGCTGGGTGTGTGATGATTACCCTGAGGCTGGATTGTATTGGTGATACAGTGAGGCTGGATGTGTTGGTGATAAAGTGAGGCTGGGTGTGTTGGTGATTATCCTGAGGCTGGGTGTGCTGGTGATTATCCTGAGGCTGGGTGTGCTGGTGGTTACCCTGAGGCTGGGTGTGTTGGTGATTACCCTAAGGCTGGGTGTGTGATGATTACCCTGAGGCTGGATGTGTTGGTGGTTACCCTAAGGCTGGGTGTGTGATGATTACCCTGAGGCTGGATGTGTTGGTGGTTACCCTGAGGCTGGGTGTGCTGGTGGTTACCCTGAGGCTGGGTGTGCTGGTGGTTACCCTGTGGCTGGGTGTGCTGGTGATTACCCTGAGGCTGGGTGTGCTGGTGGTTACCCTGAGGCTGGGTGTGTTGGTGATTACCCTGAGGCTGGGTGTGCTGGTGGTTACCCTGAGGCTGGGTGTGCTGGTGGTTACCCTGAGGCTGGGTGTGCTGGTGATAACCCTGAGGCTGGGTGTGCTGGTGGTTACCCTGAGGCTGGGTGTGTTGGTGATAACCCTGAGGCTGGGTGTGTTGGTGATTACCCTGAGGCTGGGTGTGTTGGTGGTTACCCTGAGGCTGGGTGTGCTGGTGACTACCCTGAGGCTGGGTGTGTTGGTGGTTACCCTGAGGCTGGGTGTGTTGGTGGTTACCCTGAGGCTGGGTGTGTTGGTGGTTACCCTGAGGCTGGGTGTATTGGTGATTACCCTGAGGCTGGATGTGCTGGTGATTACCCTAAGGCTGGGTGTGTTGGTGATTACCCTGAGGCTGGATGTGCTGGTGATTACCCTAAGGCTGGGTGTGTTGCTAGAACATTTGTCAAGTAAAGAGTAAAGATTGTCTTATAGCAAATACTGCCATGGAGATGCAAAGTGGTGGGCCTTCACATATTATACACTATGACATTTGATGTGGGGTGACAAGTTACCGTCCTCATGCGTCTTTCCTAGACAGTTTCCAGAACATTCTAACAATTGTCTGGTTCCAAGTGTAATGAGGCTGGGTCGACCTAAGAAAAAAGTAATCCTGTTTCTACTTTGGGTTAGAACCTGCACCACTGTCTTGGCCAGCGAGTGCACTAACTGCACTACACTGTGGTTCCCTTGGTTGTATAGGTAGGTCAGTCCAGTCAAGGTCCCTTTGACATGCCTTTAGGCACAATGGGTATATGGTGCTCACCCTATATTTGTATAGACCAATCAGCATGGGTATATGGTGCTCACCCTATATTTGATAGACCAATCAGCATGGGTATATGGTGCTCACCCTATATTTGATAGACCAATCAGCATGGGTATATGGTGCTCACCCTATATTTGTATAGACCAATCAGCATGGGTATATGGTGCTCACCCTATATTTGATAGACCAATCAGCATGGGTATATGGTGCTCACCCTATATTTGTATAGACCAATCAGCATGGGTATATGGTGCTCACCCTATATTTGATAGACCAATCAGCATGGGTATATGGTGCTCACCCTATATTTGTATAGACCAATCAGCATGGGTATATGGTGCTCACCCTATATTTGATAGACCAATCAGCATGGGTATATGGTGCTCACCCTATATTTGTATAGACCAATCAGCATGGGTATATGGTGCTCACCCTATATTTGATAGACCAATCAGCATGGGTATATGGTGCTAACCCTATATTTGATAGACCAATCAGCATGGGTATATGGTGCTCACCCTATATTTGATAGACCAATCAGCATGGGTATATGGTGCTCACCCTATATTTGATAGACCAATCAGCATGGGTATATGGTGCTCACCCTATATTTGTATAGACCAATCAGCATGGGTATATGGTGCTCACCCTATATTTGATAGACCAATCAGCATGGGTATATGGTGCTCACCCTATATTTGATAGACCAATCAGCATGGGTATATGGTGCTAACCCTATATTTGATAGACCAATCAGCATGGGTATATGGTGCTCACCCTATATTTGATAGACCAATCAGCATGGGTATATGGTGCTAACCCTATATTTGATAGACCAATCAGCATGGGTATATGGTGCTCACCCTATATTTGATAGACCAATCAGCATGGGTATATGGTGCTCACCCTATATTTGATAGACCAATCAGCATGGGTATATGGTGCTAACCCTATATTTGATAGACCAATCAGCATGGGTATATGGTGCTCACCCTATATTTGATAGACCAATCAGCATGGGTATATGGTGCTCACCCTATATTTGATAGACCAATCAGCATGGGTATATGGTGCTCACCCTATATTTGATAGACCAATCAGCATGGGTATATGGTGCTCACCCTATATTTGTATAGACCAATCAGCATGGGTATATGGTGCTCACCCTATATTTGATAGACCAATCAGCATGGGTATATGGTGCTCACCCTATATTTGATAGACCAATCAGCATGGGTATATGGTGCTCACCCTATATTTGTATAGACCAATCAGCATGGGTATATGGTGCTCACCCTATATTTGTATAGACCAATCAGCATGGGTATATGGTGCTCACCCTATATTTGTATAGACCAATCAGCATGGGTATATGGTGCTCACCCTATATTTGATAGACCAATCAGCATGGGTATATGGTGCTCACCCTATATTTGTATAGACCAATCAGCATGGGTATATGGTGCTCACCCTATATTTGATAGACCAATCAGCATGGGTATATGGTGCTCACCCTATATTTGATAGACCAATCAGCATGGGTATATGGTGCTAACCCTATATTTGATAGACCAATCAGCACATGGTGGGTGCTGTGGTCACTATAACATCAGCTGCCTTTACTTCCCAAGACATATTTTGGTACTCACTTTAGGCTAAGTTGACCTGGGGCCCCACAGGCTGGCAGGCCAGCATTTAGCCACCACGCCACCACGGCTCACATTTATCACGTATTACCGTTTATTTATTTTGTTGCTGCAGATGGCACAAGAGGTCAAGATTATTCCTAAGGAAGCAAATTTTATTAACCCATTCAAAGAGGCCTACCGACAGGAAATGGTAATTTCTATGCAATTTCTCAGTTGTTTTTGTGTGTTCATTGTTTATTGTTGCTGATAGGCAAGCAGTTTCCTGTCTTGTTCATGTATCTCTATGGTATCTCAGTTCTTGGTGTTCTGGATTAATTCTGTTAATGGTATTCCTCACTGCCACCTTCTCAGTCCATCCAGCATCATTTCTTTTGGTCTACCTCTTCTATTACTGATCTTTCTTGTTTCATGATATTTTCTATTCCACCACTGATCTTTCTTGTTTCATGATATTTTCCATTCCACCACTGATCTTTCTGGTTTCATGGTGTTTTCCATTCTACCACTGATCGTTTTTGTTTCATGGTGTTTTCCATTCTACCTCTGATCTTTCTTGTTTCACAATGTTTTCCATTCCACCACTGATCTTTATGGTTTCATGATGTTTTCCAAAACCTTTATTCTGATTATATGACAAAAGGATACCAGCTGTCTCTTTATTATCGTTGTGTAATGTTCTACTTTCATTAGGTCATATTTGTTACATTATGAGAATCCAGCAGATGAAAGAGATCAAACAAATGACCTTGTCGCTTGTGCAGGACTTAGAGTTTGTTAGTTATTTAGGGTAGAGTTGAAGACAAGCGAGCATGAGTTAGACAACAATACTAGTGGGCAGATAACATCAAGAAATGGATGAACAGCAATTTGACAGAATGTGCAATCAAGGTGAAAGACAGTTTTGGAGATCCATTGCAACCAACCTTCACTGTGGAGATGGCACCTGCTCGATTGAGTTATTTAAAAGAATTAGCATAAGTAAAGAGATCAGCATGAGGCTTCATGCGCTTGAGCGTAAACTTCCGATGTGCTGGCGGTAGAATTGTGAGTTCAATCCATACACTGGTCACTCATTTGACTCATACACTGGTCACTCATTTGACTCATACACTGGTCACTCATTTGACTCATACACTGGTCACTCATTCGACTCATACACTGGTCACTCATTCGACTCATACACTGGTCACTCATTTGATTCACACACTGGTCACTCATTCGACTCATACACTGGTCACTCATTTGACTCATACACTGGTCACTCATTTGACTCATACACTGGTCACTCATTCGACTCATACACTGGTCACTAATTGGACTCGTACACTGGTCACTCATTCGACTCATACACTGGTCACTCATTTGACTCATACACTGGTCACTCATTTGACTCATACACTGGTCACTCATTTGACTCATACACTGGTCACTCATTCGACTCATACACTGGTCACTCATTTGACTCATACACTGGTCACTCATTTGACTTATACACTGGTCATTCATTTGACTTATACACTGGTCACTCATTCGACTCATACACTGGTCACTCATTCGACTCATACACTGGTCACTCATTTGACTTATACACTGGTCACTCATTTGACTCATACACTGGTCACTCATTTGACTCATACACTGGTCACTCATTTGACTTATACACTGGTCACTCATTCGACTCATACACTGGTCACTCATTTGACTTATACACTGGTCACTCATTCGATTCATACACTGGTCACTCATTTGACTCATACACTGGTCACTCATTCGACTCATACACTGGTCACTCATTTGACTTATACACTGGTCACTCATTTGACTCATACACTGGTCACTCATTCGACTCATACACTGGTCACTCATTCGACTCATACACTGGTTACTCATGTGGATTTAAGCATTGACTTCTTATTCAGAAAGCAGTGGCAAACTACTGAACATTAAATTGCCTTGTAAATCAACCAAGGTTGAGTTTGATTACATCACCTTAAAAAAGGCAAGCAATATTTTACAAACATAACTAAACTCCAGGCAGTCTCATGGTGTTCCATCAATGTCAGCAACACCTTAAAAATGGCAAGCAATATTTTACAAACATAACTAAACTCCAGGCAGACTCATGGTGTTCCATCAATGTCAGCAACGTTGTATGTTGAGGGCCTTTTCGAGGTAGGCGTGTGATATGGTACGTCATCCTGTTTACGTACTTTGTATTTATTAGAATACATTTACAATTAATCTCCAAACAGCACAGTAATCAGACTTTGGAGTTTTCTGAACTTATTAATTTATTTAAAAATCCAAATGATTCACTTTCTTTTTCTGCCTCCTGTAATCTCAACCAACTCATATTAAGTACGCCCTTTGTAGACTTATTCATGTTTGGTTGGACTGTGCAGCTACATTTTTCTACAAGATGAAGTAGCTTGTCCAACACCAACCTTCCTTGGTTATCTCTTGACCTCAACATACAACACTGAAGGGTCAAGACATTTATCTCCCATTCTCAACATACAACATTGAATGGAAGGGTCATGACACTTATTTTCTATTCTCAACATACAACATTGAATGGAAGGGGCAGGCCATTTATCTCCTATCCTTGACATACAACATTGAAGGGTGAGGACACTTATCACCTATTCTCAACATAAAACATTGAAGGGTCAGGACACTATATCCTATTCTCAACATAAAACACTGAAGGTTCAGGACACTATATCCTATCCTCGACATACAACACTGAAGGTTCAGGACACTTATCACCTATTCTCAACCTACAACACTGAAGGTTCAGGACACTTATCACCTATTCTCAACCTACAACACTGAAGGTTCAGGACACTTATCACCTATTCTCGACATACAACACTGAAGGTTCAGGACACTATAACCTATCCTCGACATACAACACTGAAGGTTCAGGACACTTATCACCTATTCTCGACATACAACACTGAAGGTTCAGGACACTTATCACCTATCCTCGACATACAACACTGAAGGTTCAGGACACTTATCACCTATTCTTGACATACAACACTGAAGGTTCAGGACACTTATCACCTATCCTCGACATACAACACTGAAGGTTCAGGACACTTATCACCTATTCTCGACATACAACACTGAAGGTTCAGGACACTTATCACCTCTCCTCGACATACAACACTGAATGTTCAAGACACTTATCACCTATTCTCGACATACAACACTGAAGGTTCAGGACACTTATCACCTATTCTCGACATACAACACTGAAGGTTAAGGACACTTATCACCTCTCCTCGACATACAAAACTGAATGTTCAGGACACTTATCACCTATTCTCAACATACAACACTGAAGGTTCAGGACACTTATCACCTATTCTCGACATACAACACTGAAGGGTATGCAGGCTAAGAGTCACCATAGTTCAGCTTGTGCACAGGCTTGTGGCCACATGTCAGGTGTTAACAATGTCTGATGCCAAGTTAAAGCAGTCTTGATTAAAGTTTCTATACCTGTTCTTATGTTATCATCATTCAAGAGCTGGTCATTAATGAATCACCCTTGTCAATGTTGATTGCTCCAGCTATGGATACCTTTGAAGCCAACATATAAGTAGGTCTTCTTTTTCTCCTCCTCCTCCACATCTTCTTCTTCTTCAGCTTCCAGAGTCTTAAGGCTCTTTTCAGCACGCAGTCTTCCATTGTTGCTTTCCCCAATAATGTTACTCGTGTCTACTAAAATCATTTGTGTTAGATGCAGTTCTACACTGCTTCTCCATCTCCACTGTGGACATCTTTTTGGTCTTGTAGCTTGTATTTGCTAACTGTATGACTTTTTTGTGTCTCTGCCTGCATCCATCTGTTCACCATGACCTTCTAAATCTGCTGGATTTCATCATGTTGACAACTGATGGGTGTTTATACATTTGCTTTAGCTCTATCTTTGTCCTTTTCCTCCATTAACTGGTATTACTATCTTTGACAAGTCCTAATATTCTTTTGGACACTTGTGTTTTAGTGAAATGCATGTTTGTGATCCATAAAATAAGATGAGTACAGGAGCCTTTTACACGCCTGGTGCTTGTACCTGGATGCGTGATGCTAGCATCATATTTTTGTGTTAAACATCGGCTCTCAGTGGGTAATGTGCTCTGTATCATGTCTGAATTTGTCCACGACATTTCATGGTAGTCTTTCCCTGGACAATATCTTGCTCGGACGCATTTCAGTCTGGTTGCCACTAAATGCTGCAGGATCTAGGTTACATGATTCTGTGTATTTTTCTTAGTTTCAGTATTCAATGATTTTTTTCTGCTGTGAAATAGAATTTGTTTTTAGACTGCTGATCTTGGGAAATAAATTAATAAGAAATTGATCGACACACATAGAGAGGTACAGAAAAGACATCGAGAAAAGAAGTAGAGATTTGAGGATACACTAGACAATATAAAATTGCAGACAATAATGACTGCACCTTTTTTTAAAGAGGTGACTTTAAAAGTGCACTAAAGTTAACTTTTGTTTCTTCAGTAACATCCTGTAGCCGGCTCCATGGACATGGGGTTATGGACGCAACTCGTAATCCTGCATACCAGCGTTTAAAACACAGCTGTGGGCGATTTGGCAACATACCACTTGCGTTGGTTTTTTACAAAATAGTATGGGTGCGGGTCGTTCAGAAAGCAATGGCAAACTACTGAACATAAACTTGACAAGAGATCACAACAGCAAAAAATGCTGATTTTGGCTGTGACGTCCTGTAAAGGATATGCAACTAATTAACTAACATCCTGTTATCATTTGGATGGAGGCAGCAGGTTCAATGCCCAACATGGCCACTTTAGCTTTTCATTTTGTTAAGTTTTATTTGGTGTCCTGTGCTGATCAATACCTGTGAGTTTATTTCTGATGCTATTCAAGTTCTTTTGTTGCGCTCGTTCGCTTTGAACTCAAGCGTAGTCCATACACACTACTTTTAGTAGTGCTGGACTGAATTTTGCGTGTGGATTAGTTTTGCCTATTAACAGTGTCCCTCACCATCCAGCGAACCTACTCCGACTTCAGAGGTACTTGTAATGAACCGACTCCGACTTCAGAGGTACTTGTAATTAATGTCCCCAAGTCAAGGATGGTAGGTCAACATTTTAGTTCAACTGTCAGGTGTAGGGCTGTCAGGCTGAACCCCCTTACCTCGGCATCAGCACACTAGATCCTTAAGAATATGCGTTCTTATCCATTCAACCATTGCTGACCTACATTCTATTGAAATGATCTCAGGTGTTCCCCAGCACTTGATATCTCTGTGTATTACTGATTCTGTGAGTAGCTGTGTTTGGCAACTGACATAGTTTCAGGCTAAACATTTCCATTCTTCCCTGAAACATTTGTAGGTATATTTTTTGTATTCTTATTTTTAAAAAATCTTTTACAGAATATTTAGAAGCATCTTTGTTCTACTTGCAGGAAAGTCAGAAGCCAAAGAAGGTTGAAAAGAAGCCAAGAAAGAAAATAGCACGAGGGCCAAAATTGCGGCACACAGAATTATAATGTTTATTAGTACTGTGTTAGCATTCAGCTTTATATTATTGAGTTATTCCCTACTATCACTTTACTTATCTCTATGTTTAATCAGTTTGACTGTAACCATTTTTTCTGATAATTCTGTCGATGCTTCTTCATGTAGTCTGTTATTACACAGATACTCAACAAGTTTATTGAGTAGCTATTTAAAATACCTAATTAAATGTTGAAACATCAATTAAAGTTATTCCTTTTAATGTCACAACACTGACTTTTGTCACAACACTGATTTGTGTTATTCTATTGCTACATTTGCTGATTAATTGAATTGTTGTGAAGCTATTTACGATGTGTCCATAATTAATCAAACATCTGTTTTCAGCTTTCTTTGCATTTTTTTCATACCCTCTTAAGGCTGCCAAAGATTTATTTGTTATTGTTTTGCTTGTTACATTGATTTTTTAACTGCCTTGTGTTTTTTTCCACCCCACATATCCATTACAGGACATCGCTGTCAACTTGAGCATCTTTCAGCTGATTGTTGATTTCTTGGCAAGATTACGCTCAGTAGTTTGCCATTGCTTTCTGAGTGACCGGCTCACATACCCCGTAAGTTACTGATGCAGAGAGAACCGCTACTGATTCTCATGCACGTCACGTTACTCACGAGAGTATACTGGATTACGGAGAAAGTTGTGTAACCCCTAGACCAGGAAGACCGGTGCCTTATTGTGTAGCTTTCCATAATTCATGAAACAACTGTATTCAGTTTTCTGAACGTTCTCCCCAACCCCCTTAAAACCCCCAAAGCAATATTAATTTTCATTTCTTATAACACATATTGCTGGGCTCCCTGGCCTAAGGGTTAGTGACTTTCTCCGTAATCCCATATATCCACGTGAGGAACATAACTTGCGCGAGAATCAGTAGCGGTTCTCACCGCATTGGTGACTTACGGGATATGTGAGCCAGCCTCTCAGAAAGCAATGGCAAAGTACTGAGTGTAATGTTGCCAAGAAATCAACAATCAGCTGAAAGATACTGACATTAACAGCGATGTCCTGTAAAGAATATGCGAACAAACAACAACAAAATAACACAAATTACTGAGAAGTTTTCGGGATGGTTGTTATAGGAGCTAGGTTCTGCAAAGGACATGCTACTGAATGAATAAATGAATGTAACACAAATTGCATGGTTGTGTAACTATTGAGAATATTTCCATAATTAATGAAAACTTTGTAATCAACTCCCACAATACTGCCAAAATGTTATTGATTTGTTGTTCCTGTTGTTACAAAAATGTTTAACAGCCTTGTTGTATTAATGTTAACGATATTTATATAATTGATCAGGCAAGTCATTGAAATTATTGTGTTTTAATGTTGTTGCAAAATATTTTTATTAGTTGTAGAGTAATTGAAATGTTTGTGAATTCTGAATTGGATATAGCATTCAGAATGCTGTGATTTTTGTGAAATCAGTGTTTTCCATAATTCTGCAGCTATGTGATTTCATATTATGTGTGTTTGCATGTGTGTGTGCCTGCATGCATGCATGCTTTCACATGCATTTACCAAGCGTGTCATAACATACACTTGACACACCCTTGAAATATTCAGAATTACCTTGTCCATCCTTGGGGAAAAATTGGTAACTTTTGCTATAACACCTGTTAGTCTGTGACTTATGTGGCTATTGGTGACATTTTAGTTCATGAGTTGTGTCTGTAGGTGTCATTTAATCCATGAATTGTGTGTAGGTGTCATTTAATCCATGAATTGTGTGTAGGTGTCATTTAATCCATGAATTGTGTGTAGGTGTCATTTAATCCATGAATTGAGTGTAGGTGTCACTTAATCCAATGAATTGTGTGTAGGTGTCATTTAATCCATGAATTTTCACTATCATTGAATGGCAGAAAGAGAGAATACTGAAATGTTATATAGATTTTGTTTTGCTGTATGGCAGTCATTGAACATGAAAGAACAAATTAAGAAGAATGTAGAAGCAGCTGAGATATGGTTCCTGAGACAAATATTGCGAATACCTTGGCTTGCCAGATTAACTAACGATGACTGCTTGAAAAAGGCTGATAAAAGTAGAACACTGTACAACTATAAGAAACACACAGACCACATTTGTTGGTCATGTAATGAGAAGAGAGAGATATTAGAAAACATTGTGACGGCAGGAAAGATCAGTGGAAGCAGAGGCAATCTCAGAGAGAAATCATGCTGGATGGACTGAGAGGGTGGCATGGAGGGATATCATCAGCAGAGTTGATCCAGAATACCATGAACCTAAGATGTGTGGAGAGACATGAGTACCTACATGAACTGGCAAGGTACAGTATGACAACTGTCAATAGATTTGTGTGTCAGTTAAATGTCTATACTTGATCACCACAGTTATTATTACATCCGTGTGTTACCCAGACCCATCAGGAACGCTGTCACCTACTTTGGATATCGTAAGAGGTGACTACTGGAGGATTGGCATTGAGTTGAATCACTTGCCAACATCACAGCATTGGGGACATTCCCATCCGTACTCTGTCCTCATCTGCAACAGCCAGCAAAGAGTCCCATACTAATAGTATCAGTTGCAGTCTGATTATGTATCTGTGTGACCGTTCCTAAGAGATTTGAATGTTGACCAGATTCTCTGGTCACTCCCTGCAGCACCATTCTCTCCAAGACATGATAGGAGGATTGGCGGGAGACTGGCTGCCTCGTCACACAGAAGACATTAGCTGCAGAATCCAGCCAACCGGCTTGACTTGAGTTAGTTGAGGGGCTCGGCTCCATTGGTTGGGAGATGACAGGCAGAAGAAGAAGAAGCAGTTATTTCTGCAGCCAGCTCTTTATGATTTTCAAGTGCCAAGAAATGGATCATGCATCCAGCAAGCACACAACATCTCCTATTTGTCCATTCTTGTCCGAGAAGGTTGCTCATCAGATCTTATGTTCATCTGATCTCATGCTTCTGAGGGAGCATTGGCTTGAGCATCTGGATTCAAACCCAATACATTTTAAGTTAGAGGCAGACTTTGTGACTGAGCTTCTTCTCACTCTTCTGATAGTCCATGCTTTGTGGCGTTGGATATCATGCCTGTCTACAACCGTCTGTCTCTTGTAGTGCTGCTGATCATTTCTGATACGAATGTTCCTCTATACCATGATGTCAGTCTGTCCATTCAGTATCTTCACGTCTCCCCCTGAGTCTCTTCCCCTTACACCCCTCATTACCATGACACTCTAGCTCTCCTCCTCCCACGATATGCCCAAAGAATGCGTACCGTCCTCCTCTGATGCGGCAACCAATTTTCCTCATGAGTTAACTTCTCTCAAGACATTCTAACCACACTTTCTATCCCATTCCTCATCTATGCAATTAGCGATCTTAAAATTTAAAAAAATTAATGTGCAGGGATATTTTAGAAGACTGCGGAAGGACTTTTATATATAAACTATCAGACCAGCAAGCATGATGTGTCAGATGTAACTTGTTTTATCTTCTGCAATCAGAGGGGTGTCTTGCATTTCAGTTGTGCAAAAACAGAAAACAAGAAAGACATGAAAGTCACTTTAAAATTACCATGGTAGACAATATAAATGGGAATATGTGTGTTGTATATTTCAGCTGGAATGTGCAGCTGATAGGATTCAGTTAAATATGCCAGGCAATAAATCGTGTGACCTATTGTTTGTGTCTTCATGATTGAATTTCAGTTATAGTTGGACAGTTTTGAATACAACTTTTTTCTTATCTGGATGAGTTACAGTTTTTTTTTCAAATTATTATTTAAATTCCATGAATTTTGGCACTGTCAGCAGCTTATAATGAGTTAGCAATGTGATTGGATCAACAACAAATAGACAAACAGTCAACTGTGGCTGAATGTGAATGCAAGAATGTACCAGTAACATCATTTATATGGTAGAACTACAGTGCCTTGCCGCTTTGCATTGGTTTTTTATGAAATGGTATGTATGCCAGCCATTCAGAAAGCAATGGCAAACTACTGAACGTAAACTTGCCAAGATATCACGAACAGCCAAAAAATGCTGGGGTTGACTGCAACGTCCTGTACAGTATATGCAACTCACTTTTTTTTTAAACTGCCTTAGAAATGCAGATGTTTGTATGAATAAATGTTGGTCATAACCAAACTGTTTCAGTCTCAGGCAGTCATTATTTGAACACTTTCAGTGAACACCGTTAGTACTTTAAGTAATTCATCATTAGGTCTTGTTTAAAATAGGGGATCACTGAGTAAAATAACAGGCTACTGAGTAAAACCAGGGGCCACTGAGTCAAATAGGCTGATTCTGAGTAAAACAAGGAGTTGCCATGTAAAATAAGGGGTCCCAGAATAAAATAAAGGGCTACTGGGTAAAATAGAAAGCCGCTTGAGGTTGTAGGATCAGGATCCAATAGCCAAGACCTGGAACATCTCTTCATGGTGTGAACTAACAACAGCCTGGTTTCTGACTTGCCTAACATTCTAAGCATTGCCATTCTTTGCTACAAAGTTCCAATTCTGGTCTAGCACACCCTGCTAGTTTTTATAGCCTGCAGAGAGGAAGGAGAGTTCCACAGCCACCAAGGACTGTCAGAAATATATGTTGACAAGGGTATGACAAAAAGCAGATACAGGAACATCTAGAGAAGAGAGACTTAGTTGATGTTGGCATGTCCTACTTGTTCACTGGACTGGTTGTCAGAGCATTGTCATTCTTGAAGTGGCAAATTGCCTGCTAAAAACATAAATAAAACTGTCACTTCATTATGACCTTAGCTCAATGAAGGGAAACTCCCACCTGCACCTCCTAATGGTAGAAGATAGAGGACAAGAGTGAAACATACAGTTGAAGAGGCCAGCATCCTTCAGGATAAGTGGACAACTCTGTATGTGACCAAAGCTGGGTACTCTTTAGTCCTGACAACCAGAAATGTCAAAGGCTCAAGTCATAAAACATTCTTGTGATCGTGGAAGACAAGTGGAAACCATCACATCATGTTCATACACATATACTGTTCTCTCACCTAGAATGACACAACTACTATACTGTTCTCTCACCTAGAATGACACAACTACTATACTGTTCTCTCACCTAGAATGACACAACTACTATACTGTTCTCTCACCTAGAATGACACCACAACTATACTGTTCTCTCACCTAGAATGACACCACTACTATACTGTTCTCTCACCTAGAATGACACCACTACTATACTGTTCTCTCACCTAGAATGACACAACTACTATACTGTTCTCTCACCTAGAATGACACAACTACTATACTGTTCTCTCACCTAGAATGACACCACTACTATACTGTTCTCTCACCTAGAATGACACCACTACTATACTGTTCTCTCACCTAGAATGACACCACTACTATACTGTTCTCTCACCTAGAATGACACAACTACTATACTGTTCTCTCACCTAGAATGACACAACTACTATACTGCAGAGGATATCCTTCATCCTTTATTTTAGCGCTCGCACATTTTGAACTCGAAGTGTTTACTTCTAGTAGCACTGGACCAAATTTTGCATGTGGATTAGCTTTCCCTGTTCACAGTGTCTCTCGCCATCAGGTGAACCCACCCCAACTTCACAGGAACTTGTAATTTACGTCCCAAAGTCAAGGATGAGAAGTCAACATTTTAGTCCAACTGACCGGCGTAGGGGTTGAGCCCGCTACCTCAACACGAGCGCTTGTTCCCATTCGGCCATGCTGACCACCACTTCATCTAATGAAATGCTGCCTTTGATCAGGCTATTCTACATGTAACCTCCTGAATACGTCTTCCATCTGCTGCTTTAAAGTGCCCAAATACTTAAATGCACTCACTCGTTTCAGAATATTCACTTTTATATCGCATTCTGGAAAACATTTTGTTCTTTGTGGAAACCGCTTGTCTGTTATTCAAAATCCTTGGTTTTGACTTTATGTTGCAGCTATATCTATCATTGTTTTTGTGGCTGTGTTTCAACTTCAGCGACCAGACTCATGTCATCAACATATTGTAGGTAGTTGACATTGTGTCCATCGGTTATTCCTGGCATGCCTTGTGTGAATATCATTTATTATTTCGCTGTACAAACTAAAGAAAAGCAATGGAAAAGTGCGTTTAAAAAAAAAAAATCCCCAGCAAACCATGCGTTGAGTTGAGTCAAGAACCGACATCTCAGCACTCAGCTAATTCCCATTCTGCTCTGTCCTCATCTTAAACAGCCAGCGAAGAGTCCTAATACTGATGATTCCATTTGCAGTTTGATTATGTGTCCGTCTAAACCTGGGGTGGTCAACACGAAGCCCGCGGGCCGCATGCGGCCCGCCGGGAGTCATGTTGCGGCCCAAGGAACTAGGTCAAATAAACATAAATGGTAACTTTATTTTACATATCACCAAAATAACATTATATCATGAGTCGTTCGTACCATGTATTTTTAAATTAGCTAAGAGAAATTTAAATATCTCGCATTTTTTGGGAACATTCATTGATGTTGAGCTATGTTGCAGATCCACGAACAGTCTGAGTAGAAACTATATACCAAGTCAAAGCCTCTGTCAAAAATGGTAAACGTTTATTAATCATAGTACAAATGTATAGAGTCAATTGAAAACAGCTGTTGTTCATCTACTGGGCAAGTTGGAACTGAAGTCTGTTTTCCTCACGTGTCACGCGTGAGTGTCCCTAACAACCCTTTCAATAGTGCTCACGCGTGCGCCATTCATTTCCCAAACCTTTTCTATTTCACACCATTTATCTCTGAAACTACTAACAGAGATGGTGTTCTGTTACTATTCCTCTCTTTATTTAAGAAGACTTTTCTTAAAAAGTCTTAATTCCCTAACCTACTTATTCCAATTATGCTTTCCCTCACTAAAACCTTAACCCAATATTATTTCTCCTCATCTTAAACTAACCCCCTCTGAACTTTATCTCTACTCCTTCGAGTCCAATTCTCCACTTGTCTCTTATAGCTAACTGCTATTTTCTGTGATACTTCTTCTTCGTTTCTGAGCCCACAAGGTTTCATTTTAAAAAAAAACACGGTACAATTGTTCATAAAAATCGTTGGTATATACTTTGCGTTATGTAACTTCTCATTCTCTCTCAACATCAACAACACAACACAGGATAGACAGAAAAGATGGGGTGCGCACCCAGTTATGAAGATATAAAGAAGTAGTCAAAAAGCAATCACATTTACCTCCCTTGCAAACGCAAAAACTTTTACAAATAAAAGTTTTTCAAAAACACATCTTATGAACATATATCCTTGTTTGTTATAAATTAAGTTGATCTAAAATTTCTTCCATATACTCAATATTTGTACTGCCATCCACACCCATGACTATATTTCACCTGTCTCATGTCCCATCATGAAACCATTAACAATGTTCATTTTCCATGAACATATTTTAAATTAATTAACGCTGTTTATCACAGCTCCTAAATTTACCCCCTCGCATCCCATGACAAGCATCCTTGTTCATATACGTATCTAACCCTGTACCAAACCATATGCACTGCTATCTACAGCCCCATTAATATCCATTCTTTATTAACCAACTTCTTATATTTTCTAATTATCATAGTCACGTTTATTCCTTACTATAATATGGCATCCAATCCATATACCTTCAATCAATGCTGACTTAATGCAGCTCTTATTTAAACTCCCCAGAACTTTTATTTGTGTAGGAACCATTATAAAACCCCGTCATCAAAGCATGGCATGTGTTTCCATAACTTCATAGCCACTATGTAATTAACCTCCCTATTCTAAAATATTAACGCTGATTGGCGCAGCAGTCTTCTTAGATATTTACTACAACCCAATACTCATAAGGAGAATGTGTCTCTCTTCTAGTCCTCAGTCGTTTGTTAACTATTTTCTGAACGAAGGGTTTTAAATAAAGCCCCGTCTTATTCGTCTTTATTCTAAACAAAACTATAACTGCTTGTGAACAAAAAATTTTTTTAACAATTTTCAACTTATTTGTAAACAAAGGTAAATACTATTCAATACACAAGGACAATTCAACTAAAATCGTAATTCATGAGCCAACAAAAGCGAAGTCAAAACTGGATATCATACCCCCCACGTTTTGAAGACACCTTTTCTTTCCCCTCATATCAAATAAAGGTAATCAATCCAATTCAAATAAAGACATTATTCAAAATCATATGACATACATGATGAAACAAGAAAAATCATTTTTAACCATATCCTATCCATTGTTAGTCACTTTTACGGACTAACAATAAATTATTTATCTATTAAGAAAACTCAACAAGTCACTTAAAATCAAATGGCAATAAAAATACAATAAAAATACATCTTCAAGACCACACTAGAATTTACATCTATATTACCAAAATATATAGCATCATGTCTACTCCTCAAGACAACTCATTACAACTATCAATTAAACCATTTGTCACTCTGTTTCTATAAAACACCTGTAAATACACAGCTACCGTATTTCATCAATTATCAATTTCCTCTTTAAACCACAAAATTTTCATCCTGCTATCTGCAGCATTTTCTATCCATTTATCTACCATGTCTCCATTTCTTCAGTAACTCTAAATTTTTCTGTATAAGTGCTATCTCCACATCAATGTCTTCCTCCTCTCGTAGAGAAATATTTTCCTTCATGCTACTATCTCTATTAGATTCTGAATTTTCATCCATTCCTTCTTCTTCATCTGTATGTCTGTTGCTAGCAGCCGCTAATTTTTTTCTTTCTATATCTAATCTAATCTGTCTATCATAGTTTCTTAACGATCTTTCGAGTAGTGGCATGTCATCGTCGCTTGATGAATTTTCTCTAATTCTCCTCTGTCTTTTCACTTCTCTTTCTCTCTGTCTCTCTATTCTCCTTTTCACTGCTTGTCTGGTATTTTTAAATGGAGCGGTTACCTCTTCTTCCATAGATTTTACACTATCATAACAACCATCATACGTATTCCTCTCTTCTTTCATCAATGTTTTCGGTATTGTCTGTTCATAAGTATCATCATAAACTGGTGTTGTTATTAATTGACTTTGTACCAGATCTTTTCCAAAATCTGGGGGTAATGTAGCTCTTCTGACGAGTTGTCCATCTGAATATAGGTCGTCTGAATAATAATAATAATTATTATTATTATTGTTTCTCTTATCATTCATTATCTCTTCTTAAGTGCTCTACGTGTGCCCTTGCTACATGTCCTGTGATTTGGTTCTTTATAATGTATGATACTGTACCTAACCTTTCTAAAATATAATACCCTGGAATCCAATGAGCATCAAATTTAGAGTTTCTTCTATGCTTTTTGTAATAAACTCTATCACCTACTTTAAATTCCTGTAATTGTGTATTTTTGTTTGCGTACCTTTTTTGTCTTTCTCTGGCTTTAATTATATTGTTTCTTAACCCTACATGTGCTTTGTGCATTTCTTGTATAATAACTTCTTGAAAATCTTCTCCCATATATTTACGTCTTGGTTTTAAGAGATTGTCAATTGGTAGAATAGGCTCTCTTCCGTGTAAGTAGAATGGTGAAAACCCTGTGCCCTCATTTTGATTTGTGCAGTATCGCGCTTAGTGCAGGTCCCAAGAAAAGGTACCAATCTTTTTCATGTTCATCGACAATTTTTGCTATAATGTTATACAATGTTCGATGTTGTCTCTCATTCTTAGCATTTGAAGAAGGTCTATAATACGAAGTTTTTATATGGTTTATATTCAAATCTTGTAATAACTTCTCAAACTTCTTGTTCACAAACTCCTTACCATTATCCGTGAGTACGATCTGTGGGCAACTAAATCTTGGTATGAACTCCTGTAGAAAAATATTAATGACGGTATCTGCTGTTTTATCCGGAATTGCATAAATTTCTGGCCAGAGACTATAGCAATCCACGACATGAAGTAGATATATGTTCCCCGATAGTGTTCTAGGGTGAGGACCTGATATATATAAGCTCACTTTCTGCATTGGAAACTGGGGAATGTCGGTATCTTGTAAGGGACATTTGATTGTTTTCATATTTCTTAACCTACATTTTTCACACGTATCGACGTATTTACAAGCAGTTTTAAATAAGTTCGGCCAATAATATTTATTCGTGAGTGCTTTTACTAACTTATCTCGACCGAGATGACCATTCTCATCATGATATGCCTTTAGAATCTCAATTTCCAAATGTTTTGGAATGTATTTCCTTAACTGTTCGCTTCTTTCATTCACGTAATATAACTGATCATCATCTTGCAAGATTAAATAATTTTTCTTATAACTGTTCTCTCCCGTTTCGTTCAATTTCTATTTTATTTCCACAACTTTCGGATCTAATTCTTGTTCTTCTTTCATATTAAATTGCATTAAATGTGGGTCTTCTGCTCTAGGTTCAGATTCTTGATCCGACGGTAAACTCCTAAAATCTTCTCTATTTATTATGGCAGAATCTAATATATTTACTTGCCAGTTTCGGTCGTCTATTTCGGGTTCACCCTCATCCTCAGTGTTTCCTGACGTCTCTGGATACGGGATTCTGGATAATAAATCTGCACAGGTGTTGTCCCTACCTGCCACGTATTCTATCTTTGCGTTGTACCCCTGAAAATTCAACGCCCATGTCTGTATTTTTCTGTTCTGCACTGGAGCTTCTAGTAAAGATTTTAAAGGTCATGTGGTCAGTTCTAATAATGAAATTGGCGTTATGTAAATAATAATTAAGTTTCTGAAGAGCATAGTGGAATAGCATATGCCTCTTTCTCTATAGTCGCCCATTTTCGCTGAGATTTACTAAGTTTGTGTGACAAAAAATAAATTGGTCTTTCATTCTTAACTCCTGGTATCCTGATCTTTCTCCTTCATATGGTTGTGCTAAACATGCTCCTATTGCATTATCTGAAGCATCTGTATATAAAATTAAGCTGTTTATCCAAATCTGGATGTGTCAATAGTGGCACTATTGTTAAGCTATTTTTAAAAAACTCAAATGCTCTTTGACACTCATCATTCCACTTATATCTAGCGTATTTGCCAGTCAGGTTAGTGATAGGGCTCTGCTATTTTTGAGAAACCTGGAATGAAACGACGATAGTACCCACATGTACCGATAAAAGCACGAACTTCTTTACGTTGGTTGGAGGAGGTAATTCTTTAATAGCTTTTACTTTATCCTGATCTGGTTTAATTCCTTCTCTATTAATAATGTATCCCAGGTACCTAGTTTCTGTTTTTAGAAATTCACATTTACTGAGTTTCAGTTTAACATCATGTATTCTTAATCTGTCAAATGCTAATTTTACATGTTTCAAGTGGTCTTGTACGTCTCCTGCTGTGTAGATCAAAATGTCGTCTATATATGCTAATGCGAACTTTTGCATGCCTTCTAATACCTGATTTATTAATAACATATAGTGAGAAGGCGCAGTTTTGACCCCAAAAGGCATTCGTAAGAATTCGTAAGACCCTGCATGTGTACAGAAAGCACTTTTCTTTTGGGCATCTGGGGACATAAGTATACACCAAAATCCTGATCTTGCATCCAATGTAGTAAAGAAGGTAGACCCATTAAGTAAGCCTAAAATATCATCAATCACCGGCAATGGGTAAGCTACATTCATAGTTATTTTGTTCAACGCCCTGTAATCGCAGCAAAATCTGTGACTACCATCAGCCTTGGTCACTATGACGATCGGAGATGACCATTCAGACTTTGATCTTGTTATTATTCCCGCTTTTAGCATATCTTCTATTGCCTTTTCGACATTTTCTCTATTTCTTAAGGGAGTTCTATACGGTTTTAAACTAATTGGTGGGTGATCTCCAGTATCTATTTCCATAGTGACTGTTTTGGTCTTCCCCAATTCCAAGTCATTAATTGCAAAAACATCCTGATTCTCTTTTACAAGTTTTTCTAATATTTCCTTATTTTCTGGTGGAGCTTTTAATTGTGCTAATAACTCTTGTTCTCTTGTTGTTTTATCTACTGAATATATTTGAGATGTATGTTTTCTGAATGGATGGATCAATTCATCATTCCGCATGTTCCATCTTTTTCCACGTCTATTCCTGGTATTGATTCTTTCCCTAGGAGTTTCTGAATAATTTCCTCTCGGCATTTCTACTCTATCTGTTGCTAATACGCTGTTAGTATCACGTTCTACTTTGGCTATTACACATCCTCTGTATAATTTAATTTCTCTACCTGTGTTGTTAATAATCATTACTGGAAAAGTTAAGTGTTTATCTAATGTCGTTATTCCGTCTGGAACTTCTAGGCCAGGCTCATCTATTACCTCCCTTTGTAATTCTGTGATTCTAACTGTATGTCCTACTAAATAATACGGATTTCTTTTCACTTTCGCCTGTATCAGATTAACCGATTGTGGTTTTAAAGTCGTGGACATTTTAACTCTAACCAGTGCTGATATGTGCATGTCCTCTTCTAAATCTACATACACGCCCTTGAATCTTAATTTGTGCAGATCAAAAAAAAGTCTTACACCATTGTTTAGTAAAAAATCTCTACCTATAAGCATGTTCCTATTTAAGTCTTTCACTACATGAAAAAGATGTCTTACGTTGATTCCTCCTAGTTTGAGATTTATAATTGTTTGACCAACTACTTGTAAATTTTGTCCTGTAACAGAGTGAAGATTGTCATGACTCCTGAATATTTGGCAATTTTTCATTATTTTGTATAGAAAATTTTCTTTGATTACACTAATCTGAGCTCCCGAATCAATTAATGTAAGAATTATATATTTCCCTATTTCTATTATGCATGAACTGGGGTCCGTTTTATTTACTGAAAATTGTTTGATTTCAGCCAGTTGAGAGCACTTTCTACACGTCCTGCTATACTTGTCATTAAAATATTCTTTAAATCTTGGGACCTTGTTATCCTCCCTCCTACCGCAGGTCCTATTCAATAGGTGGGATTCCGGTTTTCCTGCGTTCTTGGCCTTGTAAAATTCTTCTGTCTACCTTCAAAATTCGTATTTGATCTGTTATTAACATTTCTATTTTGTGTATTCGCCTGAACACGCCTGTTACCACAGAACCTAATACCGTGTCCGCGTTGACCACAACCCCAACAGACTATATTTGTGTTACTTACCGTTTCTCTTATAGGATTTCTCATTTGTCTTCTTCTATCATAAGTATTTTCATTACCTCCCCGCAGCGTCTGTATTCGTACTCTTCTATTCCATCCGAACCTTGTTTGTCCTACCTCCATGGGCTCTTCAATCCTATCTTCCCGACTAGTTCCTATTTCTCGTCCTACACTCAGTCTAAATCTTCGTCTCAAATTCTCTTCCTGTACAGCTATATCCACAGCTTGTGATAACCTCTCAGGATTTTCTCTCATTAATTTAAACTTCAGTCCATCTGACTTTATACCATCTACAAAAATCCCGACCAACATTCGTTCCACTTCCTCCCCTCGTACGTTCTGTCCCAGGAATGCTTCTTCAGCTAGGTTAATCAACCTATCACTAAATAATTGTACAGTTTCTCCAGTGTTTTGCTTGGATTGTCTTAACACTGAAAACGCATACTGAGGATCTGTGATTTCAGCATACTTGCGGGCCAAGTCATCCTTGAACTGCTCCAATGTCTCATCAGTCCTTGCCTCTAATTTTCTTCGAATGTGATCCGAAACTGGTTCTATAGTGGCCTGATAAGCAATTTTCATCTTTTCCTCGTCCGTTGCCGCCACCAAAAATGCATGTTTCTCTACCGAAGTCATCCATTTCTTGAAATCCTTCGCCTGTCCACTAAATTTTTCAATCTCTGTCCCTATTCCTTGTTGTTTTATTGCTGTGTTGAGTCTGTCTATTGCCGTGCCTACTCCAGCTAACACCTGTGTCAACAAAACCTGTTCCTCTGCCATGTTGAAATATGCTGAAATAATTTTTATATAACCAAAAAAACACTTTAGTTAATAGATATCAATAAGTGTACCCCCACAGGTATATTTAAAGTAGCCAAGTGACGTAATCAACTGTTTTTTCTTCCTAAAAAAATCAAATGATCACATTAATCAATTAATTTTATCTAACACAGAAGGTTATTCAAATCATAGTTATTTCATATACCGTTTTCTGCTGAAATATATTTTCCACTGGTCCAATCGAAGATTAACTCCTAATATTCCGCTCGACGCCCATGCTTGACAATGGTAGGCTTCACAGAAAAAAAAGACGAGCGTGTCGTTTTCTTGATTCCGTCATGTTGAAAGGAAAACCTCCGGACTCTTCTTTTCTCAGATTGGCGGGCACTCTCAAATTTGTGGCTTCTTTTCACCCGAAAAAAAGCACGTCTGGATTTCACCCGAAAAAAGGGCACGTCTGGATTTCACTCGAAAAAGGGCACGTCTAGACTTGAAACGGCTCAACTGAGAAATGAGGCGATTACCATTGGTCATCTTCTTCAGCAGGACGGCAACCCAGTTTGCCCACCCACGTCCGAAAAGACCAAAGCAAGTAAATCGCATTCTTCTTGACACGCATCTTAATGAGCTGTAGTTTCTCCCAAAAATTCAGGTTATTTGCGACTGTTTTATTTTGGAAAGCGGCAAAATTTCTTGAAAGAAGCAAAATGTCTTCAGTCTGGAACAGCTCCAGTAAATGACCTCCTTCAGACAATCAAGGTCAATCAACAGTTCCGATAACAGTCAAAACTTACAGCATAGTGACGGCCAAGGACAACGGTCAGGTCATTCCAGGACACGATGATCAACAGCCCACGATTCTGACAAGCAGCTTACGATGGTAGCTCCATCAAATAATTCATTCTAATATGTATGGCAGCTCTGTTCCACAGCTCCGAATATTATAAGTTGTTTTGGTGTGGCGATTTTATCGAGCAGCAGCCCAGCAGAAAGATTTGCAAATAGTATAAATTGCTTCTAAAAAAAATGACTGAGTTGAGTTCCACATGATTGTCCGTGGCTTCTAACAAGTTCTGGGTTTTAGAAATCCATTGTTTTGCGATGACCTCCGTGATCAATTGTGGCCGCGACAGCGCAAGTCATAATCCTGGTCGCTGGCAACATTTCAGACTGTTGCAGATCCACGAACAGTCTGAGTAGAAACTATATACCAAGTCAAAGCCTCTGTCAAAAATGGGAAACGTTTAATAATCGAAGTACAAATGTGTAGAGTCAATTGAAAACAGCTGTTGTTCATCTACTGGGCAAGTTGGAACTGAAGTCTGTTTTCCTCACGCGTCACGCGTGAGCGTCCCTAACAACCCTTTCAATAGTGCTCACGCGTGCGCCATTCATTTCTCAAACCCTTTTCTATTTCACACCATTTATCTCTGAAACTACTAACAGAGATGGTGTTCTGTTATAGCTATTTTAAATATCCCGAATTTTCGGGAAAATTCATAGATGTTAGCTGTGCTCAATATTTAAATTTCAAATCCCGAAACAACCAAATAATCAATTGTATCGTTGCTCACTGGATTTAGGAGGCCTGGTGTTCCTTGCCAGTGAGAAGTCCTGATCGTTCGGGTCCACATCGATTGACGGACGTCAGTCGCGGCGATTGGGCAGTCTTGAGCATAGCCTACGATGGGTAGCGTTGTGGTATTCCGGTGTGATAATTTGGCGTGTCCAGTGTGTGCCACGTGGTTACACACCCGCTTCACACGCGTGATCCGGGGCTTGTTTCCGGTCAGGGATATGCACTACTGACGAGCTCAAACGAGGGCGAAACTCGAGTATAGTGCTTCCATGACGTGGATAGGCCTTAGGTTCGTGCCGGAATGCGATCGGCGTTGCCAGTAGTGGGTTGTGCTCAATATTTATATTTCAAATATCCCGATATTTGACACTCAAGGTTACTTAGTCTTTTGTCCGACGCTAGATGTTGATAGAATTTAATATGAGACTTCAACTGCTGATATATATGTTCTGTGGTCTTCGGCGTCTTCGGGAAACTCTCAATGCTATTGGGCTCATATTCATAACTACTTTCAGTCCAGCTTGACAAAGTTCCGTGGTATTCTGTAGTTTCGTTCTATTATCGTCATTACGTCTGGAGAGATTTTGCGATCGACGTTAAAATAATATTTATCATATTTATAATAATAGTTCAAACTACTTTAACCTAGTATCCTCTCTACCATATCAATTCTATAGGTAAGTAAACCCTGAAACGTTTTAATTCTTATTATTTAGTATTACACGTGGTGTTTTATTTATGTTTTTTTCTTTCAGTTAAAAACGAAAATCTACCATGGCGTCAACTAGTAAAGACGTTGGACCAAAGAAGAGAAGAATCACAGAAGAATTAAAATGTTTTCAAGACAGGTGGGCTATAAACTATTTTTTGTTTGTGGAACTTAAATCAAAGCCCATACGCTTGATATGTAACGAATCTATTTCTGTTTTGAAAGAGTATAACATCAAACGGCACTGCGCAAATAAGTTTGATAAGTACAAAGGGCAATTTCGAAAGACCAAGTAAATGACTTTAACAAAAAATTTCTGCACAACAAAAGATATTTACTAGAGCAGGTTCACAGTCAACATGCTATGTAAAAGCTAGTTATGCAGTAGCCATGATACTAGAAAAAAAAATCGAAGCCTTATTCAGTTGGTGAAATGGTTAAGGAATGTTTGGAGGGCGACTTTGAAATTCCGTGTCCAGAAAATAATAAGGATTTCTCAAAAATAAGTCTGCCTCGCCAGACTATTTCTAGACGTGTGGACCACATTGAAAAACACATTGAAGATAATGTGAAAAGTTGAGCATCCGATTTATATTTTATGCTCTAGCATTGGATGAAAGCACAGATATCGCAGATACTGCCCAACTGGCAATTTTTATCAGGGGTGTTGTTGTCCATTTTAAAAAAATACAGATGAATTTGCGGCACTGTATTCACTTAAGGACACCACTAAGTCACGAGATTTGTTAGAGGCTGTTACATCGACATTGACTCGCTTTTCGTTACAAATTAGCCACTTATCCAGCTTAACAACGGATGATGCTCCAACAATGGTTGGGAAACACGAAGGTTTAGGCCACCAAAGTCGGTAATACTTCAATGCTAAATTTTCATTGCATTATTCATCAGGAGAATTTATATTCGAAGTCCCTCAAAATGGACCACGTCATGAAAGTGGTCGTCAAAATAGTGATCTTCAATTAGTCGAACGGGTTGAATCGCCGTCAGTTCCAAGAATTTCTAAAGTCTTTGGACTCAGATTATAATGACGTTACATTTTATGCAGAAGTAAGACGGCTGACCGTACCAAAATGCTGAAAAGAGTGTTTGATTTGCAGCAAGAAATACAACCGTTCTCTGCAAGCAAATCAAAAAGTATCCCATAGTGTGAAGACAAATAGTGGGTTTGTGACTTTGCATGTCTGGTCGATATAGCTAGCCACCGAAATGACGTTAATACTCGTCTACAAAGGGAAGATCAATTAATTAATAAAATGTATGATCATATTTCTGCATTTCAAATGAAACTTGGTCTATGGGAACAACAGCTGAGGATAAAAACTGAACTCACTCCTACATTGTCATTGCAACGAGACGTCACACGGGAGGCGGCGGATAAATACGCAGCTTTGATATCTGACTTAAACCTCAAATTTTAAAACCGATTTCAGGATTTAAAAAAAAAAAAACATCATGTGCTTATCTGTGCATGTGCAACGCCATTCGCGGTATACGTGAATTTATTACGAGGAAGATTGCAAATGGAACATTGTGAAATGTGCTGTGATATACTGTTAAAGGAGTAATTCCATCACGTTGGTTTGGAAGAGTTCTATAAAACTTATTTGGACAAGTATAAATATCCTGCGTTTTACAAACATGTTCTGTCGATGTTTTCGCTATTTGGAAACATTTATGCATATGAACAGCTTTTTAGTCGCATGAAGCTCATCAAATCACAAGTGAGAACACGATTTACTGATGTTCATTGGAAAACTGTTTGCGTGTAGCGACAACATCAGTCGAGATCAATTTTGATGCACTTTGTTCTGCAGAACAAAGTCAAATGTCTCACTTTTAAATATTTTTAAATTGTCTAATAAATATGTTTGATTCTCAGTTATGTTTTATTTTCTTTAAAAAAAATATACATATTTCTTTTTCTTTTTTTTTTAAACATTAAACCAGGCAAGCGTTTGACCACGATCTCACCTACTGGAAAGCGACGATGTGGCCGAAGCTGTAGCACGCTTGCTTGTTTATTTTATTTAAAAAAAAAAAAATTAGGTGCCTGGCCCGTCAGGAAATTATTTCTGAAATTTGGCCCGCCTGCTGAAAAGGTTGGCCACCCCTGGTCTAAACCTTTCTTCTGAGTACTAAGTGTCTCACATGTAATAACTAAAATACGTTTTATTTCACATGTAACAACTACAGTACATTTATTTTCACGTGTAACAACTATAAGTTTAGTTTCATATGTGACAACTATAATAAGTTTAGTTTCACATGTAACAACTATAATAAGTTTAATTTCACATGTAACAACTATAATAATTTAGTTTCACGTGTAACAACAATACTTAGTTTAATTTCACATGTAACAACTATAATATGTTTAATTTCACATGCAACAAGTATAATGCGTTTATAATTTCACATGTAACTACAATATGTTTAGTTTCATATGTAGTATTTACAATCTGTATGTTATCCACATGTCACAAATAATGTAGTATGATATTAGTAGAAGATTTTAACTTGCGACAGAATTAATGTTGTTGATCAAGTCAAAGAGTACACTTAGGCACAGAAGCAAAACATGCGCTATGTAAAACATGCACTCAACATGGAATGGATGAGCTCTCTTTCTTAAACATCTGGCGTGCTGATGCTGGGGTAGCGGGTCCAACCCCTACTTGGGTCAGTTGGACTAAAATGTTGACTTCTCGTCCTTGACTTTTTTCTTTTTTTTAAAATTCGCATATCCTTTACAGGACATCGCTGTCAACAGCAGCATCTTTCAGCTGTCTGTTGATTTCTTGGCAAGATTACGCTCAGTAGTTTGCCATTGCTTTCTGAGCGGCCGGTTCAGTTATCCCGCAAGTCACCAGCGGGGGTAGAACCGCTTCCAGTTCTCACCGCTACGAGACTCTGCGTGATAAACGGGATTACGGAGAAAGTGGTGTAACCCCTCGGCCAGAGAGACCGGCCGTCCTTGACTTAGGGACGTAAATTACAAGCACCTCTAATTCGTAGTGGGTTTGACTGATGGCGAGGGGCTCTGGTAAAAGGGAAAGCTAATCCACACGCAAAATTCCTTCCAGTGGAACTACAAGTAGTGTGTATGGACTACGCTTGAGTTCAAAGCGAGCTAGTGCACAAAAAAAAAAAAAAAAACTCATGTTTTCACAGTAAATAAATCAGAAAGATAATGCCTGTTCAAAAACAAATGTAATACACGAACGCTGAAAATGATCTCAACAGATAAAACAAACATGTATTAATAAATCAAATATAAAAATGATGTATAGGAGTTCATGTTTTAATGACCACACAACATTTTTGCTGCATACAACAATAACGAAAACTCTTGTTTCAGCACTGTTTTGTGTTAACAGCATACAGGTATAATAATAAAACCAATTTGTTTCCATTCTAGCAATACCTCTGTATCGTTCAACCTCACAAGAGAAGTTACATTAGGGTCCATCCCTGATTCAGATTAATAATCCTGTGACAGAGTCTACAACAATTCGGATATTAATTTGAAGGTGATTGTTGACCAAAGTGGGTAAATACTTATATTTGTGGGGTGAGGACAGGCAAGCTTCGTGCAGAGTGGAAGTCACGGGTGGCAAGCATCGTCAATCAATCAATCAATCAATCAATCAAGCTGTGATGTCGGTTCCTCAATCAATCAATCAATCAATCAATCAATCAATCAATACTTATATTTGTTTATTTGTGTCAAATGTCTACTCTAAGGGGGCTGTGTAGTCTCGAGGTATGGTGTCCGCCTCGAGTGCTGGAGGTCCCGGGTTCAAGCCCCGGTGGTGACCGGGATTTTTTCACGTGGACTTCTAGTAATAACATTTCCCCTGGTCTCTGGGTAGTGAGATCGGACGCCCATGTGTATAGTTGCGCACGTAAAAAATCTCTTGACAGTTGGAAATCGAAAAAGAGTAGCCCAACGGCGCTGCCCGGGCAAAATTTCGAGTTAAAAATCTACCCAAAGTAATTTCAGGATCCTCGCCGGTGCTAGGAGTTCGTGCACTGAGCTGAACAGTGGAAAATTAACTCTGTGTATCATATTTGTTATATTTAGTATTCATCTTCATCATGCAGTAGTCTGTCTTGTGCAGAATTGTTTCATGTGAGACCAAACGGCTCTGAGGGTTACCAAGCACGTCAGTGATGGTTAAATGTCTGCCAGTACGACTCTGGGGAGGGGAGGGGGGGGGGGTGAGGGGTGAGGGGGTATCCAACACATCATTGATGGTAAGATTTCTGCCCAGCATGGCTCTGGTATCTGTCTACCCAACACATCAGTGATGGTCAAATGTCTGCTCAGCACGGCTCTGGTGTCTGTCTACCCAATACTTCAGTGATGGTCAAACGTCTACTCAGTACGGCTCTGCGGTCTGTCTACCCATCACATCAGTGCTGGTCAAATGTCTGCCCAGCACGGCTCTGGCATCCGTCTACCCAACACATCAGTGATGGTCAAATGTCTGCTCATCACGGCTCTGGGGGATACTTAGCCCATCAGTGATGGTCAAATGTCTGCCCAGCACGGCTCTGGTATTTGTCTACCCAACACATCAGTGATGGTCAAATGTCTGCCCAGTATGGCTCTTGGGGCTACCCTGAACATCAGTGATGGTCAAATGTCTGCCCAGCACGATTCTGGTGTCTGTCTAGCCAACACATCAGTGATGGTCAAATGTCTGCCCAGCACGGCTCTGGTGTCTGTCTAGCCAATACATCAGTGATGGTCAAATGTCTGCCCGGTACGACTCTGCAGGGTACGTATCATATCAGCGATGGTCAAATGTCTGCCCAGTATACCTCTGGGGTCTGCCCAGCACATCAATGATGGTCACATGTCTGCCAGTACGGGTCTGAGTTCTACCCAGCGCCATAAACTTGGTGCCAGAGATTTTCTTGGAGAAATGCTGGTCACAGCATGACACAGACCGTGTAAAAAAGTTAAATGCCTGTCCTGTACAGGACGTTACAATCAACCACAGCGTTCATTGGCTGTTTGTGATTTACTAGCCAATTTTACATTCAGCAGTTTGCTATAGCCGGTCTCCCTGGTCTCCACACGACTTTCTCCATAATCCAGTATACTCTCGTGAGTAACGGGACGTGCGCAAGAATCGGTAGCGGTTCTCTCCGCGTCGGCAATTTAGGGGTATGTGAGCCGGTCGCTTAGAAAGCAATGGCAAACTACTGAGCGTAATCTTACCAAGAAATCAACAATCAGCTGAAAGATACTGATGTTGACAGCGATGTCCTGTACATGATATGCGAACACAAAAATACAAAAGTTTGCAATTGCTTTCTGAACGGATTACACTCATACTATTGAAAACAATGTAAAATGATCTAAAGGCAAATCGCCTGTGGTTGATTTTTAACCCTCTACACCAGTGGTTCCCAATCTTTTCAAGCAGAGGGCCATATCTACTATTTTCGGTAGTTAAGTGGGCCACAACGTTATAAAATTATAAAAGTCGTGCATTATCATTCTTACCTTTCTTAACTTTCGTCAACAAAATTTTAAAACTTTAAAGGCAGTCAGTATCAGTACTCCACTGCGGTCATTATTTTTTTTTTGGGGGGGGGGGGGGGGGGGGGGGGGGGTGTTTAAAATCAAAAGTTCATTTAACAATAAATTTTAAATCAGTTTCGAAAATCGCTATTAATGTAATTAATTTACAATTGTAACTGTTCTTCATAACCAGTTACTTAAGTTAAGATGCCAGTTTATCAATGTCTGGGCACAAATCTGTCGTGTCCAAAGTCATAAGCGCAGCTAGGTTACTGTCGATGAGCCTGAAACGTTGCTTGTTTCTTTTTTTATAACAGCCATTGCGGAAAATGACTGCTCGCATCTGTAAGTCGAACCAAAATAACAAATGTATCTCTGGGCGAATGAATGCAAGTGTTCAAATTGTTCGACTGACTATAGTCGCCAGAATGAAATCGTATGATCAGCTGAAGGTTGCGAACTAAACAGGCGAATTCGATAATATCTGAACATAACAACCACAAGCAGAGTATATTATCGCACACTGACGGGGCGCTCCGAGTGCAATTTTTGAAATTATTAAAATATATTATTTTAAATAATGAGGCCTCGCGTGCCACTTAATAACAGCTGGCGGGCCACAAGTGGCCCGCGGGCCGTTGTTTGGGAACCTCTGCTCTACACGGTAGGTCAGATAATAGTGAAACTGCATTCGCTTTATTTCCAACATTTAATGACTGGTTCCACAATGCACGTAGCAATGGATCACCGACATTGTCTGTCTCTTGCTTTGGCTGTTTACTCTGATAGACTAGAGGGCTGAATGGTCTCCCTGGTATGGTGTCCGCCTCGAGTGCTGGGGGTCCCTGATTCAAGCCCCGGTGAGGGCCGGGATTTTTTCATGTGGATTTCTAGTAATAAAATTTCCCCTGGTCTATGGGTAGTGAGATTTGACGCCCGTGTGTATTGTTGCGCACGTAAAAAATCCATTGGCAGTCGGAGATCGAAAAAGAGTAGCCTAACGGCACTGCCCGGGCAAATTTTCGAGTTAAAAATCTACCCAAAATATTTCAGGATCCTCGCCGGTGCTACTGAGACCGTGCACTGAGCTGAGATTCTCCGGACCCAGGCTTGAGTTAGGAGTAGAACGGAGTACTTATGGGTTACACCGGTGTGCCATGATGTTGATCCGTCGACTAAACTAAACTCTGACATACAGTTGTTTGCTCATTGCTTGATATTATCTTCCCACTTGTATCGCTGTATACCTCTTGCTTGCCCGCTTTATACTTATTCCTCCAGTGTGGTTTTCATTAAGTGCCGTGTTATTTCCCCTTCTTATTGCCCATGACGTGTGGCATTTATGATAATGGTCTGTCCACAGTCTTCTCTCTCTCCTCCCTATTTCTCTCTCTCTCTCTCTCCCTCTTGTGCTACCAATCTGTTCTAACATTGTTGTTTCTTGCCATGATGTCAAACTGCCCTTTCCCTTCCTCTCCCCCCCCCCCCTCTCTCTCTCTCCCCCCCCCTCTCTCTCTCTCCCTCCCTCTTGTGCTACCAATCTGTTCTAACATTGTTGTTTCTTGCCATGATGTCAAACTGCTCTTTCCCTTCCTCTCCCCCCTCTCTCTCTCCCTCCCTCTTGTGCTACCAATCTGTTCTAACATTGTTGTTTCTTGCCATGATGTCAAACTGCTCTTTCCCTTCCTCCACTGTGTTCACATCATTCTTCTTTAAAACCACATCAGGGGTAGGCCTAGACAGAAGATGAGGGACAGTTTGGATTTTGTAAAAACCAGCCATAGCAGATTTATTCAGTTTTCAACCAGAGATGCGTCAACAATTTCAACTGTAGTTTGACCAAATTGTTACATTTTGTATATATTGTTGCCATATTTATCTCTCTCATCTCTCATCATGTTCCTCTTGTACCTTGCGGTGTCTTGCTTCGCGGTGTATAAACTTCGTGAGAGTGCCCGGTTATGGGCTTCGTATATCGATATTCCCATGGATTCTGTTATTCCCTCAGTCCAACGTTTACGTGGTCGGCCTCTTCCTCTGTTTCCATCTGGTCTGTACATCATTGCTTGTTGTGGCATGCTGTTGACTGGTAGCCTACTTGCATGGCCAAACCATTTGACTTGCTGCTTTCTAATAAAATCTAGAGCAGCTTTAACCCCTACTTTAGTCCTGATTTCTTCATTTCTGATCTTATCTCTTCTTGATACGTTGAGTATTCTTCTCAGAAACCTCATTTCTGTTGTTGTGATTTTTCTTTTCTCTTTTTCTGTCATTGTCCAGGTTTGGCATTGGTAGCACAGAGTTGGTAGGAAGATTGTGTTGTAAAGTGCTTTCTTAGTAGTTATTGATACATGTTTGTTCTTTAGTATTGGTGCCATTTGTCCAATGAGTTGATTTGCCTTATTGCACCTATTTCGATCTCGTCTTCTGATCTGCCATTTGATGATATTATACTTCCTAGGTACTTGAAGCTCTTTACTTGTTTCAAGGGATGTTCGTTTAGGTGAATTGTTGCTGTTTGTTCTTCTTTAGTTATTTATATATTTATTTTGAATGAATTATAATGTATTTTCCCATATTGTTCTAACTGCATGACTTTCGGCACCTTTAGCAGCTTATGGCAGTTAACATAGTATCATACAGTCTTCAAAACACCTTGCTACATTGAGTACATGGTGCCACTAAATTGAGCTTGGAGAGGGACATGAGAACTCTGTAACCCAGTTTCCTGCAGTGATGGTACTTCAGGACAAAGTCAGGAGAAGAGTCACTTACATAACTTCGCTACAAAACCTGATTGATTGATTGATTTAGGAACCGATATCATAGGATTCGGGGCATTCCCATAAGCGCTCCGTCCCCATCCTCAACAGCCAGCGAAGAGTACCAACACCAATAGTACCAGTACAAGCTGATTATATGTCCGTCCCGCCTTTCCTCTGACCGTCGAGCGTCGGCCAGATCCCCTCGTCACTCCTCGCTGTCTCATTCTTGCCAGACCATGGTGATCCATTTGATCCCCCGAGGTGTACACGTGATCCCACAAGGCCGCAACCACGTCTGCCTTATCATGCATCAATACTCCACTTAGTTCTGCCGAGCCAGCCAATCTGTCCGCCTGTTCATTCCCCAGCACACCAGCATGCCCTGGAGAAAAGATCCAGGCGATACTTGCCACCCGTGACTTCCGAAGCGAAGCAAGCCACTCCACACGAAGCCTGCCCGTCCTCACCCTCGTCAGCATGCTTTCTGTGCCAGTTACAATCACGATGTGTGTGTGTGTCGTATTCTCCATCCAGCGGAAGGCTGCACTGACCGCCTCCACCTCCATTCTTAAGCTAGATGTTGTGGTATCATATGCCAGGCTCTCCTGCACCAAACGTCGACCATTAGCTTTTGCTAAGAACCCCCAAAGACCTGTTCGAGGCTCAGATGATTTGAACATTAATGTGTTAAACTTTTCTAGGCTCAGATGATTTGAACATTAATGTATTAAACTTATTGAGGCTCAGACATGAACATTAATGTGTTAAACTTTTCTAGGCTCAGATTATTTTAACATTAATGTATTAAACTTATTGAGGCTCAGACGTGAACATTAATGTGTTAAACGTTTCTAGGTTCAGACTTAAACATTAATGTGTTGAACTTTTATAAGCTCAGACTTAAAAATTAATGTGTTGAACTTTTATTAGCTCAGACTGAAACATTAATGTGTTGAACTTTTATAAGCTCAGTCTGAAACATTAATGTGTTGAACTTTTATAAGCTCAAACTTAAACATTAATGTGTTGAACTTTTATAGGCTCAGACATAAACATTAATGTGTTCAACTTTTATACGCTCACACATAAACATTACTTTTATGAACTTTTATAGGCTCAGACTTAAACATTAATGTGTTGAACTTTTGAGGCTCAGACTTTAATATTAACGTGTTGAACTTTTTTGGAGGCTCAGATGTAAATATTAATGTGTTGAACTTTTTAAGGCTCAGGCTTGAACATTAATTTGTTGAACTTTTTGAGGCTCAGGCTTGAACATTAGGTGTTGATATTTTCGAGACTTAGACTTAAAGACTAATTTGTTGAGCTTAAAAATGAAACTCTGTCTACCAGAGCATTATAAACCAACCAGACGTCTGTATTTAATTGTACTGCTTATCAGTAATCTCTAATTGTACTGCTTATCAGTAATCTCTAATTGTACTGCTTATCAGTAATCTCTAATTGTACTGCTTATCAGTAATCTCTAATTGTACTGCTTATCAGTAATCTCTAATTGTACTGCTTATCAGTAATCTCTAATTGTACCTGCTTATCAGTAATCTCTAATTGGCCTCTTATCAGTAATCTCTAATTGTACTGCTTATCAGTAATCTCTAATTGGCCTCTTATCAGTAATCTCTAATTGTACTGCTTATCAGTAATCTCTAATTGTACTGCTTATCAGTAATCTCTAATTGTACTGCTTATCAGTAATCTCTAATTGGCCTCTTATCAGTAATCTCTAATTGTACTGCTTATCAGTAATCTCTAATTGGCCTCTTATCAGTAATCTCTAATTGTACTGCTTATCAGTAATCTCTAATTGGCCTCTTATCAGTAATCTCTAATTGTACTGCTTATCAGTAATCTCTAATTGTACTGCTTATCAGTAATCTCTAATTGGCCTCTTATCAGTCACATTTAAGCATTCTATTCTTGCCTGTACAATTTATGAAATATATTATCTGCCAAACAATATTTGTTCTTTCATCCATTGCATTTTAGTAGTCCCTTTATCTGTCAAATTCCAGGACCTTTATATAATTACAATCCTTTTATCTGACACATCACAAGTTTCTTATGTATCAAATTTTATCAGTGTAGTTATTTATTTGTTAATTTAGCGGGCACGTTAGTGTAACTGTAACATTCATTATGCATTGTCATTTTTGACAGCATATGTATTCCTCTAGACACCAAATAATATAAAACTCTGTTGTGTTTCAATCTTATACGCACAAGCTTATGTTGGTACCCACATATACTCGTAAAATGTGTCAAAAGATTAGTCAAATACAACATATAAATATTCAAATAAGATACATAAAAATGCCATATTAAAATATGATACACCAGAATATATTCAAATAAGATGCATCAAAATGTCATATTCAAATAAAATTAAAATTCCAATTCAAATGCGACACGCCAACATGCCATATTCAAATGCTGTGTCAAAATGTCATATTCAGATGACATACACAAAATTGTAATACTCAAAAATGATACATTAAAATGTCAAAGTTTTGATAACTGGACCAAAATGCCATCTTCATATGCCCACACCATGTCATCAACAAAAACAAAACAAAAAACAAAATATGTCATTGTTTGAACTGCTGCCTTTCAAAACATTTCTCACATCATAAAGCAATGTATATAAAAATAATAATATCAAAACAATATAATAATAAAAATAAATGTATATATGATTTATGTTTGTTGGGATATACATGTACATCCACAAATTCTTGGTCTTTGTAAAGCTTTGAGCTGGCTGTACACATAATGGTTGTTCCTGGTTTTGTATATATCCATGTAATCCTCAAATTTGTGGTCTATCTAAAGCTTTGAGCTGGCTGTACACATAATGGGTTTTTCCCAGTTTGTATATATCCATGTACATCCTCAAATTTATGGTCTATCTAAAGTTTGAGCTGGCTGTACACAGTAAGGTTTCCTGGTCTCGAATATAAGTAGGAAATACTCTAGTCTCTTCAGACACAATGAAAGGAGCAAAATGATAGCTATGTTCCAGGGGCATTTCTATCTTCTTCCTGAAGATTATGACACAAAGCAATAATAAATCAACTTTTGTGTTTGTACAAATTCTTTCTTCTTCATACACCTTCTTATAGTCCAGCTGTGTGGCGTAGGTGATCATGTCTGTCCATTGTGTGCCTTTTGTCTCATGCACTGTCGATTATTTCTTATACTGATGCTCCTCCATGACAAGATGTCAGATGTTTAGCATCTTTTTTTTGTCAACCCTGCAGCTCTTGCCTCCAACTTTCCTATTGTCATGATGTACTCCAGCTTTTATCTTCTCATGCCATGCCCAAAGAATGCAAAAATGCCTTCTTCTGAGGTAACCAGTTCTCTTTGTGAGTGAACTTCTTTCAAGATATCTTCATTACCCTATCTATTTCCTTTTACCCAATTATGTAGTGTTCACATATGAACTTTTAACTTCAGCAAGTAGTTTTTGCTTCTTTGTAGCACTGTCTTGTCAGTAGGCACCTTCATCACACTAAGTTTCATCATCAGTCTTTTAAAAGTCTTATTCATTCTGGTCACTTGTATCTATTCTAATGTCAAGTTATTGAATATTGATTTTACAAGAGCATTATTTTAGAACACATCTTTCCTGGGTTTCATACACATGTGAGTCGTGGATCATTTCACAACCACTAACTAAAATATAAAATGGGGCTTTTGAACTTAAATGTTACAAAAAAGTCTGATGATCGTGGACCAAGAAGAAGAGAAATACTGAATTAGCTTTAGTTATTATTTGTCTTTGTGTATTTATTATTTATTTTGTTTATATTTATTATTTATTTTAGGTATGAGATCTGAAAAATGAAGAAAAAACAGCATCATGTCTGGGA
>JACEFZ010014339.1:50000-95205 GCA_014155875.1 Cepaea nemoralis | reverse complement strand
GTAAACTCCTTCGACATAGTCAAAGCTCCTTCGACATAATCAAAATTTCTTTAATATAATCAAAATGCCTTCAGTGTAATCAAAACTCCTTCGACATAATCGAAATTCCTTTGACATAATCAAAACTCCTTCTACATAATCAAAACGCCTTTGACATAATCAGTACTTCTGCAACATAATCAAAACTCCTTCAACATAATCAAAACTCCTTCGACATAATCAAAAAGCCTTCGACATAATCAGTACACCTTTGACATAATCAAAACTCATTCAACATAATCAAAACTCTTCGACATAATCAAAACGCCTTCGACATAATCAGTACTGCTTTGATATAATCAAAACTCCTTCGACATAATGAAAACTCCTTCCACATAATCAAATCTCCTTCCACATAATCAACATTTCTGTGACATAATCAAAACGCCTTCGACATAATCAAAACTCCTTCGACATAATCAAAATTCATTTGACATAATCAAACCTCCTTCGACATAATTAAAACTCCTTCTACATAATCAAAACTCTTTGACATAATCACAACTCATTAGATACAATCAATTTAAACCCTAAAATAGACTCCCTCTTTAACCGCGATAGCCACGTAAACAACCGGCAACCCACAAAGTGTCGTCAACATGAGAAAACAACCAACCAAACACCAACTAATGCGTCAAACAAGCAATCACCCAGTTAAATCAGTCTGCTGTAAACGTCGATACAACTTGACGCCATTATTACCACAAACAAGTTTTACCCGAGAAAGAACTCAACACTTCTCGTCAATGGACAGAACCACCGCGACGTATGTTCAATTGACATCAACTTGCCAGGTTTTTCCGCTGTCGGCTTTTACGCGCCATAAAGCTGTCATCCATCTTGCAAGCAAGCCACAAATGTCTGCTTGCTTAAGGCTTCTAACAACATCGACCCGATTTTTAAAGGACATCTCACATATATGTGGCAGACTGGCTTTCAGACGGAATTTTAAAAACAGACAAGACAATTTTGTTTAAGCACATATATTATCTTGTTCGTAATTATTTGTATTAAGTTTTTGTATTTGACATTTATGCACTTTTCCGGTATTGAAACTAATATATTGTTTCATTCCTTGTATTTTTTTTTTATAAGGCAGATGTAGTGAAGGTCTTCTGAAAGCACGTGCATAATGCAGAAGAACACATAGACTATATCATGGTATAGACCAGGGGTCACCAAACTACGGCCCGCGGGCCGGATCCAGCCCGCGATGACATTTCATCCGGCCCGCAGACGGTACTCGAACTTGCTTGATAAAACGTATGGAACACGAAAGGTTGTGATACAATTTAAATGTAAATATTATGTTTACAATAATAGGAGATCTTCACACACGCGGAGACCTCCTGGCTGTTATGTGTCTTAAATTTACTGTTTTTAATTATAATTATTGTATCTAGATTTACTTATTTATTATCTTCTCCTTCTTTCGTTCGCTTGAAATATGCCTATAACTGCAATGCTGTCTCTTGTATGAATTGAACTGTCCTTTTCAGTACACACAGCGGTCCATAGAGTTTATCTTCCACGTCGTCTCTCTAGGACAGAAGGTTTGCCTAGATATGTTATATTTTGGGCAGTCTTCGAGTATGTGCTCTTCTGTCTGCGACGCCAATCCACATGTGCACATAGCTGTTTCCCCAATCTTGAATTTTGTATACATGAGGTTGCGTAATCTATTGTGCCCTGTACTGAGGCGAAGAATAATGACTTGTTCTGGTCTGTCCATAACGTGGTAGTCATCTTGAGCAGGTTTTGGTGGCTTTCTGATTGATTTGATCATTCTTTTCTTTTGGTCGTATGTAACGGGCACATCAGGCTGTTCTTCTTTGGCTCTTTCCTTAGCCAATTGATCAGCTCTGTCGTTTCGGGGTACTCCACTGTATGGTGACCTTATGCTGACTGCTAAGTTCAGAAAGTAGTGTCCTTAGTACTGGCAATTTCCCAGACAGGAGCGCCTCGAGTACTGATTTTGCATCTGTCAATAGCACCACAGGTTGTGTACCATTGCTGGTATTTAGTAATTTCTCTGTTGCTATCTTGATTGCCTCAATTTCAGCATCATAGTTTTGGCAGTACTTTCCTGTCGGTACTCTAGCTGTGTCCCTAGTATTATTTGGATATTCTATGTATACTCCCGCTCCCCCAATTCGAACAGCATTTTGTGCTGACCCATCTGTGTAGACTCGGATCAAGAGGTCCTGTGGGTATTCTTCATCAAGGAAGCTGAGAGTGGCTGTTCTGCGCTGCACACTGTTCTGTTCTTCCTTGTCAAAAATTCCTCTCACTTTTGTCTGGATTTTTAATGATAGTCTATGCTAATCTTTCCATGGAGTTCGCTCTGGAATAGTTGTTAGGGGGATACCAACTGTGGGCAGATAGGTGGTTTCTCTGCAGAGTCGTTTGGCCTGGTGGATAAAACTACTTCTTTTCAACCGCCCCATGGCTAGGTTTTCAAATCTGTTCTTCATAGGGTGGCCTGGCAAGCTGAGGAACTTTTCTGCTTGTATTAGCGTTTTCGTATCTCTGCACTCACTCAGTGCTTGTGTCCTCCCCATCTTCTCCATTTCCACTATAGGGGTTGATCTCACCCCTCCTGTGGTGACTCTAAGTGCTTGATTTTGCACTTTGTCCAGCTTTTGTAGTGTGGTTTTTGATGCCGAACACTACTCAGTTGACCCGTATTCCAGGTGTGGTTGTATGCTCTGTTGATAAGCTTTCCTAAGCATTTTCCCACTGGCTCCCCGTGTGGTTCCACTTAGCTTTCTCAGGATGGCTATTTTCCTTCTGGCTTTTGCTACTGCTTTGTTGATGTGCTTTCTCCATGTCAGCCTGCCATCAAATGTTACTCCAAGGTATGTTGGTTCTTTATCTTCTCTTAGGGGTGTTCCATTTATCTGGATGGTCCCTGCCTTTTGTTTTGGAGAGAGGGTAAATAGGGTGGTGCTGCACTTGTCAGTGTTTATGCTGACACACCATCTATTTGCCCATGCAACAAATGTATCTACAGCTCTTTGTAGCAAGCTAGTGGCCACTGATGCATGTTCATTTGTGCTCCATACAACCAGGTCATCGGCGTACATTGCCGCTTTAATTCCGTGCGGTAGATTAGCAACGAGATCATTGATGAAGATTAGAAAAAGTGTGGGGGACAAGACTCCGCCCTGGGGAACGCCGTGACGCAGTAGTACTTTCTTGCTCTTTAGTCTTATTATAATGTTTGCTTATTTCGCGCCATCCCAAGTCCTTCCCCGGCTCATGGTAGCGCCGCCTACTCTGTGACGTTACTATGGTTTCCATGGCAACACACACACACACACACACACACACACACGCATACACACACACATACATCTTTCCCTTCCCCAGATGCTTCCGGTTGTCAATACAGGTCCGTCCGATGCTCCAGAAATATTTACTTCTTTTTGCCGGCCATCCATTTTATAGGTATATAACAAGGATTTCTTTGTTTGACAGTGATAGGTAAGTAAACTACAAGTGTGAATAGAGACAATAAAGTAGCAAACATAGCATAAAAATGCCATAGAAGCCTCGTGTTATTACGAAAATATTATCCCCAGCTCAGAAGAATTCCCTGGTCAAGGTGTTAATCGAGCTGGTCTCTAGGGCAGTGTTTTTCAACCTTTCTGCTGGATCAGATCCTTACGCAAATGTTTACGTTGCTCAAGGAACTCTGTGCGATGATCCAATTGTCTGTCCTATTTTATGTAATAAACCAGATGGGCAGAAATGATGCATTTAAGCGATTTCTGGCTGTGTCGGCGGAACCCCTGGCTGCCACTCGCGGAACCCCGGTTGAAAAACTCTGCTTTAGGCTGCTAATTTAGGCCGGCCCTATTAATATATTTTGCAAACCTTATTATGAGATATATTCTATTACCAAATGTACCCATAAACTTTATATGCGCCTTTGGTGAGCCGTAGCTCCACCGGTGACCCCTAGTCCTCTGCTTTTCCTGTGTTTCATTGGGATTTTAATTATGTTCCTAATTCAATGTCTTTTTCATTTTCAGATCCCGTGCACATCACTCTTCGTTATGGCTACTAAGAAAGGAAACGTGGACTCCGAGTGTCGCGTTTTCAATTAAGAATGGGGAGTAAAGACTTCTTTGTGGAAACAAAGGACCAGAAAACCAATTGCATAATATGCAGCGAAAGTGTTGCCGTTCTGAAAGAGTACAATCTTAGGCGTCACTACGAAACAAAACATCTATCAACATATTCAAAGTTTTCTGGAAAGTTACGCTCTGAGAAATATGAGTCCATGAAACGTGGTGTAGAAACAAAGAGATCTCTTCACAAGAAAGTTTGCTGAAAATTAATCTGTCACTCGTACAAGTTACAAAATAGTGTATAAACAAAGGACCAGAAAACCAATTGCGTAATATGCAGCGATAGTGTTGCCGTTTTGAAAGAGTACAATCTTCGGCGTCACTATGAAACAAAAAATCTATCAACATATTAAATGTTTTCTGGAAAGTTACGCTCTGAGAAATATGAGTCCATGAAGCATGGTTTAGAAACACAAAGAGATCTCTTCACGAGAAAGTTTGCTGACAATGAATCTGCTACTCGTACAAGTTACTGTAACGTGCCTTTGTTTTATGCAAATTCTGTGGTGAACGGTCTAGCTAATAAGGTGGTTATACAGGCAAGCTAATTGGATCACAGAAGTATATGCAGATGTGAGGTCAGTAAAGGTTGAGGTAGGAATTCCAAGAACAATGGGTGAAACCCAACACAGAGGTGGCTAGAACACGTACGGACTAAGATGAGGCCACTAATGAGATACGAATAGTGGCATTAGATTGATAGACAAAGGGAGTTCAGGAATAGAATGTTGGAAGACTTTAGACTGGGGTTACATAGGTTAAATGATGTTTGCTGGGAGGTACTAGGAACATTGTATAAATATACAAGAGTTGAGCTGAGTGGGGAGTCGAGTCGAGTACAGCCGAGTGGAGGCTGGGGCTAGGTGTGGAGAGCTAGCCCGACAGTGGAGTCGTGGCGGAGTTAGGGGCAACTCCGCCTGGCGGATTCTCAAACAGTGGAGTCTGAGGCTGCGTCAGGGACCAGTGAAGGGAGCTGGGTCCAGAGCGAAGATACTCAGAGGAGAGCTGAATTTACTAGCCAGACAGTGGTGGTCTGAGTCTGGGCAGCGAGGTTTAGCCTAAGTTGAGGATACTAGCCAAGTAGTCCATGTCAGGACTGAGGAGGTTATGAGATTTACGGACGGAGAAGAGTCCGTAACAGTGTATTACGAGCGGCGAGAGATGGCAATAGTGGGATTACTGGAGTTATTGTGTTATCTGATAATCTGAGTGTGCCTCAGCCAGGCAGTCAGGAAGCTCGGACACGGGATCTAGTCCGAGGCCTATTAGTCTTATCATCAGGCCGATCTAAGACAGCTGTGTTATGTACCTGTGCCAATGCATTTGCTGGAAATAGTGTCCTGTTTGCTGTGAATCATGTACCCGTGTCATTAATAAACAGATGTGCGCGAAACAGTGTTTTTCTAGTGTCTATAGCTGTGCATCAGTAAACCTGCAGCGTGTTGATATAGACATACAACTGACATCCTCTTAACAACTATAGCCACTCCATCTGTCACTCTGTCATGCCAACTTTGTGACAGTTACAAAATAGTGCATAATATGGCAAATTCAATTGTGCGAAGAAGAAAAGAACTTGGAGAGAACACAGTGCTACAGATACGCGAGAAAACTAGGAAATGTTTATGGTATTCTCTGGCGCTGGATGCGTCTACTGATTTCTCGAGTACGTCATTGTTCATTCGTGGTGTCAATTTGGACTTTCAGATAACGGAAGAGTTGGCATCCGTTTGCAGCATGCATGGAACAACTGGAAAGACATTTTCATGGAAGTGAAATCAGCTTAGAGGCGTTACAGCTGATGGAGGAAAAAAATACGGCTAGAGTGACGAAAGGTCTGATGGGGCAGATCAGAACTTAGTTGGAAGATTTGCAAATTCCGGGCGCTCTGATCATACACTGCATCATACATCAGCAAGCACTCTGTGGGAAAGATTTAGATAATTCTTGTGTTCTGAAATCAGTCGATTCTACTGTGAACTTCATTCGGGAACATGCACTCAATCACCGTCAGTTCCAGGCTTTTCTTGAAGAAATTGATTCTTCGTTTTTTACAAGCTCCGAAACGAAATAGATGTTTTCCTCACTAAAAGAGATAGAGCTGATCCACAGCTGTCAGATCCTACCAGGCTATCAAAGTTGTCATTTTTGGTCAACATCACATCCCACATAAATGTACAGAATTTGTAACTTCAGGGAAAGGATAACCTCGTCTGTGATCGCTACAGAATCATCAAAGGATTTCGGAGAAAGCTGTCATTGTTTGAAGCACAACTGGAAGGAGAAAACTTTTATCATTTTCACAGTTTCAAAGAGTTTTGAGCTACAATGGCCGAAGATGTCAACCTCGATTTTCCAAGAAAAATTATTCGTTACTTGGTAAAAGCATTTTTGGAGAGATTTTCAGATCTTGACAGAACTGAGAGTGACATTCTTCTGTTCCAGAATCCTTTCGATTGTAACCTTGATGATGTGCCAGTTGAACTACAGTTGGAGCTCATTGATTTGCAAGCAAATGACTTATTGAAAGAGAAGCACAGAGAAGGAAACCTGTTGAATATTAACGCTGCTAACCTGGTGTTGAGTTTCCGAAATTTAAGAAATTTGCCGCTGGTATGGCACCAGTGTTTGGAACAACTTATGTCTGTTAGCAAACATTTTCAAAAATGAAGTATGTGAAGTCAACACATCGAACGAGATTGACTGATGAACATTTGAAAGTAATTCTCTTGATTGGATACAGCAATTCCAAACCAAACATTGATGATATCTTGAAAGCTTCTTCTTCTTCTTTCGTTCGCTTGAAATATGTCTATAACTGCAATGCTGTCTCTTGTATGAATTGAACTGTCTTTTTCAGTTCACACAGCGGTCCATAGAGTTTATCTTCCACTGTCGTCTTTCTAGGCCAGAAGGTTTGCCTAGATATGTTATATTTTGGGCAGTCTTGGAGTATGTGCTCTGCTGTCTGCGGCGCCAATCCACATGTGCACATGGCTGTTTCACCAATCTTGAATTTTGTATACATGAGGATGCGTAATCTATTGTGCCCTGTTCTGAGGCGCAGAATAATGACTTGTTCTGGTCTGTCCATAACGTGGTAGTCATCTTGAGCAGGTTTTGGTGGCCTTTCTGACTGATTTGATCATTCTTTTCTTTTTGTGGTATGTAACGGGATCTGGAAAGCTAAATATCAGTTTCACAAAGCTCACTAACCCTTTTGGCTGCTTAGTTTGTGAGATTCGGATATGTGCACACTAGGTCTGATGTAACTATAATTTTGCAAACGTCACCTTCTTTGATAACTGTTATTAGTAAATAAATATGATGGTTGTCTTTGTTTTTTGTGCAATGCACGCCATTCACCCATGAATAACTTAGTTTTTCGTCTTTTTTACTAGAGCTTTCGTTCTGGTTTGCAATTATTGTTAAAGATAGTTGCATATCCTTTACAGGACGTTTGCAGTCAACACCATGATTTTTTGTTGTTGTTGATGTCTTGGCAAGTTTACGTTCAGTAGTTTGCCGTTGCTTTCTGAACGACCGGCACCCATTTCATTGCGTTAAAAAAAACAAAAACAAGCCAAACGCGGTGTGCTGCCAAATCGCGCGAAGTTGTGTTTCGAACGCAGGTATATGGGATTACGAACCGCGTCCGTAAAATCTTCGCCACGGAGACGGCTCAAGTACTGTACATAATGAGTATCCGGCCCACGCTCGTCATTTTGTCAGTTATCCGGCCCGAGTGAAAAAAAGTTTGGTGACCCCTGGTCTAGACAGAATGCGACAGCAACAAGGGATGGTCAGAGGATCTGGACGACCGCCATCACTCAGAGGTACAGCAAGTGGGACACATAATCAGATTGTAACGGGCACCATTAGTATCGGAACTCTTCGCTGGCTATTAAAGATGAGGACTAAGCGCTTATTGGAATGCCCAGAGTGCAATGATGTCGGTTCATAACTCAACTCAACTCAACTCAACTCAACTCAACACTTCTCCAGTATTAAGACTAATATATTGTTTCATTCCTTTTCTGCAGCGTGGCAGAAAGGTTCAGAACGATCACTCCTAAAACTTCCTGCGTGCTGAGACATTGATAATGGGTTCAATTCCTGCACTGGTCAGTTGGACTTAAACAATAGCTACATGTTGAAAGTACAATTGCGATGTCCTGAAAATGACCCCTTCATCAACCCCCCCCCCCCCCCCCCAAAAAAATAAATAAATCCGACTGCATTTGGAAATCGCACAGTGCAGGCCGTAACATCTATGCCCTGGCAAATTTTTAAAAAGTAAAAATACCCACAGGTAGATAGAACTCGTTATCTTGGATGGGATGTGTTTAGAAGAAGTAAACCTGACACGAATGCATACCGTTGTCAGGGACACTGACCTCTGTTGTAAATAACTCGGCGTGACGCACACCACTCGAAAGAAAAACGAAGAAGTAATTTCGAACAGATTATTTTCTAAACAACGTTTTCCTTTAGCGAATCTGTAAACGAACACACAAACAATAGTGTCACAAACATAAAACCCTGCGTTTAACCAGTTGATTACTATAGAGACTTTCTGATTAACCGGCCTATCTGCAAAGCCAAAACTATTTTAACTAACAGAAAAAACAAATTGGATGTCAAAATCCCCAGGACGGTCAAAAGTTGCAGCTGCACGTGTTTACACCTGGGGTCGACAACATGGGAACATTTGGAAGTGAGTGAGATGAGTCCATACATCGCTTTGACAGTTCATAAACAGGTTGGATTGAGAGCGGAAGTACTCAGCTCGGAAGAAAACAGTCCGTCTGTCATTTAGAGTTTCCGGACATCAAGAATATTGGCGGTTTGTTGTGGAAACCCGTTGTTGGGAGCACCAGGAACTCGCTAGCTTGTTGTGGGAGTCAAAACAAGTGATGACAACTCTGACATTGATTGAGCCAGGGAGGATAGATTCCTGACAATGGATGATGTGCCCAAATAACACCTGTGTGGACAGGAAGAATACTGTCACGTGACCAATTTTAGGTTTTGCCATAAACCATGACTGGGAGAAACAGTGTTGACCAAAACCGTGGATTAGGATGGACGTGTTTGTGGGAGAGCTCTACAGTGTTAGATTAATTTAAAATTAACTAGCATGTGTCGTTATGGCAAAGTGTAGCAGCCATCCGGGAATGAGGATAGTTTGCATAAGGTAGTTATATTGTCTAATTAGTCCTAATTAATATAGGCAGTAGTCTTGTTAAAACTAGAGTGTGATGATTAGCACTGTTAGTTGAGAACTAGTTAGAGTAGTGAAGTGATAATTGGCTCTGCTAGGATGAATAGGATAGAGGGGTGATAATTTGAGATATTTAAGATGGGGAAAGTATCCAATGGGGGGATCTTTCAATGGTTTGCCCACTGAAGTTGTGCACTCTGTTTATGGGTCTTTCCTTGTCATCGCCTGAATCGGACGTAGGTGAGGAGCTAATATGCTCTATGACAGAGTTAAGTTAGCTATAAAATAACTGAGCAAGGCAATAAACTTACACTCAGCCTGGTAGGATCAGTGACTAGTACTATCACAAGATGTGTTGTTTCTCTCACAGGTTCCATACCAGTTACGAGGAAGTTCAACACTGGGTTTGATGAAGTGCAACGTCAATTAGACATAACACCAGTTGGACACAAAAGTGTTTCTTACAAAAAAAGGAATAACGTCCGAGAAGAAAGATGGTTCACCTAAGATGGGTGATGATTGTTGATGCATCACACAGCATAAGAACATTGGTACCTAAACAAAAACATCAATATAATAGTCACATGGTGTGATATATTCTAGGGAAATAGTTCAAAAGACCTGATACCTGAGCCTGGATAGACACTAGTTAGGTTCAAGTATATTAACAATAACAGTGATACCTAAATACTCACTACAAAGGATTTGTGCATTCTTTAAGAACGATAGGAAATTATGTGCATTGGGCAACCGGTCCATGATCAGCTGTAATTTACAAACAGTATCTATTTCGGATGATTAGGAAGATGGATTACCAGGTAGCTACAGATGACAGTCGGTGTCCGGCAGGAGAGATACAGTACCGGGTGAGGTGGACTTGATCTGACTTAACGTGCTGTGGTGTGTCCTTGCAAGGATGATCTGACTATGCTATCATCTGAGAGTCCGATCCTACACACATTATAGAACACATCACACATTTTCTTCGCATACACGTCTCATATACGTTACACTTTTTTTTTAATAAATTAATCTGTATTAATTTTTAGAAGCAAGAGTTGTTGAATATGTTGCGTTGGGGGAGTATGAGAGGGGGCATAGTACGACAGTGAGAGAGTGATAGGAAAAGGTGTCCATGGGCTGATGGAGTGTGTTGGACGGAAGCTGGTGGATTCTCCAGGATTTTGATAGGAAAGAAAAATTATAATGTGGGTGTTGACTCTCCTCACTCCAGGGACGACATTTTAAATGAGGACACGACATTATTGGGGGCTCGTAAACGGGATCTTTGGACAGCGGGATCTCTCGTAAACGGGATCCTTGGACAGCGGGATCTCTCGTAAACGGGATCTTTGGACAGCGGTATCTCTCGTAAACGGGATCCTTAGTTATAAGACGGAGATATCATATTGGAGAATCCAGCTAGAGTGAATGTGGATAGGGTTAGGACAAATATCTTACCTGTTCACACTTCACACGTCTGCATAGGTCTGTGGTCCTGATTCTACTCTTGTCACTGAGTGAATGTGCTGTGTGTGGTAATATCTAGATTTATAGTACTTGGTCATATATCTGTATATTAGTTTTCAGTTATATTGTACTAAACCTGCTAGCTTACCTCTCTGAAATGGCCACTCCGAAACTAACCACTGCAGAATTAAAGGCAAAGGGGGAAGACATGGGATTGTCGGGTTCTGCTCTAACGGATTACATACAGGAAGTGGAGAGAGAGTATCGTCAAGCAGAAAGGGAAGATCGAAAGGCCGAGTTGGAATTGAGAAGCATGTAGTTGGAACAAGAAGCTAGGAAACTTGAAGCAGAGCAGGCTGCTAGGACACTTGAAGCTGAGCAGGCTGCTAGGAAACTTGAAGCGTAACAGGCTGCTAAGAAACTTGAAGCTGAACAGGCTGCTAAGAAATTAGAAGCTGAACAGGAAGCACAGAAAAGGGAGCACGAGTACCGGAGGCGGGAACTCGAGCTCAAGAGGCAATCTAATGGGGAAACTGAGGGAGCAGTTGGAGGTTCCTCCGTCCCAGGCTCAACCCCAGCAGGTGGACCTAGTTACCATGCTATGAAGTTCCCTTTAGCGGTCTGCGAGGAGGACAAAGAGAAGATTGACCAGTACCTTCAACGCTTCGAGGCCATGTCTGTTGCTATGGGTCTGGAGCGTAACAAATGGAATCTCAAGCTATCCCAGGGATTACGCGGGACCGGCTACGAGGTTTATTCTCGCCTGCCACCAGGACATGAGAACAATTATGACGAGCTAAAGACGGCTCCGCTGAAACGATTCGAGGTTACGTCACATACCTACCGGAAAAAATTTAGAGCAGCGAAACGAGAACCAGGGGAGTTGTTTGCCGCCTACAGTTTGCGTCTAAAATCGTATCTCCATAAGTGGATGGATTTGGCTGGGTTCGCACATGACTATGAGAGTCTGGAAGAGCTCATGGTGGTCGCCCAGCTGAAGAAGCAAATGTCTAAACCTCTCAGGACGTTCCTGGGAGAACAAGGAGCGGAACGTATTGACCTCGTGACAAAATTAGCAGAACGGTTCGTCGAGGTACATGGGGAGGCAGGGGAAAACCTTTCCACCAACTCCAAAAGTCAGGAGAAACATGACACGAAGAAAGCCAAAAACTCAGGAACCAAAAAGTGGGAACCTTATGTGCAAACATCAGAGGATAGTTCAGAGAAGAAGAAGGAGGGAAGCAAGAGCACTTCAAGCTCTACACCAAAACGACCGTGGTCGGAGAAGTGGTGTTCAATTTGTAAGTCACCCTCTCACAATACGAGGGACTGCAAATCGAAGGCTAAGAATCCTCACTTCGCAGCATATCAAGTGACTTCCAAGGAGGTTGTCACGGAAAATGCCAAGGTCAACAAGGAAGCTCGCCACCAGGAGAGCTAATTCAAGTCCGGCACTAGAAAATCTAGGACAGGGAAATGGTGCAACCAATGCAAGTCAAACACGCACAATGCTATTGACTGCAAGGGAAAGTCAGGAGACTCTAAAGTCGTCGTGTGCCCCGGGAAACCTAAGGTGGAGCCCACCGAACAGGTCGAGGCCGAGGAAGAGACTCCAGACCAGGAAAAACCACCTGTAGTGGAATTGGTAGAGGTTAACGGTCGTCAAGTGGAGTGTTTATACGACACAGGACTGGACGGGGAGGCCGTGATTTCTGCGGATCTGGTACATCCAGAACAATTCACAGGTGAGACCTTGGAGATACGGCCTGCACAGAAGAGTGCTGTAGCCATGAAGTTACCCATTGCTAATGTGGAGATTCGGTCAAGGTACGTCACCGGCACCATCAAGGCCGCTGTATTGACCGATCCCATTTTTCCAGTAATCCTAGGTGGCCGGTATGTCTTTCTGGGAATGCCCAGGGAGCCAATCCATATGGGAGCAATGCAGACTCGCTCTCAGACGAGAACGGAAGAGGCAGAAGCAATTGTGACCAACCCAATGCCGGGGGAGCTACGAACTGCCCAGAGTGAGGATGCTACTTTACGTCCTTGCTACAGAAAGCTGCAGAAAAGTGCTGATCCACCAGGACGGGAGCAGTACTACATGAAGAATAGGATACTCTACAGGAGAGCAGGAAGGGGAGACAACCTATACGGTCAGTTGGTCGTCCCGAAAGCTCACCGGTCCCAGATTCTTCATATGGGGCATACCATCTCCTTTAGTGGACATATGGGTATTGCCGCCACCATGCAGCGGATTTCCTGCCATTACTATTGGCCGGGAATGACAGAAGATGTGCGTCGGTATGTGAAGTCCTGCCCTGAGTGCCAGAGGGTGGCACCGAAACACTGGACAGCACCGGTGGTGTTGGGTGAGATACCCATCATGAACTCTCCTTTCGAGAGGGTAGCCATCGATATCGTGGATCCACTTCCCAGGACTAGGAAGAGGAACATGTATATACTCACAATGGTGGATTGCTGTACAATGTGGGGGTGAGGCCATACCGTTGACCACGATTGACTCGAAACGAGTGGCGGACGCACTGATGGAGGCCTTTACCAGATTAGGCTTTCCGGATCAAATTCTGACGGACAATGGGTCTCAGTTTTGTGGGAAATTAATGGAGGAGGTATTTAGGGTGTTTCACTCTAACCACATACATACCAGCCCTTACCACCCTCAAGCCAATGGACAAGTAGAGCGTTTCAACGGCACGTTGATGACAATGCTCAGGAAACTAGCGCAGGAAACACCTGATAGGTGGGATGAATATATCCCAGCCGCACTATTTGCCTATCGGGAAGTTCCTCATGGCTCAACCGGACTACCACCCGCTACGTTGCTGTTTGGTCGTCCAATCAAAGGACCGTTGGAAGCCATGTTGAGGAGTTGGACTGAAGAGGGGACGTCAGAAGAAGTGATCTCATCTTATAAATACGTGGAGGAACTGAAAGAAAAACTCCACAAGGGATGGACTCTGGCAAATCAAAACTTGAAAAAGGCCAGGAAAAGACATGCGGCTTACTACAACCGTAGGTCTAAAGAAAGATCTCTAGAGGTGGGAGACAAAGTCTTGTTGCTACTCCCAACGGGAAACAACAAACTGGAGAAAGGTTGGCAAGGACCATTTCCCGTGGAAAGGGTGATATCCAGAACCAACTATCAGATCCGGATCCGGGGAAGGTCGAAGATTTTCTACATCAATCTCTTGCGTTAATATGAAGAGAGACCGGGAGACAAGGCAGCGCACCTCATGGCAATGGCAGTTGCAGTGGAGACGGAAGTGGGAACCAACGAGGGCAGGGAATATCCCTTGGTACACCAGGAAACATATAGGGAAGTGCAAGTGAACCCTGATCTGACCTCCCAGGAGAGGGAGGAGATAACCCAGGTTCTCAAGTCTCATAAGGAGATACTGTCTGATAAACCAGGACGACCAAGGTTGGTTGAGTTCGAGATGACTTTGACCACGCAGGAACCTGTTCGTCAAAAAGTTTACCCAGTGCCATTCTCTAAAGAACAGGCCCTGGAGGAGGAAATAAAATAACTGCTGGAGGATGACGTGATTGCACCCTCCACATCCCCATACAATGCGGGGGTAGTTTTGTTACGCAAACCAAGTGGAGAACACCGGTTGTGTATAGAGTACCGACTTCTGAACAGTCATACACAATTTCAGGTGGAACCTTTGCCGAATCCAACGCAGTTATTCGCTAGGCTCCATAAGGCTCGGTACTTTTTCAAAGGTGGATCTGAGTCGGGGTTACTATCAGATACCAGTCAAACCGGAGATTCGACCACTGTTGGCTTTCAGTACACCCAGTGGACACTACGAATTCAAGGTCATGCCTTTTGGACTCAGCAATGCACCTAGTGTGTTTACACGCATGATGAGGACTTTACTAGATCCTTTACAGGATCCGGCCATCATCTCATTCATGGATGATATTCTGATTTCCAGTGACAGCTTGGATGACCACTTGCAATCCTTTGAGAGCGTGTTTAATAGACTCAAGGAAGCAGGGCTTACCGCTCGTCCAACCAAGTGCATGATTGGTTACCAGACTCTGGAATTTCTAGGTCACACCATCACTCCAGGACACATTGTCCCAGAAGAGAAGAACCTGGAGAAAATCAGAAACGCACCAAGGCCAAAAACGAAGACGGATGTGCGATCTTTTCTCTCGTTGTGTGGGTTCTACCACAAATTTATCCCACATTTCACTGAACTGGGAGCTCCGTTGACGGAAACCTTGAAAATGGATTCCCGGACCAAATCATTTGGACACCAGAATGTGAGACTGCCTATAGTCAGTTAAAGGAGGCCTTGGTCAGCAAACCTGTATTACAGCTCCCGGACCTGTCCAAACCATTTGTGTTGAGAACGGATGCGAGTGGGATTGGAATTGGGGCAGCTCTGTTACAGGAAGGAAAAGACGATGCTTCGGTTTTGAAACCTGTGGCATACGCAAGCAAGAAACTACTCCAGGCGGAGAGGAATAATTCAACCGTCGAGAGAGAGAGTGCTTGTCTCTCGTATGGGCAGTGCAAAAATTCCAGCCATATTTGTATGGAGTTAAGTTTCGAGTCCAGTCGGATCATCAGCCCCTGATGTTCCTGGCTACTTCTCAGAAGCTCAACGCCCGTTTGATGCGATGGTCGTTGTTACTTCAACCCTATAATTTCACAGTGGAGTACATTCCTGGGAAGGAAAATGTTGGAGCGGACTCCTTGTCAAGACACCCAGCTCCTGAAGAAGAGGAATGAATCATCTGGATTAAACTTACGGTGGAGAAGAGTGAGATGGACTATTCTCTATGTCACAAAAATAAAACCCTGCGTTTAACCAGTTGATTACTATAGAGACTTTCTGATTAACCGGCCTATCTGCAATGCCAAAACTATTTTAACTAACAGAAAAAACAAATTGGATGTCAAAATCCCCAGGACGGTCAAAAGTTGCAGCTGCACGTGTTTACACCTGGGGTCGACAACATGGGAACATTTGGAAGTGAGTGAGATGAGTCCATACATCGCTTTGACAGTTCATAAACAGGTTGGATTGAGAGCGGAAGTACTCAGCTCGGAAGAAAACAGTCCGTCTGTCATTTAGAGTTTCCGGACATCAAGAATATTGGCGGTTTGTTGTGGAAACCCGTTGTTGGGAGCACACAGGAACTCGCTAGCTTGTTGTGGGAGTCAAAACAAGTGATGACAACTCTGACATTGATTGAGCCAGGGAGGATAGATTCTTGACAATGGATGATGTGCCCAAATAACACCTGTGTGGACAGGAAGAATACCGTCACGTGACCAATTTTAGGTTTTGCCATTAACCATGATTGGGAGAAACAGTGTTGACCAAAACCGTGGATTAGGATGGACGTGTTTGTGGGAGAGCTTTACAGTGTTAGATTAATTTAAAATTAACTAGCATGTGTCGTTATGGCAAAGTGTAGCAGCCATCCGGGAATGAGGATAGTTTGCATAAGGTAGTTATATTGTCTAATTAGTCCTAATTAATATAGGCAGTAGTCTTGTTAAAACTAGAGTGTGATGATTAGCACTGTTAGTTGAGAACTAGTTAGAGTAGTGAAGTGATAATTGGCTCTGCTAGGATGAATAGGATAGAGGGGTGATAATTGGAGATATTTAAGATGGGGAAAGTGTCCAATGGGGGGATCTTTCAATGGTTTGCCCACAGAGGTTGTGCACTCTGTTTATGGGTCTTTCCTTGTCATCGCCTGATTCGGACGTAGGTGAGGAGCTAATATGCTCTATGACAGAGTTAAGTTAGCTATAAAATAACTGAGCAAGGCAATAAACTTACACTCAGCTGGTAGGATCAGTGACTAGTACTATCACAAGATGTGTTGTTTCTCTCACAGGTTCCATACCAGTTACGAGGAAGTTCAACACTGGGTTTGATGAAGTGCAACGTCAATTAGACATAACACCAGTTGGACACAAAAGTGTTTCTTACAAAAAAGGAATAACGTCCGAGAAGAAAGATGGTTCACCTAAGAAGGTGATGATTGTTGATGCATCACACAGCATAAGAACATTGGTACCTAAACAAAAACATCAATATAATAGTCACATGGTGTGATATATTCTAGGGAAATAGTTCAAAAGACCTGATACCTGAGCCTGGATAGACACTAGTTAGGTTCAAGTATATTAACAATAACAGTGATACCTAAATACTCACTACAAAGGATTTGTGCATTCTTTAAGAACGATAGGAAATTATGTGCATTGGGCAACCGGTCCATGATCAGCTGTAATTTACAAACAGTATCTATTTCGGATGTTTAGGAAGATGGATTACCAGGATAGCTACAGATGACAGTCGGTGTCCGGCAGGAGAGATACAGTACCGGGTGAGGTGGACTTGTTCTGACTTAACGTGCTGTGGTGTGTCCTTGCAAGGATGATCTGACTATGCTATTCATCTGAGAGTCCGATCCTACACACATTATAGAACACATCACACATTTTCTTCGCATACACGTCTCATATACGTTACACTTTTCTTTTAATAAATTAATCTGTATTAATTTTTAGAAGCAAGAGTTGTTGAATATGTTGCGTTGGGGGAGTATGAGAGGGGGCATAGTACGACAGTGAGAGAGTGATAGGAAAAGGTGTCCATGGGCTGATGGAGTGTGTTGGACGGAAGCTGGTGGATTCTCCAGGATATTGATAGGAAAGAAAAATTATAATGTGGGTGTTGACTCTCCTCACTCCAGGGACGACATTTTAAAGGAGGACACGACAAATAGATATCTCGATTTATGGCCTGGCATATTTCGCTGCATCTCTTCAGGTACATACTGCAGAAATCACACAACATAACCTAAAACAATAAGATAAAGCCTTCAAGCTGACATAAACAACACACATATTAAACCCGTAATTTGAATTGTGTATGACGGTAACTTTTAATTGACTGTAATATTTTTTGGTTTTCACAAATTTGGCTTTTGTAAATAAATAGCAATTGCCTCTGCCAGTTTTAACATGTGATCATTTTGTGTGTTACACAAAACATGAAAGGCATTGTCCCTATCAACCTGTTTCCAATATGTGCCCTCCAATCGAAGACGTTGGAGATTTGCGGTGTGTAGGTTCTGCCAGGTTACCGGAGTCTGTGCTTATTATTTTGTCGATCCAGTTGAGTATGTGTTCTCTCACACTGTTATTCAGCTGCCTCTCTGTTCAGCATATGTAGGTAGACTGGAACCGGCATGTAAATTGATAAATGCAATTGGATTTGGCGTACAGAGAGACAGGTTCTTTTCATGCTGAAGTGAGATTATTTTCTCTCAGAAGCTAAAGTGTTTATCTCCCCATTATTTACCTGGTGACTTCCTTTCGTTAATTCAGCAGATGAACTACACATTGATTCCTGTTATGCTTCACCCATGTTATTTGATTAGTTTAGATTGCTCTTTGAAGTAACCAACTACGTTATATAAAGTCTTATGGGATTAAGCAAGGGCGGAGAACGTCAGGCCCGGAGGACGTATACGGCCACCGAAACCATTTGGTCTGGTCCTGCCAAAGCAACCGAAGGGGAGGGAGGTAGGAGAAGGAAAGTTGCCAGTCAATAGAAGAGCAGGCGGCAGAAGTTTATCATAAAAGTGAGAGCGCAGAGGAAACGATGCGCTGAGACGCTTCAAGACAGCCAATGCAAGTAAGAAAAAGGGCCTGTGCGATGTGTGGCAGCACCTCAAAACATACATAATGCTCCGTGGCGAAGGTGTTACGGACTCAGTTCGTAATCCCCGCATACCGCGTTCGAAACACAGCTGCGGGTGATATGGTAGCAGGGCGCTTTGCATTGGTTTTTATAAAATGTATGAGTTTCGGTCGTTCAGAAAGTAATGACAAACTACTGAACGTAAACTTGCCAAGAAATCACAAACAGCCAAGAAGGCTGGTGTTGACTGCGACGTCCTGTAAAGGATATGCAACTAACTACCCTGTTAAGCCGGCTTCCGGCCTAGAGGTTAGCGACTTTTCTCCGTTATCTCGTATACTCTCGTAAGTAACGTGACGACGGTGAGAATCAGCAGTGGTTCGAATCGCGTCGGTAACTTACGGGGTATGTGAGCCGGCCGCTCAGAAAGCAATGGCAAACTACTGAGCGTAATCTTGCCAAGAAATCAACAATCAGCTGAAATATGCTGATGTTGACAGCGATGTCCTGTAAAGGATATGCAAACATTTATTTATTACCCTGTTGTGACATTTAATCTTTAGGTTGCATTTTCTCGCACCAAGATAAGGCATTTACTCTCCCAATTGCGCTTCTCAACGACACGATTTTTATTTTTCACATCCAAATATTATTATCTCATTTTATCAGCTCTCGATTGCCATGAAATCAAACAAAGACGTAAACCATATCAATAGACCCCCATAAAAATAAAAAACAGTGGGGTGAAACAAAATGAACATTGACAGCCTAAAGCAGTGATCAATAAAGCATTAACACGTGTCTATGTTCTCTATCTGCTAGAATATAGTGCCCCGAAACACACGTATTTGGCTGCCAGTTGGGCCTGTTTGAAATCAACTGCCAGCCAAAAACTAACATTAGCGCCGGCCAAGGCGGCAACTGTAATACATTTTGTATTAGATGTCACCTGCGGATGTTGCTGAGGACAGGAACACCTTTATATGGTACTACTCTACTCGGTTGAGTCCGAATTTGTGATTGTAAATTATATACGTGTTTACGGTAATGTTGCCCTAGAAAGTATGGCTCGTGAATGTACGTGTGTGCGTGCGTGCGCGTGTATTTGCTTTTTTGTTTGTTTATTTTGAAGGAGGTGAAAGGGGTTAGCTAGGGTGTGTATGTTTGGAGTTTCTTTTATTTGCATGATAATGTGTGGAAGAGAGAGAGAGAGAGAGAGAGAGATGAGAGAGAGAGAGAGAGAGAGAGAGAGAGAAGAGAGAGAGAGAGAGAGAGAGAGAGAGAGAGAGAGAGTGTGTGTTTTGAAGTCTTTATTTGTGAGTGTTAATGAGTTAAAGGGTTTTATGGTTTAGTGTGTGTGTGTGCGTGTGTGTGTGTGTGTGTGTGTGTGTGTGTGTGTGTGTGTGTAAGTGTGCATGTTTATGTGTATGAGTGTGTATTTAAGGGGGGGGGGGGAAGGTGGGGGTGTTAGATAAGGTGTGTAGGTTTGAGGTTTTTGAATTTGAATGTGTGAAGGGTGTGTGTGTGGGGGAGGGTATATTTAGGGGATTTGATATGTTATTGTTAATGTGTGGAAGGGATTATATTGCGCTACCCACTTGGAAAAATTAAAAATGTCGTTGATGAAGACACAAAGAAGATATTCTATACTTCTCATCTACGGACACTTATTGACTATTGCTCTACAGTCTGGGACCGTTGTTCCGATTCAATCGCCAAGCGACTTTACTCACTCCTGTTTAATTTATAGTAAACATGTGAGTGATAATCCTAGCCTACATAAACGCCTTAAGTTACTACGACTCCGTAAACTCTTACTTTTCTATAAGGCCAAATTAACTAACAAAATCCTACATTGAAATGGCCCAAATTACCTTTGGGTATTGCTGATATAATATAATGCTAGGCCCAACAAACAACTAAATATATTGCATATCCCGAAGCGTAGAATAGTCATATACAAAACGAGTTTAGCGTACTCCGCATAGCTCAGCTGTTGAACAATCTTCCACAAGAAATCAAAGACATCACCAATCCATATATATATAATCGCAAATTATTCCAACACTATCTCAGTACGAATTACCCCCCCCCCCCCCTGATGATGATGATGATGATGATGATGATGATGATAATAATAATAATAATAATAATAATAATAATAATAATAATAATAATAATAATAATAACCTAGTATAACACCTAGTCGGTCCCCTGTTGGTAGAACAGTATGTTCCCCGTAGCTAATAACAATTGCCACCACAATAATTATGAGTATAATATTAGTGACTCATGTAGTATTGATTGTTCATATTTCTCATGGCTTTATAATGCATGTTTTTATATTGTTGTTGTTCTCGGTTAGCCTCATAAGTGGTGTATAGATGAAATAATGTATGAAAGAGAGGGATAGATGGACAGAATATTAGACGGGCCTGCTGCCCAATTCTTAACCCTTTGAGAATACAGTTTGTTCATTCGTTCGTACTACCAATTAAACAAACGCCCAGAAATCAACTTTTGCGCTAACAATTCAGTAAACTAAAAGACTTAGCTTCAACCTCTGATCTACCAATTCAACAAACATGCCAAGACTTACCTCCACTTCTGAGCTACCAATTCAACTAACAAACGCCAAGACTTACCTCCACTTCTGAGCTACCAATTCAACTAACAAACGCCAAGACTTACCTTCTCCAACTTCTGCTCTACCAATGCAACAAACAACAAAACCTACCTTCAACTTCTGTAGCATCGGCATGGGGCAATATAGGCATTTCCAACCGCACTCTTGTCTGTCTGTAGTTGATGCTGAGCACGTTGCTACCTCCGTCGTCAACAAAATACGTTAATCCCTTACGTCAAGGCATTGGAGAACATTGTCAGACCGGGCCAACGTAGAAGTATACTTGTGGATTTAGTGACTCCACAGCAACATTCGCGCCAGTTGTTGTTGTTGTTATTCTTGTTGTTGTTGTTGTTGTTGTTGTTGTTGTTCGTCTTTTTCTTCTTCTTCTTCTTCTTCTTCTTCTTCTTCTTCTTCTTCTTCTTCTTCTTCTTCTTCTTCTTCTTCTTCTTCTTCTTCTTCTTTTTCTTTGGCACTCAAACCCGAACGTAAATGTCCCTAATAAAGGAAGTAGTTAGTTTATGGTCCGTGACATTTCCGTAGAGATTTTGGGGGAATGACGTTTGTTGATAGAATCCCGAATGTATATCCTTTTAGCTTTTCTGTAGTCTTTTTCGTCAACCAATATCTTGATTTTTTGTTGATATCTTGTCGTCTATTAGAGGTATTCAATGCACACACATCTGTTTTAACAGTTTCATTATCGTTGTGTTAATCTGGAAGTTTTGTTTCAACGTGTCGTGATTACTTCATTTCGTACTTAAGTCGGGTGGCCTGCGTGGTAAGACACTTGCTCTCTGCAGGTAGGAGACGGAGACGTTGTGGATGTTAGGTTTGAACCCGATGAAGGGTGGATTAGAATAGAAGTTTAAATCCCTGAGTTGTGGACTTGAGTGTGAAGTTTAAATCTCGTGAGTCGTGGATTGCCGTGTGAATTTTGAATACTGTGAGTTGTAGATTGGAGTGTAGATTGAGTTTACAGTAGGAGTTTCAATCTCGTCAGTCGTAAATTGGATGTTAGGTTTGAATACTGTTAGTCTTGGATTAGAGTGTTAGGTTTGAACGCCGTGAATCGTGGATTGAAATGCGGAGTTTAAATCACGTGATTCGCCGATTGGAGTGTAGAGGAGTCTTCTGTAGGAGTTTCAATCCCATGAGTCATGGACTGGAGTCTGGAGCTTTATCCAGTGAGTAGCGGGTTGAAGTATTAGGTTTCGATCCCTTGAGTCGTGGATTGAAGTGCGGAGTTTGAAACCTGTGAGTGTGAAGTTTAAATCCTATGACACCGGATTAGAGTGTTGGCTTGGAATCCAATGACTTGGAGACAGGAATGTAAGACTCTGGAGAGAATTAGAGTGTTGATTCTGAATTCTGTTAGTCGAGACTTATTGTAGTGTAACGATATTGCTTCCTTACCAGTATTTTAAGAAACAAATGTCAAAAGTCACTGGATATTACACTCCCCACTGATCTCTGAATAGTGAATAGCATGTCTTTTCTTTTCAGATAACGGCGAAACAAAGGAGGTATCATGTGCGCGTTGAGCACTAAACCAAAACAATATCTCAAAAGTAGAAATCCCGATTAGTAGGCCGTAAGACACACCTTGGCAAAATTGTAAACTTACAAACGCTACTCATAAGAGAATATCCCCCAACGATATGCAAGTATGTATAAACAGGGTGGAATCAAAACCCACATATAATGCAGTGAAGAAATTAAATATGTCATATGCAAGGCACAAATGACGCAGCTTCTCTGTAAACGAACACACTGCAGCCAGTGTTGTTTCCTGAATCAAAAAAGAAGATGAATAAGAAATCTGTGACGATATAGTTCTCAAATTATTATTGTCCAATATAATCTTTACTGTTTACTTTGTACTCGTGGTTTCCTTGTTGACTCTCGGGTTGTATTCAGTATGAACTTGTTAATCCATTGTTCTAATCGATGTAAGCTGGGGTTGACTGCGACGTCCTATTAAGGACATGCCACTAACTGAACATCGATGTGGGTGTTTCTGAAAAGTTGTCATTGACCAGTGTTGACTGATCGGCTGCGTTAACGTCTGCTTTGACTGCGCGCTTGATGGTGTGGTTTTGATGGATGGTGACAGTACCACGGTGTGCGACACCCGCTGATGTTTATTTCTGATGTCAATCATGAATAAATACTGCCAGTTCCTGAGAAAAAATAAAGAAACTTAAAAGGAAAACATTTTCAATTGATGTTTAAAAATTAGTGTCATCAAATAGACACATCAGAGTCATCGAATGGAGGTGAAAAAATGTGAGTTGTTGAGTATATGATTGAAAATGTGTGTTATCATGTACATGATTGAAAATGTGATTACCACCCAGAGGATTGAAAGTGTAAGTTATCACCTAGATGATTGAAAATGTGATTTATCGAGTATATGACTGAAAATTGAGTTATGACGTAGATGGCTGAAAATGTGAGCTATCACGTAGATGACTGAAAGTCTGAGTTATGTCGTCGATGACTAAAAATGTGAGTTATCACGTAGATCATTGAAAATGTGAGTTATCACTAGATGATTGAAAATGTTAGTAATATAGTAGATGATTGAACATGTGAGTATTATAATAGACCATTGAAAATGGCATTAATCGAGTAGATGATTAAATTCACATTTATTTTCTTCCAGAATCACGATATTGCTACCTATTCTTCCTGTTATCTTCCCCTGGTATGATATTCCTCCTATTCGTCTATGTAACCACACTTGTTTTCCTCTTTCACTATATTCCCCAGCCGGCTTCCTGGCCTAGAGGTTAGCAACTTTTCTCCGTAATCTCGTATACTCTCGTAAGTAACGTGACGACGGTGAGAATCAGCAGTGGTTCGAATCGCGTCGGTAACTTACGGGTTATGTGAGCCGGCCGCTCAGAAAGCAATGGCAAACTACTGAGCGTAATCTTGCCAAGAAATCAACAATCAGCTGAAAGATGCTGATGTTGACAGCGATGTCCTGTAAAGGATATGCAAACATTATTATTACTATATTCCCTCTATTATTCCACAAAACCACAATTTTTATCTTCCTCTGTCACGATACTCCTATTCTTCTATAAAATCACAGTTTTGTCTTCTCTTATCACGAGATTCCTGTTATTCCAGTATTCCAGCAAATGTGTTGTCTTCCCCTGCCACGATATTTTTCCAGTTCGCCTTCTTTCACATTTTGTCCTCAAAGGAGGAAAGTCCCCCAACCACCTCTCAACAGCAGGCTGACAGGCGTGCAAGCAAGGCTACTGTGGAGGGTGGACCAGGCTGATATACTGAATGCTGTACGAGAAGTAAGTCGTTTGCGAGAACCAAGTGATGACTTTGAATCTACATCCATGATCAGACTGATACAACAGCAAGTTAAAAGAGGTGTAGCTAAACAAAAACAATACGCAGGAAGCCAAAGAAGATTAATAAATCAACACAGAACTGAGCCGCTACACGCTGTGTGATTTACTGAGGATGGGATCCGGGCACTATTGGACTGAATAGTTCGATGTGCAATGAGGATGCTCTGTCGACTAACAAGCCCTCCTATCCTTAGCTATCCCATGCTGCTCTGTCCATGCCCTCCTCATATTATCCTTTATGTTTCTACTTATCTTATCAATGTGTTGTAGGTCTTTCTCTGTTTCTTCTGCCCCATGGAGTCCAGACAAAGGTCTTTCTATTGATACTATTCCTATGTTTTCTCAATGTATATTTGCCCTATCCAGCGCCTGCGTATTTTCTTCACCGCTTGGTTCACTGGTATTTGGCTAGTTCTCTCCGTGAGCTTTACATTGGTGATTCTGTGTAACCATTGTATTCCCTAGCCCCACATAGATGATTCAGTGTAACCATTGTATTCCCTAGCTCCACATTGGTGATTCTGTGTAACCATTGTATTCCCTAGCTCCACATTGGTGATTCTGTGTAACCATTGTATTCCCTAGCTCCACATTGGTGATTCTGTGTAACTATTATATTCCCTAGCCCCACATTGGTGATTCTGTGTAACTATTATATTCCCTAGCCCCACATTGGTGATTCTGTGTAACTATTATATTCCCTAACTCCACATTGATGATTCTGTGTAACCATTGTATTCCCTAGCTCTACATTAGTGGTTGTGTATAGCTCCACATTGGTGATTCTTTGTAACCATTGTATTCCTTAGCTCCACATTGGTGATTATGTGTAACCATTGTATTCCTTAGCACCACATTGGTGATTATGTGTAACCATTGTATTCCCTAGCTACACATTGGTGATTCTGTGTAACCATTGTATTCCCTAGCTCCACATTGGTGATTCTGTGTAACCATTGTATTCCCTATCTCCACATTGGTGATTCTGTGTAACCATTGTATTCCCTAGCTCCACATTGGTGATTATGTGTAACCATTGTATTCCCTATCTCCACATTGGTGATTCTGTGTAACCATTGTATTCCTTAGCTCCACATTGGTGATTATGTGTAACCATTGTATTCCTTAGCTCCACATTGGTGATTCTGTGTAACCATTGTATTCCCTAGCTCCACATTGGTGATTCTGTGTAACCATTGTATTCCCTAGCTCCACATTGGTGATTCTGTGTAACCATTGTATTCCCTAGCTCCACATTGGTGATTCTGTGTAACCATTGTATTCCCTATCTTCACATTGGTGATTCTGTGTAACCATTGTATTCCCTAGCTCCACATTGGTGATTCTGTGTAACCATTGTATAGCTCCACATTGGTGATTATGTGTAACCATTGTATTCCCTAGCTCCACATTGGTGATTCTGTGTAACCAGTGTATTCCCTAGCTCCACATTGGTGATTATGTGTAACCATTGTATTCCCTAGCTCCACATTGGTGATTATGTGTAACCATTGTATTCATTAGCTCCACATTGGTGATTCTGTGTAACCATTGTATTTCCTAGCTCCACATTGGTGATTCTGTCTAACCATTGTATTCCCTGTCTCCACATTGGTGATTCTGTGTAACCATTGTATTCCCTAGCTCCACATTGGTGATTCTGTGTAACCATTGTATTCCTTAGCTCCACATTGATGATTCTGTGTAAACATTGTATTCCCTAGCTTCACATTGGTGATTCTGTGTAACCATTGTATTCCCTAGCTCCACGTTGGTGATTATGTGTAACCATTGTATTCCTTAGCTCCACATTGGTGATTATGTGTAACCATTGTATTCCTTAGCTCCACATTGGTGATTCTGTGTAACCATTGTATTCCCTATCTCCACATTGGTGATTCTGTGTAACCATTGTATTCCTTAGCTCCACATTGATGATTCTGTGTAACCATTGTATTCCCTAGCTTCACATTGGTGATTCTGTGTAACCATTGTATTCCCTAGCTCCACGTTGGTGATTATGTGTAACCATTGTATTCCTTAGCTCCACATTGGTGATTATGTGTAACCATTGTATTCCTTAGCTCCACATTGGTGATTATGTGTAACCATTGTATTCCTTAGCTCCACATTGGTGATTCTGTGTAACCATTGTATTCCTTAGCTCCACATTGGTGATTCTATGTAACTACTGTATTCACTAGCTCCACATTGGTGATTCTATGATAACTACTGTATTCACTAGCTCCACATTGGTGATTCTATGTAACCTACTTGTATTCCCTAGCTCCACATTGGTGATTCTGATGTAACTATTGTATTCCTAGCTCCACATTGGTGATTCTATATAACTACTGTATTCACTAGCTCCACATTGGTGATTCTATATAACTACTGTATTCACTAGCTCCACATTGGTGATTCTATATAACTACTGTATTCACTAGCTCCACATTGGTGATTCTATATAACTACTGTATTCACTAGCTCCACATTGGTGATTCTATATAACTACTTGTATTCACTAGCTCCACATTGGTGATTCTATATAACTACTGTATTCACTAGCTCCACATTGGTGATTCTATGTAACTACTGTATTCCCTAGCTCCACATTGGTGATTCTATGTAACCTACTGTATTCCCTAGCTCCACATTGGTGATTTCTATATAACTATTGTATTCCTTAGCTCCACATTGGTGATTCTGTGTAACCATTGTATTCCCTATCTCCACATTGGTGATTCTGTGTAACCATTGTATTCCTTAGCTCCACATTGGTGATTATGTGTAACTATTGTATTCCTTAGCTCCACATTGGTGATTAAGTGTAACCATTGTATTCCCTAGCTCCACATTGGTGATTATGTGTAACCATTGTATTCCTTAGCTCCACATTGATGATTCTGTGTAACCATTGTATTCCTTAGCTCCACATTGGTGATTCTGTGTAACCATTGTATTCCCTAGCTCCACATTGATGATTCTGTGTAACCATTGTATCCCCTAACTCCACATTGATGATTCTGTGTAACCATTGTATTCCCTAACTCCACATTGGTGATTCTGTGTAACCATTGTATTCCCTAGCTCCACATTGATGATTCTGTGTAACCATTGTATTCCCTAGCTCCACTTTGGTAATTCTGTGTAACCATTGTATTCCTTAGCTCCACATTGGTGATTCTGTGTAACCATTGTATTCCCTAGCTCCACATTGGTGATTATGTGTAACCATTGTATTCCCTAGCTCCACATTGGTGATTATGTGTAACCATTGTATTCCCTAGCTCTGCATTAGTGGTTCTGTGTATAGCTCCACATTGGTGATTCTGTGTAACCATTGTATTCCCTAACTCCACATTGGTGATTGTGTGTAACCATTGTATTCCCTAGCTCCACATTGGTGATTCTGTATAACCATTGTATTCCCTAGCCCCACATTGGTGATTCTGTGTAACCATTGTATTCCCTAGCTCTACATTAGTGGTTCTGTGTATAGCTCCACATTGGTGATTCTGTGTAACCATTGTATTCCCTAGCTCTACATTGGTGATTCTGTGTAACCATTGTATTCCCTAGCTCCACATTGGTGGTTCTGTGTAACCATTGTATTCCCTAGCTCTACATTGGTGATTCTGTGTAACCATTGTATTCCCTAGCTCCACATTGGTGATTCTGTATAACCATTGTATTCCCTAGCTCTACATTGGTGATTCTGTATAACCATTGTATTCCTTAGCTCCACATTGGTGATTCTGTATATCCATTGTATTCCCTAGCTCTATATTGGTGATTATGTGTAACCATTGTATTCCCTAGCCCCACATTGGTGATTCTGTGCAACCATTGTATCCCCTAGCCCCACATTGGTGATTCTGTGTAACCATTGTATTCCTTCTATTTGCACAGGCACCTGTTAGTTAATGTTAGTAGTTTATTGCCTATTCGACTGTATAACCCCATGTTCTCTCTTCTCTTCTTACGATGTTCATCATATTCGACTGTATAACCACATGTTCTGTCTTCTCTTGTTACGATGTTCATCATATTCGACTATATAACCCCATGTTCTCTCTTCTCTTGTTACGATGTTCATCATATTCGACTATATAACCACATGTTCTGTCTTCTCTTGTTACGATGTTCATCATATTCGACTATATAACCACATGTTCTCTCTTCTCTTGTTACGATGTTCATCATATTCGACTATATAACCACATGTTCTGTCTTCACTTGTTACGATGTTCATCATATTCGACTATATAACCACATGTTCTGTCTTCTCTTGTTACGATGTTCATCATATTCGACTATATAACCACATGTTCTGTCTTCTCTTGTTACGATGTTCATCATATTCGACTATATAACCACATGTTCTGTCTTCTCTTGTTACGATGTTCATCATATTCGACTATGTAACCACATGTTCTGTCTTCTCTTGTTACGATGTTCATCATATTCGACTATATAACCACATGTTCTGTCTTCTCTTGTTACGATGTTCATCATATTCGACTGTATAACCACATGTTCTGTCTTCTCTTGTTACGATGTTCATCATATTCGACAATATACCCACATGTTCTGTCTTCTCTTGTTACGATGTTCATCATATTCGACTGTATAACCACATGTTCTGTCTTCTCTTGTTACGATGTTCATCATATTCAACTATGTAACCACATGTTCTGTCTTTTCTTGTTACGATGTTCATCATATTCGACAATATAACCACATGTTCTGTCTTCTCTTGTTGCGATGTTCATCATATTCGACTATATAACCACATGTTCTGTCTTCTCTTGTTACGATGTTCATCATAATCGACTATATAACCACATGTTCTGTCTTCTCTTGTTGCGATGTTCATCATATTCGACTGTATAACCACATGTTCTGTCTTCTCTTGTTACGATGTTCATCATATTCGACTATATAACCCCATGTTCTCTCTTCTCTTGTTACGATGTTCATCATATTCGACTATATAACCACATGTTCTGTCTTCTCTTTTACGTGTTCATCTATTCGACTATATAACCACATGTTCTCTCTTTTTTTTACGATGTCATCATATTCGCTATATAACCACATGTTCTTTTTCCCACTTGTTACGATGTTCATCATATTCGTATATAACCCCATGTTCTGTCTTCTTTGTTACGATGTTCAATATTCGACTATATAACCAATGTTCTGTCTTCTCTTGTTACGAGTTCATCATATTCGACTATAAAACCAAAATGTTCGTCTTCTTTTGTTACGATTTCATCATATTCGACTATGTAACACATGTTCTGTTTCTCTTGTTACGAGTTCATCATATTCGACTATATAACCACATTTTTGTCTTCTCTTGTTACGATGTTCATCATATTCGACTGTATAAACCACATGTTCTGTCTTCTCTTGTTACGATGTTCATCATATTCGACAATATACCCACATGTTCTGTCTTCTTTTGTTACGATTTTCATCATATTCGACTGTATAACCAATTTTCTGTCTTCTTGTTACGATGTTCATCATATTAACTATGTAACCACATGTTCTGTTTTCTTGTTACGATGTTCATCATATTCGACAATATAACCACATGTTCTGTTTTCTCTTGTTGCGATGTTCATCATATTCGACTATAAAACCACATGTTCTGTCTTCTTTTGTTACGATGTTCATCATAATCGACTATATAACCACATGTTCTGTCTTCTTTTTGCGATGTTCATCAATTCGACTGTATAACCACATGTTCTGTTTTTTCTTTTACGATGTTCATCATATTCGCCCAATATAACCACATGTTCTGTCTTCTCTTGTTGCGATGTTCATCATATTCGACTATAAAACCCACATGTTCGTCTTTCTTGTTACGATGTTCATCATATTCGACATATAACCACATGTTCTGTCTTCTTTTGTTACGATGTTCATCATATTCGACTATTAAACAAGTTCTGTATTCTCCTGCCATGATGTTCATCCTTTTCCTTTATCTTAAATTCATATGTGGTGTGAATTCCTCTTCTTCGCATCCTCGGCACATTTTCCCGATAATAATCTTTTCCAAAAATCAATCTTTTCCAAATATTCATCTATTTCAAATATTCATCTTGTCCAAGTACTCATCTTTTCCAAATATTCATATATTCCAAAAATTCATCTCTTCCAAATATTCATCTTTTCCAAATATTCATCGTTCCGAACGTTCATGTCTTTTCACGTGCCTAAAATATTTAATTGTCCTCATTTTTATTTGTCTTTATAACTAATTGTCTCCAACGTTGAATTCTTGTTTGACATATCTTTTTGTTACCTTTTTTTATTAAAATAAATGTTAAATGCGCGTCTACAACATTTATATTCAAAAGCACATGTGGATAAAAAATTAAAAGGAGAAAGATATATGACGTAAAGGAAAAAAATAATACTTAGACAACAATACATATAGACGGATAAAGTAAAGTCAGACAGACAGACAGAAATAAAGACAAAAGACAGAAAGAAAGACATACAGAAAGAAAGGATGAAAGAAAGAAAGAAAACACGCTGATTATACACAAACGGAAATAAGGAGGAAAGAAAGACGGAATCATTAAATAAGTACTTAAATGTTTTAAAACATAATCAGGAAAGAGAGAAGGAAGACAAAAACATAACAAATACGACGAGTTCAACGAGTGCCCGCCTTCCACAAACCACACTGACGAGGATACGCCGAGAGCTAAAAATCATCCGAACTTTAAAAACTAATTCACTCAGTTAGCATCCTTATTTAGCACTCGGATCAAGGCAACTGGGTTTGTTTGAGAAAGTTAGCAATTCTGAATGATTGAACTGTCATGCCCAACCCTCAGTGCTTCAGAAAAAAGCAAGGAAAAGCTGATAACGAGATGAAATTAGAAAGAGTAGATGAGAGAAAAGCGAGAAGCACAGACAGCTAAAAGAGCGAAGACGCGGGAATTAAAGAAGACCATGCTATCAGTTTTTATTCCGAGGGCTGGGCGAGGCAAATGGAGGCGCGATAATGATGTGAGAATGAAGAAGAAGAAAGTAAAGAGAGTAGCCGGATGAAAGATTATAAGAAGTGGGGCGGTTTGCCATAGATGTACTCGAGAGACCTGGTCTCTTCTTTCGTTTTTGTTCGCTTGAAATCGGCGGACATCTGCACTTTGGTTTCCTGCATAAGTGTCGACCACAGTGCGGATTTTGGTTTTGCAAAAATATGAAACGCAAGGATATTATACTCTCGCTAATATTAGGCCGGCTCCATGGCTGAGGGGTTAGCAGCTTTCTCCGCTAACCCCGAATACTCTCGTCACGTGACGCGACAAGAATTAGCAGTGGTTCGAATCGCAAAAGTGACTTATGAGAGTATGGAGCCGGGTCGCTCAGAAAGTCGTGGCGTGCTGATGAGCGTAATCTAGCCTAGGAATCAACATACAGCTGAAAGATGCTGGTGTTGACCGCAATATCCTGAAACAGGATGGAAAAGCGAAAAAAAAAAAAAAAAAAATATTAGGGTAATATATGGACACTAAGCTTTCTAGAATAAGCGCGTAAAAATGTAAGGATCATTGTGGACGTTGTGGTCGTTGAAAACCGAATGGAATGGAACGAATACATCACTGTCTATTAATGACACCTTGCCATCGTTATGGACCATAGTTTGTAAAAAGGAGTTATACCTCTCCATAAGCACAAAGCCTAGGATGAATTGTACAGACCCCCTTCTCCCGTGTCTCCACCTTGTCGAGGTAGAGGGGCTTGCGTGTTCCAATGACCCCAAGAACTATGTCGACGATAGCACAGCTACTGTAGGGGTCTCCCATGTCGGACAGGTCAAGGGATAGGAGCCAGACCAAGAGAGACACACACCTGCTGCCTTGCGGGTAGACTGGGGTCAGACAGTCAAAGGCTAGGGATATGCAAATCCATTGGACTCAAAGTTCGAATCAGGCCCACGATGCCACAACATTCTTGGTCCAGACACATATTATACGGCTCTCAGCTGAGGGATATGGCTGAACGCCTCTAAGTCAAGATCCCCTGGATGTGAGGGCGGGGCCGACACCCACCCACTGCAAAATGGAGGAGAGATGCTGAGCCTGCTATATGCTTGGTCCAGACACTTGTTCTACGCGCCCGTCTGTTGCCGAGGCCCATACGGGGGAGCAAAGAACAGTAACACTGTTGCCTACCATGCACGTCGTAAGAGGCGACTATGGAGGCTATGGTTCCGTCGCCCTGCTACTGAGTGAGTGTGTGGCGCGACACTGTGAGCTGTGAATTTCGCGTGGAATGCTTTTGCATCTGTCCGCTGTTGTTTTTCGCTTGAACTGCATGTTCGGACCGATGACGGCCGGCTGTTGCTGGATTGACTGGTTTGCCTTTTCGGTTAAAGAGTGCATTTTTCAGGAGGCTCCTGAGAGTCGTCGCAGTAGCTACGGAGTTCGTGCTTTGTGCGGCGCTTTCGGTGTGTCGCCCTGCAGAAATAGACCGAGCCATATGGGATAAAACCCCGGTCAATGAAGTCTTTCTGGTAACTGCCGTTTTCATCGACGACGAACTGTATTTTTCGTGGAGGACTTTTGTGTTGGCATTCTGGCGGCGGCATTATGCACAGTGTACCTGTGCGGGCTGTTGGCTTGTCGACACTCCTGTCTATTCCATTGTTCACATAGGGCAGTGAGGAGCATTTTGTGATATTCACTGGCACAAGAACGGAGCAATATGGGGACGACCCGTTGCCGTGAAGTTGGAACCGCGACTAACTAACTAACTAACTAACTAACTAACTAACTAACTAAACTAACTAACTAACTAACTAACTAACTAACTAACTAACTAACTAACTAACTAACTCGCTCACTCACTCACTCACTCACTCACTCACTAACTAACTAACTAACTTGTTCTACGGCTCTCAGCCGAGGCATTTGAGGGATTCCCTCGGATGAGAGGGGGTGACCGTTACTCGCTCTATGCTGCATGGAGGTAAGAAGTGAATTCGAACTTATGACCACCGAGCCTTCATGAGAGTCTAGCCACTACTCTACCGCTGCTCATATTTATAAATACAGAACTTGTAAACATTGCTCAGCATTAGCAGTCAGTTTCTACTTTTTCTTTCGTTGATATGTATTTTTGTTTTGGACTGAGTCAACTGAAGTGTATTTATTTTTGCTTCGCTGTACCATTTATCTATATGGTTCTGTTGTGAAAACAAATGTTCCCTGCCACAGCAAAAACATGCTCGACTAACCCGTTTCATTAAACTGTATATCTGTTAATAGACAGAACTATGCAGATCACCTTACTAATCTAGGGGGAAAACTCAGGGACCAGAAAACGATGGATAGCACGCTGTAAAAATCTTCCTTTATTTCAAGACAAAGAGGACTCTCACCAAGTACGACTTGTGCATGTCCTTTGCAGGACGTTGCGATAAATCTCAACCTCAGGACTGATTTACTAGGTAATATTACGTTCAGTAGTTTGCCATTGCTTTCTGAACGAGAAGCCACCGTTTTTAGTCTAAGTTATTGGTGTGTGGATGGAACCCAATATCCCGCCGTCGGCGCATCGGAAGATTAAGAGCAAGCGCAGTAAAGCCCGTTGTCCCACTGAATCTGCAGACAGACCACATCAAATATATAGGCAATTGTTTTCTCTGCGACGTAAAGCGCTTATGTTATTGCAGTTTCTCAACTATTAAATCCTTTCACCACATTGATAAAATTGCCTTGAAATTTCTGCCTAATTTATATACAAAACATTTGTACTTTCCAAATGCCAAAGTAGTTATGACAAAATACCACAATTAGGCAATCCCTTGGAATGTCTCTGTAATATTAGTATGCACACTTATGACCTTTGAATCAAGATAGCAAATCGCATAATGAATATGAGTGCCGCGGGATCGAATGCTAATGTGGTATATATAAAAGTACGAATAGAGTTGTTCCTACATAGATAACTGAACAGTGGCAAGAAAACAAAATAGCATGATATATAAAGCTAAATGATTGGTTGGTTGGTTAGTTGGTTGGTTGGTTGGGGTGTTGACTGGTTGGTTGGTTGGTTAATCTGAAAAAAGGGCAGGAACGGGACTGAGCACGACAGTTGGTTGGTTGTTAGCTTGATCGTTTGATTGATTGAATGGCTGGCAGGCTGGATGGTTGAGTGGCAGGCTCCTTTATTGAATGCTTGATTGGTTGTTGGTTGATTTGTTGTTGATTGGTTGATTCGTTGATTGGATACTTGGTTGGTTATAGAGTTGGTCAGTATGCTGGTTCGTTAGAAAACGGGGAGGAACAAGAATGCGCAGGACAGATAAATGTAACAGTTGGTTGGCTGATTGTTTAGTTGGTTGCGTGATTGATTGGTTGATTGGATGGTTGGTTCGTTCGTTGATATGTTGGTTGGTTGATAGATTGGTTGATTAGACAGTTACGCAGAAGGAATAAATGAACACACTGGTTGCACGATTGTTTCGTTGGTTGTTTACATGATTGGTTGCTTGATTGCTTGATTGGTCTGTCTGTTTGTTTATTTGATTTGCTTCCATGGGTAGCTGGTTTGCGGTTGGTTGATTATGAAACCTCTGGACAACTTCAGCATTAACCATTAAGTCCAATACATTGACGCTCACATTATCCGAGCTTGAACCAATGCACGAACTGATAAGGCACAGATGGTACCGTGGCAGATAATATTGTTGGGTTGTCAAGTGTTAGGCTTTCATTTATTCTAGGTCAAAGCCTAACGAGGTGTAGCGACCAGTTCCTGTCGTGGTACCATTATTTCCCTATACATTAACTTTAAAATTCTGAGAATTGTTCTGTACGTATTTTATGAAGCTAGACTGTTGTCAGAGTTGTACTGGTCGGGGAAAAATGATTTTGTCTCTGTCGGGTTTTGAATCGGAACCACAGCTCTGGCCATTAAAAGCACTAAAAACTATGTTATCGCAGTTCTACAGAATATATAACATAGTGAAGTGACCAGGAAAAGCCCTGACATACACTTAAATGCTGTCAAAGTCACATTCCCGGTCTAGCCGCTTTGTTATAATCATACATGGGGATTCGCACACACACGTGTTCAACCCACAACAATGAAACATATGAGTGACACCCCCCCCCCCCACACACACACACATCTCTCTCTCTCTCTCTCTCTCTCTCTCTCTCTCTCTCTCTCTATATATATATATATATATATATATATATATATATGTGTGTGTGTGTGTGTGTGTGTGTGTGTGTGTGTGTGTGTGTGTCCATGTAGTGGTTTTTATGTGGTTGTATCAGCGTGTGTTTGTTGTTTATATGCTGACGAAAGCCTTAGCCGCAACGTCCAGTTTGTTACTTGTGCCCGTGTTCTAGAAAAACTTACCGTCTATTTCTCGTGATTCGTTCATGGGAAGAGATAACCACATTTGGAAACAAACTCAATAGACGGCAGCGTGAGGCAGTGCTCTAACAGCCTCTCAGTGTCTGGTAGCAGGCCGCACAAGAAGACAGCAGTAAACACCCTTTATGTCAAAGCATTGCCTCTTTGTGTCGAGGTTTTAAAAAAAAATGAGGTTTACAGACAAGATAGATGATCGACTTCATTGTACAATCTCATATCCCACATCATCATCATGTGACATGGTAGTAAACGTGGACGGTCATGTTTCGCCATCTTACACGATCACCAGAGTCGTGGATCAGCTCTGCGTTCTTGACCTGACCATGTCATGTGGTCAAACCATCCAGGTATTTACTTCTCTGCTTACCGCTTGTTCTGTTCACCTCAATCTTGCGAGTTGTAACCAAGTTCTCTGGTTTATTTCTTCTCATAACGCGCCAAAAACAAAATTTGACTGTCATATCCTATATGACTCGGCCTCTTTCCTCAGGTCGGCCTGCCTAAAGCGTCTCACACAACATGAGTTCCGTAGCTCCAGCAACGACCCCCATGAGTCTCCGAGAAGATTGCACGCGTGATCCGAATGATGGAGTCCACAATCGAACCCACGACCTTCACGGCCAGAGACAGGCGACTGAACCACTTTGCCACGGCGACCCTTCCCCCCTCTACTAATTTTTTAACCCGAACGAATATCTTTGAAGGCAACGGCACTAACCACCCTGCCACTGCTGTTCGACACGACAGATAATATTCAACAACGCCCGGAAAAGGCCAACTTGTAGTAAAGTAACAGTAAATGACGCCTTTACCCACTATAAGACCCACTGAACCTATGGTGCTTGATCCATGTTGCATGTCCTTTCCAGCACTTGGCTATCAGCCTTAACCCTAGGTTACTTTTACAGGTGGTTTTACGTTTATTAGCTTGTCATTGGTATCTGAACGAGAAGTCAACGTGTCAGTGCAGCTGACCGGCTTAGGAAATAAACCCACTACCCTGCCATCGGTGCACAGGAAGTTCAAGAGGTAGTGAATTAAACATAGGAATTGAATAAACTGTAGATAATTAAAACGCAACAATTACCTAAAACGTAGAGAATTCAAAGTAACAAATGACTAAAATATAGAGCGTGAAACGTAACAAACTACTAAAATATAGATAGTTAAACGTAGTAATAAACTAAAATATAGAGAAGTAAACGTATCAATTATCTAAAATATAGATAACTAAACGTAACAATTAACTAAAACATAGAGAATTAAGCATAACAAATAACTAAAATATAGTTAATTAAATGTAACAATTACCTAACACATATAGAATTAAACATAACAAATAACTAAAATATATATAATTAAACGTAAAAATAACCTAAAAGATATAGAATTAAACGTAACAAATAACTATAATATAGATAAGTAAACGTAACAATTACATGAAATAAATAATTAAACATAACAAATGTCCAAAACAGAAATGGTTACACATTAACAATTGCCTAACGCAGAAAGAGTTAAAAATAAATTCGCTGGTTCTCCTCTCCCACCATTGCTAACGAATATCTGTTGTCAAAAAAGTAAAACGGGAACACTAATCTGCATATTTCATTCACAAACTCTCCTGGCAATAAATGTGTATAAATAGTATCACGATCGGTGTTATTGATTGCTCAAATGTTCCGGGCATTCGCAGCATTTGTCAGGGATCCTCACTTGACGAACCGGCGTTAAAATAGCAGTAATTTTCTAAATGGCTTTTACATTTTTTCTAGAAAGTGAGATATATGAAGCTGGCGAGTAGCCGACATTCTTGGCGTGAAAAAAAGAAAAGGACCCTCTTCCCCGCTTTGATGTGAACTGGGTTTGTGTGAAAGTGGCGTAAAGGAAGCAAAAGAATTGTAACACTGGTCTACCGTGCGTGTCGTAAGAAGCGACTAGTGAGCGTTGGCATAAGACTAGCTGCGTAATCATGTAGACAACTGTAGCTGTAACAGTCTAGACTTGGCTTGGGGTGGTTGAATGCCTATACTCCATTGGGAAATGGAAGAAGAAGAAGAAGAAGAAGAAGAAGAAGAAGAAGAAGAAGAAGAAGAAGAAGAAGAAGAAGAAGAAGAAGAAGAAGAAGAAGAAGAAGAAGAAGAAGAAATACAATAAAGGACCCATTTACACTCCTAGAGGAGTATTGGTATATGGTGTTAGTCTCATAATTTTATTGAACATTGGGATCTTGACAGATGATATGGTCGCAATCACACCAGCCGTTTTTACTTCTAGAACATTTTTGATACTTATTTTATGTCGATTCGACTTGTGAGCCCAGGTCAATTAAAACCTCGCATCAATTAAGATTCGAACACTTAACTTCTGGATCAGCAGACAAACCACTTTGCAGCCGTGGCGCCCTGACATTCTTGTACTGGAGCCAAAAGACATTTCCTTTCGTTAATTTTTAACCTCTAATTTATTTTTTCAACCGGGCGTTTCCCTGTGACTTGATGTGAGAACAGCTGACGCCACTAAGTCCCTGGATTACGTCCCAGTTTAACGAGGTTAGAAAAACAGAGAGGGGGAAATAGAGAGGGGGGGGGGGGGGAAATGGATGTGCGGACGACCTGAGGGAAAGGAGGGAAGGAGATAGGAATTCAGCGAGCGACCGACGTTTTATTTTCAAATGATTTAGAATTGCGCGTGCTGGACCATCATGCATTGCAACCGGCCTGTTGAATATCTTTCAGGTGTTGAGCGTAGGATTACACAATTCTCTTCGGCATGTGGGAAGGTACAGTGCAAGACATGAAATTACAGCAGGAGAAAGAAAGACACCCAGAGTCATGACCTCAGAGAGTTTAAGGAAACACTCAGCGAAAAGGTACCATTTCAGAAACCTCCAGTCATGATCGCTCCGCTGCAGAGTTTTTAACCACTAATTTAAAGTTATAATTCAATTTACAGCAAGAACGGATTCAAGTGTGCTATGTCGTTATATATTATTATGAATTATATGTTCTACATTGCAACATTAGTTTCCATCTATCCTTTCCAAATATATTTTAACATATCGCCACTCTAGTGTAGAAATTGTAGAGCTATAGCGACTGAACAGAAGAAGAAGAAGAAGAAGAAGAAGAAGAAGAAGAAGAAGAAGAAGAAGAAGAAGAAGAAGAAAAGAAATCTATCCATGAGAGAGTGAGGAGGGAGTGAGAACGAATGAACGAACGAACTGACTTTATTTTCAAAGGGTAACAAATTGGTCACTCAGGCCCGTCTTACATTCGGCCCTTCCAATCACTCATCTTTCGTTCATCAATGGTGCATAGGAAAAGCATTGTTAAATGAATTTTGTAAACATAAACAATGCATATTACCATGTTATGAGACACATCCACCACCCACCCACGCATCCCCCCATTCACCCACACATCCCCCACCCAACCACACACACACACCCCAAGCACACATACATTCCCCCACCCATCCACCACATCCCCTTACCTACATATCTCCCCACCCACACACACTCCCACCAACCACACATCCCATCCATCCACACCCCAAGCACACATACATTCCCCAAGTCACACATCCCCCACCCACACACATCTCCCCACCAACTCACATATCCTCCATCCGTCCCATTACCCACCAACAATCATTCACCTACATATCCTTCTCCACCCACACACCTCCAACCACCCAGCCAAACACACATCCCTCAACCACACATCCCCCACGCACACACACACACATCTCCCCGCCATCCCACATATCCCGCACCTATCCACACACAAATTCCACACCCACCCACATAATTTCCCATCTCCCCCAGCCCACTCACAGATCCCGAGCCCACCCATACAAACATCCCCCACCATCTTCTAACCTACACACACTCACCCACCCACATATCCGCTATCCCATCCACACATCCTCCACCCACCCATCCCGCAATCAAACATCCCTTAACCACACATCCCTTAACCACACACCCTTACCCATATACAATCACCCCCCCCCCCCGCCTCCCATCCTCTACCAACCCACCCATCCTATACCCACCAACACATCCTTTAATCATACACCCCTACCCATATACACACATCCCCACCCACACACATCTCCCCCACCCATACAGAGAGCGAGGATTAGGGAGATAGGGTCAGAGAGAGGGTGTGGGAGGAAAAGAGGGGGCTAGGAAGAGATAGAGGAGAGAAAGATAGAGAGAAAGGAAAGCAATAAGGATTTTTAATAGCAATAGAAACAGATCATGTTCCATCTCCTCTGTAATGAAAATTGTGAGAGAAATTGAGAGAGAACGAGAAAACAAAAGTATAGATGTTCAGCTACACTTTGATCAAATGTGAGAGAAATTGAGAGACAACGAGAAAACAAATGTATAGATGATAAGTCATACTTTGATCAAATGTGAGAGAAATTGAGAGACAACGAGAAAACAAATGTATAGATGATAAGTCATACTTTGATCAAATGTGAGAGAAATTGAGAGACAACGAGAGAACAAATGTATAGATGATAAGTCATACTTTGATCAAATGTGAGAGAAATTGAGAGACAACGAGAAAACAAATGTATAGATGATAAGTCATACTTTGATCAAATGTGAGAGAAATTGAGAGACAACGGAAAAACAACTGTATAGATATTCAGCCACACTTTGATCAAATGAACAGTTTTACTGGCAGACGGTTCTGTGGTGAAGGATTACAAACGCAATGGAAGCGGCAGTCACAAGAAAACCAGCAGTTGCACCAACATTACAGCATAACGGAAAACCAGCTAGTTAAGCAACCAACCGTCGGCCATTTTTCTGAACATGCAGTTCATATTACAAACAACCGTAGACAGATGTAAAAGCATTCCACGTGAAATCCACAATGTCGCTCCACACTCATACTAAAGGACACTTGCGGAGTATCTGGTATATGGTGCTAGTCCAATATTTTATAGACGACTCAGTATTTGTTGGATGGTGTAGCTATTACCACGCTGCCATCTTTTACTACCTGCAACATTTCTTGGTACAAGCTTTTAGCCGAATCAAACTGGGAGTCATGATGCGCGAATCATCTGCATAATGTATCTCTCGTAGCGATTTTCAGTGGCGAAGTGGTCAAGCCGTCTGACTCAGGCTCCAAAGGTTATGGGTTCGATTCCGGCCACGTCCTTCGGTTCGCGAGTGCATTATTTCGGAGACTCCTGAAGGTCGTCGCCGGAGCTACAGAATCCGTGCTTTGTGCGACGCTTTCGGCAGTTCGCTGCGGACAGATACTGAGCCATATGGGGTAAAAACTAGGTGTAATGAACTCGACCCTGTCGACTTTTAAGCGACTTTATCTCTCATAACTACCCCGCCCCCCCCCCCCCCCCCCAAAAAAAAAAGAGAAAAGATTCTCGTTCTGTTGTTTCCCCTGCCTCAGGCGTTTTCACGTTCAATGTGTCTACAATGCCCTATGTCCATCTTCCTGCTGACCGACTCTTGCTTCTTCTTGTTGTGCTTTTTCCATTACCCCTACCCCGTACAACCTCAGAAGAGAAGTTATAATCAGGGCCCACCTCAGCCTTTGTTTAATAATTCTGCGACATAATCGGTTGCACCATAGATTCGTAACACTGTTTCATCCCTGCATTGCTAAAGCAGTCTACGCTTGAACCCTTTTTACATACTATATTGAAAAGACAAGAAGTCAAGAGGTCAAATATTTAAAATATCCACACCTGAATGATTCGATGTTCAGATCTTGTAGAATGTAAGGTACTCCCCTTCTTCTCTGTCCACGGTATTCTACCAACTGTTCTGTAAAAGTTAATTTTAAAAGCCCTGGTTTACATATGCAGTGATTGCAGCATGTTTCACAACGCACATCCGTACTTTGGCCCGGGAAGGTTGCACGTTCCCGACAAAGTTGCTTCAGTCTAGTTGCTAGTGTTACACCATAGATCAGTGTTTCCCAACGTGGGGCCCACGCCCCACAGGGGGGCAATTTGACTGTTAAGGGGGGCAATTCGAAAATGGAAGAAATCGGCTGAATATAACAAAACGGGGAGACTTGAGACTGAAGTTAACTAAATTGGAACCTGACATAAGATCTCTTTGCAACAAGCATCAAGCGCAAGGATCTCACTAAATTTAAATAATAAATAATTACTAATAATTAAAATAATATAGAAAAATCTTTCATTAAAATTATTTTGTACTTGAATTTCAGTTCTCCATTATATGTTTTGAAAATTTACTTACTTTGTTTGCTCAATAATTACCTAGTGATTTCTTCCTAAAACCTATCATTCAAGTTTCTTTAGTGAACATTTCAATTTTTGAATATTAAAAATAATGTATATGTTGAGGGGGGTGGGGGGGGGGGGGGGGGGGGGGGGGGGGGGGGGGCAATATGAATTTTAGAAAGGCTTAAGTGGGGCATGGTACAAAAAAGGTTGGGAAACACTGCCATAGATGGTAACACTGTTTCACCCCTGCATTGCCAAGGCCAGTCAACGATTGGCATTTTTTAAACAGTCCCCATTGGAAAGCCGGCTCTGTGGCAAAGGTGTTACCAATGCGATTCCGCGTTCGAAATACAACTGCGGACGATTTGGAAGGAAAACGCTTTGCGTTGGATTTTTTTTTTAAAGCGACTAAGGTATTAATGCCGGTCATTCAAAACGCAATGGCAACCTAATGAACGTGAACTTGCCAAGACATCACAAACAACACCCTTCCCCCCTAATGCTGGGGTTGACTGCGACGTTCTTAAAGGATATTCAACGTAATTAACATTGAAAAGACCGGGAAGTGTAAGTCAATGTTAAGAAAATCCCACGCCTGAATGCCAAGCTACGTATTTGTAGATATTCATGTCAGAACGTATTCCAGGATTCGCCCCTACTCCTTATATCGGAGACGGTAATTTCTAACCGAGCGGATAGTTGATCGACGCCTCTGTTCATTGATTTTGGAATGCGCGAATTATTACCAGGCGTCTAGTTAATTCTCATTCCTACAGTCCTCGTATCAGGAGTGTGCGGTGGTAGAGTGACGTGAGAGGACCCGGACATTTGATAGGACTGAGTGCACGGAGAGATAGGCGGTTAGTCTTTCCCTCCCGTAGTAAACGACGAGAGTTGATATGGAACTCTTCATGACATTGTCGGCGTAACGTATTGCCAGGCTTCCTACACAATCATCATCATCATCTTGCACTTTTGCCGTCAAGCATCGTGGGAAGAAATAATTGGTGTTACAGCGCCCGGTGGGTGGCACTGGATAGTGTCATGCCGTGTGATTGTACAAAGTCTTTGACGTCGTCAATCCATTTTCTTCTCGGGCATCCTCTTGCCCTTGTGTCAAATCTTCTTTGATGTAGCGCCAGTGCTGGTATTTGATTGTGTTGCATTCTAACAAGATGGCCAAACCATTTGATATTCTGACTTTCAATATGTGTGGCACATGGTGTTGATCCTACTGTCTCATAACAACATTCCTTACTCTGTCTCGGATAGTTAAGTTGCACTTTTTCTCAAGCATCTCATAAGGCAGGTGTCGATTTTGCGTAAGTGTGATTTGAATAATGTCCAAGAGGGTAAAGAGGCATTATTCAAAAAAAAAAAAAAAAAAAAAAAAACATATGCCTCGCTGACACATTGGATTCTAATATCACACGTCTCTCTGATCTCTTGGTTAGTGAGTTGGCCTGCCTAGTCTTGCAACTATGACTACTACTACTACTACTACTACTACTACTACTACTACTACTACTACTACTACTACTACTACTACTACTATACTACTACTACTACTACTACTACTACTACTACTACTACTACTGTTGCTGCTGCTGCTGCTGCTGCTGCTGCTGCTACTACTACTACTACTACTACTACTACTACTACTACTACTACTACTACTACTACTACTACTACTACTGCTGCTGCTGCTGCTGCTGCTGCTACTACTACTACTACTACTACTACTACTACTACTACTACTACCACCACCACTACTAAAATATACCGTATGCCTTTGTTTACAGAACGTTGCAGCCAACCCCAGCCTTTATTGACTATTCGTGATCTACTAGGCAATGTTAATTAAAACCTAACCACACGGGACCCTCTCACAACCCCAAAGACGCATTAAACATATGGTGCTAGACCCATGTTTGATAGACCAACCTTCACGCGGTGGCTGATGTGGTCAGCATCAATATTGTCAAACACTGCAGTCATTTAAAAATATACCCTATACTAATTTTAGGCTTGGTCGTTCTGGGGGCACAGGTGAATTAAAAACATTCCACCCGCTGCCGATTCAAACCCTCGACTACTAGTCTGGAGGCCAGTGAGTAGTCACCCCGCCAGTGAACTAACTCCCCGGCTATGCTTTCCTGACGGTCTCTTTATGATCGTTTACCATAGAGTAACATCTTCTCGGTGTTATATTCATTACCTCGTATTCCTGTTGTATTCTGTTGCTTCGATCTTTCGTATAAGAAAGAGTGAATAAAAAAATAACAGAAGTAGACGGCAAGCTTTACAAGAACAAGATCACAAGTAACAATATGCAGTTTCCGACCAAGACCTTCCTCAGCACGCATACAACAAACACACAGGTAAAACTGTATGCAAAATTCTACATACATAAATATATACGTTACTCATCTGTTTCCTTGCTGTGGACTTGATACGTGTGTAAACGAATACAGCGTGTATGATTATAACAAAGCGGCTAGGCCGGAAATGTGACCATGGAGATATATATAGCTATGACTCTAATATAAGATAAAGGCAGATATGTACGGATTCCCCCGCTTTTCATCTGCCAGTGAAGCATAGGTCACCAGCCGGCTCACTCCAAGCTCTATGTTGACGTCTTCATTATTTGTTGAATATTCTAACTAAAGTTGTCTACGGGATGAGTTAGCCAATTCCGTGCTAACTCTTCTCACAACATGCATAGCAGCTTACCATGTTACTATTCTTTGCTGCCCTTGTGGTATTCGGTAACACGGGGCAGATATGTAAAGAACCGTTGGGAGTCTCCGTGGCCAAGCGGTTAAACCGCGTGAATCGCGATTCTAATGTTGTGAATTCGATTATAATATACATCATTGACCGGCTCCGTGGCCAAAGGCTTGCGAACGCGGATTGTGAGCCGGGTAATCAGGCGTTCGAAGCTC
>JACEFZ010014339.1:37500-40000 GCA_014155875.1 Cepaea nemoralis | reverse complement strand
TCTGCATTATTCACATTCTCCCAGAGGGCTTTCGCCGCATCTGCCTTATCTTGTGTCCAATCATCCCTCAATGATGCAGCGTCAACCAATCTGTCTGCTTGTTCATTACCAACTACACCAGAGTGTCCTGGAGAAACGATCCAGCGAATGCTCACAACCCGCGACACCTGAATCGATGCATACCATTCAGCACGAAGCATGACGATCTTCACCTTTGTCCGCATGCTTTGTGAATGAATCACAATCACGACATGCGTGTACAGTTTGTTCTCCAACCAGTGGAAAGCTGCAGTAACCGCCTCCACCTCCATTTGTTCTGGTCTGTCCATAAGATGGTAATCGTCTTGGGCTGGTGTTGGTGGTTTTCTGACTGATTTGATCATTATTTTCTTTCGGTGGTATATAACAGGTACATCAGGTTGTTCTTATATTGCTTCTTAATTATTCGATCAGCTCTCTCTCTCTCTCTCTCTCTCTCTCTCTCTCTCTCTCTCTCTCTCTCTCTCTCTCTCTCTCTCTCTCTCTCTCTCTCTCTCTCTCTCTCTCTCGTTTCCGGGTACTCCACAGTGCGACGGTATCCACTGTATGGTGACCTTACGACCTTACGCTAGCTGCCAAGTTCAGAAAGTAGTGTCCATAGTACTGGCAATTTCCCAAACAGGGGCGCCTGAAGTGATTGTATACCATGTTTGGTCCAAAGCTACTTTAGATGGCTAGGCAGACGACCTATAGTATTACTACACTTCTGTTTTGTCGAAAGAGAGACAGGGGAAGACAGCGTGAGAAAATTCTTGACAGTCTTGTGTCATGTCACAGAAGGTAGTCAACACACGAAATGATCTATGCCGACGGTGATCGCAATTTGTGGAGGGGCATGATCACCGACGCCAGCTGGCAAGGCACTGTGTGATGACGACGACGACGACGACGATGATGATGATGATGATGATGATGATGATGATGATGATGATGATGATGATGATGATGATGATGATGATGCTTCTATGAATGCCTATCAATATCTGCGAATTTATTTGAGTGTGTTTTAGCGTTCCTGTGCAACAGATATTGAGAGGGTCAGTCAAATGCCCAGTCAGTTAGTTTAGTTTAGTTTAGTCGATTGATCAACATCACGGCACACGGATGTAACCCATAAGTGCTCCGTTCTCCTCCTAACTCAAATCTGAGTCTGGAGAAACTCAGCTCAGTGCACGACCTCCGTAGCACCAGCGAGGATCCTGAAAATACTTTGGGTAGATTTGTAACTCGAAATTTTGCCCGGGCAGCGCCTTTAGGCTACTCTTTTCGATTTCCAACTGTCAAGGGATTTTTTTACGTGCGCAACAATACACACGGGCGTCCGATCTCACTACCCAGAGACGGGGGGAAATTTTTTTTTATTACCAGAAGTCCACAGGAAAAAATCCCGGTCATCACCGGGGCTTGAGCCCGGGACCTCCAGCACTCGAGGCGGACACCATACCTCGAGACCACGCAGCCCCCCCCCCCCCCCCCCAGTCAAATACCGCTGAGTGCCTTAGCCAGATATATCATACACATGAACCCACAACTATGGAATTTAGACGGAATTCTTAACCTGACATTATATAGCACTATAAAGTTATTTGCATTCCTTCACAGGACCCGAGACAATGTTTGATGTTTTTGATATTCTAGGAAATTTTACATTCAGTAGTTTACCATTACGTTCTGACTGGCCGACGCTCACCACGTTGTGAAAATCAACTGAACGCCATCTGCTTCCAAATTGCCTGTGACTGATGTCGAATCCAATATGTTGGGGTTTGTAAACTGGGTTCACCACTCCTGATTCACAGACGACGACTTATGGCACTATAGATCGCAACAAGAATGTCACGGGAACACGCTAGATTGGAGCTCCATACCGGGAAAGAGAAGAAAATAAACAACCATTTTGCACGCATTAAGAAGGCCCATCCGGCAATCGGTACTAGACCTAAATGTTTATTGACCAACCAGCTGACATTCGCTACACACTGGAAGAGGTACTGTACTGAGGAGATAATCTGAGCACTATTGCAGTGGTTCTCAACCGGTGGGGAATTCCCCCCAGGGGGGAATTTTAGGGTTTCCAGGGTGAGTGGGGTGGGTGGGGGGGGGGGGGGGGGGGAAATTAAGATTATTTCAAGATCGCGTTAATACAAGAACCGATTACTTGATATTGTTTGTCCCTTCATACTGTATGGTTCTGTACGTCTCACCCTTCTAAAATTCATTGTATAAAGTAAGTAGACCCACAAATCACGTTTTATGTGGACGTCTAGACTTGTTTTAGTATGTGCTATTAAATTTGGCTTCCATTATTACGTATACTGTGTAGGGGCGGAACGGGATTTTTAGGTAGAGAATACGAAAGGGGGAATGACGTTCTGAAAATATGGTGAAAAGGGGGGGGGGGGGGGGGGCACGGGCCAAATTTTTGGGTAGGAAATACGAAGGGGGGGGGGGGGGATGACGT
>JACEFZ010014339.1:0-35000 GCA_014155875.1 Cepaea nemoralis | reverse complement strand
AGGCGCTCTTACTCATGCTGCCATGCTGAGCTACCATTATCTGAGAAAGCTAATCATCCGATTTTCTATGAAATTGCAAGACATAGCTATCTTGGGTTTTCGTATCATCTGTAATGAAGGTAGTTTGCCATTGCTTTCCTTTCCTTCTTAGCAGTGACCATTCTGGTCGTTCACCGCAGCCATTGTCTCCCCCCCCCCTCTTCTCCCCCCCCCCCAAAAAAAAAATCATCTGCCTACCGTCTACAGTCGTGAAATTGGAGACCATAACCTACATCTATCTGTCTGCTGCTCTTCAACTTCATCCACCACCTGCACACCTGGCTTCACGTGACCCTGATGGGAGGGGGTCAAGGGTATCCTGTAGGCTAGGGGAGGGAAGGAGGCACCTTACTTTACCTTTGATATAGGATACCCCGATCCCACCACCCATTATGGTCGTCACTGGGGAGAAGGAAATTTCACAATCTAATATACAAGTAAATGGGAATATTCTTAAACAAGTGAATCGGTACAATTATCTCGAAACAGTCATAACATCTGATGTGAGATGCCTTGTAGAGATTAGAACAAGACTCGTCATTGCAAAGGTAGCCTTTATCAAGACGAAAACATACTGACCAATAAAAGGATGTCATTTGCAACGAGATAAGGTGTTGATGTGCTTTATAGACCCTGTACCTGTGTATGGATGTGAAGTGTGGACAATGAACATGCAAGCTGAAGAACATCTGATGGCTGTGGAAATGTGGTTTCTGAGAACAATGCAAAGAATACCATGGATAGACAGAAAAACCAATGACCAAGTTTTACAAGAAACAAATGAAAACCGTAAACTGATTAGGGAAATTAGACGTAGACAGTCACAATTTCTTGGACACGTTATGAGAAGAAATACATTGGAGAACTTGCTGAGAACTTGCAAAATTTAGGGAAAAGAACAATTGAGGTAAGCAGAGAAGTAAATACCTGAATGGCTTGGCCGCGTGGCATGGTCGAGACAAAAACACGGAGCTGATCCACAACTCTGGTGATCGTGTGAGATGGTGAAACATGACAGCCCACGCTTATCGGCATGGTACATAATGATGATGATGATGATGATGATGATGATGATGATGATGATGAATCATCCGATCCGCTATCCTAGGGAAATCACTAACACCAGATCTGCATGGGATAAACCTCTTCTTCATCGTTTTTTTCTCTTTCTTCATCTTTAAAATGTTATAACACTCAAATATACTTTTTAAAACACAATGTTACAACCCCATATTAACCCCATATTACAATAGTTGTTCATTCTTTCACAATCTGATTACGTAAATGTCTGCAGACATTAATTATTCCACGGACTCAAAGCTGACACATTATCATTAGTTCCTTTTAAGTTGTCTCTTGTTTCAGATGGTAGTATCTAATGTAATCCAACATACGTTTGATCTGAATCATGAAGTGGAGATTACAAAGCACCAGACTTGAAATGCATTAAATCTTCTTAAATAAAAAAACAAAGCACATAGTAAAGAAACATATTTTTATATAAAGCATGGTAGACGAAAGACAAGGCTACAAGGAGTGTTCTTTCTTCTTCAGCAAGTATACTGGAAACTGTATATAGTTTCTTGAATGACGTCAGGGAATCCCCAGTGTCCTACATTTCTTCGTGTTAGGTCAAATGCGAGACAGAAGAGCATGTGAAAAGATGTGGAAAATTGGAAAGGAAATCCCTTGTTAGACACTGTTCTAGGAAGTGCGAAGTGTTAGATTATCACATATACTAGGTCGCAGGTGTATTGAAGTTAAGAGTGATCATTTCCTTTCCTCGGCACCTTTCCTGTCCAGATAATTTCCAGAACATTCTAGCATCATTCAGTAGAAATGTTGTGAAACTGGGTAGTATGGTAGTGTAGCTGAATATATAACTTATATTTAGATGACGGCAGGGATTAAACGAGGAATAACAGGTGATATCTATCTATCTATCTATCTATCTATCTATCTATCTATCTATCTATCTATCTATCTATCTATCTATCTATCTAGCTAGCTAGCTAGCTAGCTATCTGCCTGCCTGCCTGCCTGCCTGTCTGTCTGTCTGTCTGTCTGTCTGTCTGTCTGTCTGTCTGTTTGTCTGTCTGTCTGTCTGTCTGTCTCTAGGTGAATATAACAAGTACAATAGATAATTGATGTACGAAAGATGAGTGATTGGACGTGCCTGCGTGCCCAATTTGTTCGTTCGTTCGTTCGTTCGTTCGTTCCTTCTACCTACCTATTGATCGACAATATTCCTACTTATCCATCCATCCATCAGTCCCTCTGTCCGTGCGCCCGCCTGTCCTTATATCCATCCATTCACACCTCCGTCCTTCCGTCCATCTATCATCTATTCACTCACCCGTTCGTCTGTGTGTCCGTCTGTGTGTCGGTCCATCCTTCCTTCGCTTTGTCTGTATGTCTGCCCACTCCTCCTCGGTGTAGCGAAACGCCAGTGGCCCATGTCCTTATGCATTCTTTGATTTTGGGAAAACAGGGGGAAATGGCTTTCGGGAACTCTCAGTTCTCTTGTCCGATCAATTCCCCTGAAGGATAGTTCTCTGGGTTACCTCTACAACCCGATCTTCTTAATAGAATGATTGGCAGTCTGGCGTGTCTTGGGGAAAACCCGATGGCGCACCTTGCACCAAATATGTACTATAGTGTGTTTTTGTTTGTTTGCCTCAATATAAAATTCAATATCTCAGTAACGGGCTGAGATAAAATGATGAGATTTAGTATATAACCTTATCATTATGTCCACCCAACAAAAAAATTTTTGTTCTGGAGATTTTACAGCAGATTTCAAAGTTAGCTTATATACGGTATATTAATTATGACTTAAAGATTACGTCCATGATTTTAACAGTTTTACAGCTTCCCCAAGATTCGACCCAAATTATTCAAAATTTTCACGTGACTTTCGTTTTCAAACAAACAGCGCGAAGATTCAGAGGCGTCTCCAAATGTGGGTTCTTTCATGAAACGTGATTATATAAATAAACTAGCTGACAAGGCCCGGTTTCTGGTGGAAATCAATCAATCAATCAATCTATCTGTCTGTCTGTCTGTCTGTCTGTCTGTCTGTCTGTCTGTCTGTCTGAATGTCTGCCCGTTGGCTGACCCATCCACCGACCGACCGACCGACCCACCGACCTACCGATATCTATCTATCTATCTATCTATCTATCTATCTATCTATCTATCTATCTATCTATCTATCTATCTATCTATCTATCTATCTATCTATCTATCTATCTATCTATCTAATCTATCTATCTGTCTGTCTGTCTGTCTGTCTGTCTGCCTGTCTGCCTGCCTGCCGGCCCACCCACCCACCGACCGATCGACCGACGTACCGATATCTATCTATCTATCTATCTATCTATCTATCTATCTATCTATCTATCTATCTATCTATCTATCTATCTATCTATCTATCTATCTAATCTATCTATCTATCTATCTATCTAATCTATCTAATCTATCTAATCTATCTGTCTGTCTGCCTGCCTGCCTGCCGGCCCACCCACATACCGACCGACCGACCGACCGACAGATATCTATCTATCTATCTATCTATCTATCTATCTATCTATCTATCTATCTATCTATCTATCTATCTATCTATCTATCTATCTACCTATCTATCTATCTATCTATCTATCTATCTATCTACCTATCTATCTATCTATCTATCTATCTATCTATCTATCTATCTATCTATCTATCTATCTATCTATCTATCTATCTATCTATTTATCTATCTATCTATCTATCTATCTATCTATCTATCTATCTAATCTATCTATCTATCTATCTGTCTGTCTGTCTGTCTGTCTGTCTGTCTATCTGCCTGTCTGCCGGCCCACCCACCCACATACCGACCGACCTACCGACAGATATCTATCTATCTATCTATCTATCTATCTATCTATCTACCTACCTACCTACCTATCTATCTATCTATCTATCTATCTATCTATCTATCTATCTATCTACCTACCTACCTACCTACCTACCTACCTACCTACCTACCTATCTATCTATCTATCTATCTATCTATCTATCTATCTATCTTATCTTATCTAATCTAATCTATCTGTCTGTCCTATCTATCTAATCTATCTGTCTGTCTGCCTTCCTGCCGGCCCACCCACCCACTAACCGACCGACCTACCGATATCTATCTATCTATCTATCTATCTATCTATCTATCTATCTATCTATCTATCTATCTATCTGCCTGCCGGCCCGACCACCCACCCACCGACTGACCGACCGACCTACCGATATCAATCTATCTAATCTATCTGTCTGTCCTATCTAATCTATCTCTCTGTCTGTCTGTCTGTCTGCCTACCCACCCACCCACTAACCGACCGACCTACCGATATCTATCTATCTATCTATCTATCTATCTAACTATCTATCTATCTATCTATCTATCTATCTATCTGTCTGTCTGCCTGCTTGCCGACCCACCCACCCACCCACCGACCGACCGACCCACCGACCGACCGATCCACCCACTCAGCCAGCCAGCCAGCCATCCATCCACCCACCTATCTTTCTGCCTACCTATCTACCTACCTACCTACCTTTCTGTCTGTCCGGGCCGCGTCATTCATTTTATTCAGAGACTGCCGAGGGTCGTCGCTGGAGCTACGGAGTTCGTGCTTTGTGCGACGCTTTCCGCGCTGCGGAAAGAAACTGAGCCATATGGGATAAAAACCCGGTGCAATGCAGCCGATTCTGTCGACTGTAAGCTACTTCTTTGATTGCACCCACTCCCATACGAATCCAGATACGCCTTTGTTTGTCATCTGAATTTGCAGGTCCTCATTACCGTAAACATAACTTTTTTAACAAGAAATCACTAGTTGTTAAGCAAAACATCAAAGGAATGATGCCGCTTTTAATGATTTAAGTTGTTTTTGGACATATCAAAGACATATTCCTTGGGTGGGGGTAAATATAAGACGGCTGGAAAAATTTCATAACGATGCAACAGATAGTTTTCAAAATAATTGATCTTGAATGAAGGCATAAATTTCCGGACAGACTATAGTATAATTTCTTGGGCCATGAATGTCCATTGAAAACCTTATCGGTTGTCGGCACAATGTATTGAAGTTTTAAAGAATTTTACAAGTCAAGTGCCGTCTCCTACTGGAGGAATGAAAAGGTAAACTTGGGTTTTCTTTAGTCCAGCCAAAACTTGGCCTATAAATCTCTGTTGTCTCAACTGGTGAAACGAACTGGCGAAAAGCCGGTCATGCCCATATTGTGAGTGGGTTGACCGTTGGCCAATCTAGTTAGGCGTTCTGTTCTTGACATCGCCTGGGAACGAATCTGAGCAATATCTCTCCCTGGATGATTTCGCTTGTTCTTGGCGGCAGATGGGAAGGTGTTATCTTTCTTCATACAGCCTGAACTCTGCCTAGTGTCATCTTTAGTTTAAATATAAACACAACCTATATACAGTATGCCGGAAAGGGGGGGAGTGCTCCGTGGGGATGGATTCCCACCATCTATATTCTGTCTTCTTGATGCGGAAGAGGGTTTACAATGGGCTATCGCTTTTGTCTTTTGGCCGATAGGGTAGCCATTGGATCGAATGATTGCTAGTCTTCGGGATGAAGCCAGAGAATAAAGAGAGCTCTTTATAGCACTGGAAAGAGACAGGGCTCATCTACACCTATGGCTTGTGCAGGGCAATGCCGGTGCATTGGGGCGACAGCTCAGTCGAGAGCGGCGGCCGGAGGGGGTGGTATCTTCTTTCTTATTCTTGCTGGGAATGGGGAACGACACTTCTTTACATACAGAAATGTACCCACACAACACCACAAGAGCTTTGTCGTGAGAAAGGCAGGGTTTGCAAGTGAGAGGGAAGCATGGAAATGAATGTGCCCAATAATAATAAAGGCTTGGTATGAGTGTGGAGAGTGAGTCTTATATGCAAAAAGTTCCTAGGGTCAAACGACAGGACCTCGTCAAGCTGAAGGCCTAGTCTAGGAAAGACGCCGCCAATCCAGGACCTCTTGTCAGGTCAGGCCAATTCAATCAGGGCTCTTGATTAGTATTATTATGTATATATTTTGTTATGGCAACTGATGTGCTGAGACCATTAGGAGTCTCCATGTCGGCTGTACCAGAAGTTTAGGCTGGAGACTCTCACAAATGTTTGTCCTTTCCAGGGTCCTTCTTTTGGAAGTATGAACAGAGCTGAAGGTCTCGACAGGGCTCTACGCAGAAAGTATGTTTAGGACGATGCCATGTCAAGTTTTGGGCTATGCCAGGTCTAAGGGTATGATCTCTACGAGATAGAGCCACTGCTGACCTTGAAAGAATGACCATCAGCTGTACTGACACATCACCAGTCATCTCGATACGCTAGGATCGAGTCCTTTTGTATTATTGGCTGGACCCCGCCAATCACTCAGACACACCCATTATTATATAAGAACTGTTCTCCATGATATTATTTCCTACCCGACATTATGCCAAGTGATTCCATGGCACTTCCCTAGAACATTTGATTACTATAGACTGTGGTCCATGGAAACTTGGAAGCTTGATTCTACAGCGGCCTGTTGTTCCTACAACCGATCGGGAAGGAGGATACTACCGAAGGACCTAATCGGTGAGGCAGATGTCGACTGACGGGACTTTGTATTACTCTTCGGTCTATGAGGAAAAGCCATGAGGCTCTGTGCCTGAACTTTATCCTTGTTGTGTCTGTTTAGAACTATCTGTTTAACTGCCTTGATGTTTTCCTGTGCTGTTCTTTATTAGGTTAATAAAATCACTTTCAAGTTATTCTGACGATCGCCATGTTATTTATGCGTCAGCCAGAAAGACACCTTAGGGAATAGGTCCCGAGGTCGAAAGAGAGAGTGACAGTGAGTCCAGGGAACGGAGGAGGGTTGGCAATCAAAGACCTATCCCAGCCAGGGCTATAGAAGATTATTTGAACATTGTGATAGGGCTATTTGGGACCCTCCACGTAGCTTGTTACACTCGGTCCTTCAATAATTTATCCGCCCCTCCACCTATTCATTCATTCATCCGTCTTAGTTAGTTAGTCTTTCCTCTTGAGCCTAAGTAACATGCTACAAAAATGTTTTCCTGGTACTGATAATAGAGTGATACCACGCCAATTATTGCAATCAGACATATCACCCTTTTTAGGCAGTTTGAAAATTACACCATCTTTCCACTGTTGTGGTGGGGATTCGCTTTGCCAGATTTCATTGATCAGCTGTAACAAACGTCTGCCTACTCATCTATTCGCCCATTTATTCACGCATCAATCCAGTCATTCTATCCATCCGTCAATTAAAGCATTCCACCCACCCACCCACCCACCCATCAATCCAATCATTCCACCCACCCACCCATCAATCTAATCACTCCACCCATCCACCCATCAATCCAATCACTCCACCCACCCACCCATCAATCCAATCACTCCACCCACCCACCCATCAATCCAATCACTCCACCCACCCACCCACCCATCAATCCAATCACTCCACCCACCCAACCATCAATCCAATCACTCCACCCACCCACCCATCAATCCAATCACTCCACCCACCCACCCATCAATCCAATCACTCCACCCACCCACCCATCAATCCAATCACTCCACCCACCAATCCAATATTTCCACCCACTTACCCATCAATCCAATCCTTACACCCATCCATCAAACCAATCCTTACACGCACCCATAAATCCAATCCTCACACCCACCCATCGATCCAATCCTTACACCCACTCATCAATCCAAACCTAACACTCCCCCATTCATCCAATCCTTCCACCTACCCATCAATCCAATCCTTCCACCCAACCACCCATCCACCCATCAATCCAATCCTTTCACCCACCTACTCATCCACTAGCCCAGTGACCTATTTATCCACCACTCTACCCACCGATCCATTCACCGATGGATCTATCCATAGGACAATCGCTTGATCAGTCGTTCCATCAGTCAGCCTATCTGTCTGTTTTTCAGTCATCATCATGGGAGTCAAAAGCAAGGCATGTGAACGGCACAGAAAGCTACCGATCAAACGGACTGCAATCCTGCCCAATATGACCAGTGCATTCCCTGGCAGGATGAGGGTAGCACAGTCAGACAAACATGACACATATGTCATAATTGCTTTCGGACACATGTCAGGTCATGATGGTGGAATGGACAACAGCGCGTGCTCTGAAACTTCCGGTGTGCTGAGGCTGAAGTAGCCGATTCAACCCCTTTCACCGGTCAGCTAAACTAACATATTGACTTCTTGCCCTTGACTTTCTTTGTTCTTTCTCGCATATCCTTTACAGGACATCGCTGTCAACACTAGCATTTTACCGCTGTTGTTGATTTCTTGGCAAGATTACACTCAGTAGTTTGTCATTGCTTTCTGAGCGGCCGTCTCACTTATCCCCTAACTCAACAAAGCGGCGAGAACCGCTACCAATTTTCGTACGCTGCGTTACCCTAAGCGGATAAACGGGATTACGGAGAAAGTCTTTTAACCCCTAGGCCAGGGAAGTAAATTACAAGCACCTCTGAAGTCGGAGTGGGTTCGCCTTATAGCAAGGGACAGTGGTAATGGGGGAAAGGTAATCCACACGCAAACATCAGTCCAGTGCACTCACCAGTAGTGGCAACTACTAGACGTAGTGGCACGTGTATGGACAACGCTTGAGTTCAAAACTAGACCCGGGCCGGGACACAACAGACTGAATAGACATGAGAACAAAGAGCTGAAGATATAGTCTAGGGTAATGTGTACATGAGAACAACGAGCTGAAGATAGTCTAGGGCAATGTGTACATGAGAACAAAGAGCTGAAGATATAGTCTAGGGTAATGTGTACATGAGAACAAAGAGCTGAAGATATAGTCTAGGGTAATGTGTACATGAGAACAACGAGCTGAAGATAGTCTAGGGCAATGTGTACATGAGAACAAAGAGCTGAAGATATAGTCTAGGGCAATGTGTACATGAGAACAAAGAGCTGAAGATATAGTCTAGGGTAATGTGTACATGAGGACAGTGAGCTGAAGATATAGTCTAGGGCAATGTGTACATGAGAACAACGAGCTGAAGATAGTCTAGGGCAATGTGTACATGAGAACAAAGAGCTGAAGATATAGTCTAGGGCAATGTGTACATGAGAACAAAGAGCTTAAGATTTAGTCTAGGGCAATGTGTACATGAGAACAAAGAGCTGAAGATATAGTCTAGGGCAATGTGTACATGAGAACAACGAGCTGAAGATAGTCTAGGGCAATGTGTACATGAGAACAAAGAGCTGAAGATATAGTCTAGGGCAATGTGTACATGAGAACAAAGAGCTTAAGATTTAGTCTAGGGCAATGTGTACATGAGAACAATGAGCTGAAGATATAGTCTAGGGCAATGTGTACATGAGAACAATGAGCTGAAGATATAGTCTAGGGCAATGTGTACATGAGAACAAAGAGCTTAAGATTTAGTCTAGGGCAATGTGTACATGAGAACAGTGAGCTGAAGATATAGTCTAGGACAATGTGTACATGAGAACAAAGAGCTTAAGATTTAGTCTAGGGCAATGTGTACATGAGAACAGTGAGCTGAAGATATAGTCTAGGACAATGTGTACATGAGAACAAAGAGCTTAAGATTTAGTCTAGGGCAATTTGTACACGAGAACAATGAGCTGAAGATATAGTCTAGGGCAATGTGTACATGAGAACAATGAGCTGAAGATATAGTCTAGGGCAATGTGTACATGAGAACAAAGAGCTTAAGATTTAGTCTAGGGCAATGTGTACATGAGAACAATGAGCTGAAGATTTAGTCTAGGGCAATGTGTACATGAGAACAAAGAGCTTAAGATTTAGTCTAGGGCAATGTGTACATGAGAACAGTGAGCTGAAGATATAGTCTAGGACAATGTGTACATGAGAACAAAGAGCTTAAGATTTAGTCTAGGGCAATGTGTACATGAGAACAATGAGCTGAAGATATAGTCTAGGGCAATGTGTACATGAGAACAAAGAGCTTAAGATTTAGTCTAGGGCAATGTGTACATGAGAACAGTGAGCTGAAGATATAGTCTAGGACAATGTGTACATGAGGACAATGAGCTGTAGATATAGTCTAGGGCAATGTGTACATGAGAACAAAGAGCTGAAGATTTAGTCTAGGGCAATGTGTACATGAGGATAGTGAGCTGAAGATTTAGACTAGGGCAATGTGTACATGAGAACAAAGAGCTGAAGATTTAGTCTAGGGCAATGTGTACATGAGAACAGTGAGCTGAAGATATAGTCTAGGACAATGTGTACATGAGAATAATGAGCTGAAGATATAGTCTAGGGCAGTGGTTCACAACCGGTGGGGACTTCCCCCCTTCCGGAAAAAGGGGGGGGGGGGATTTTAGGGTTTTCGGGGGGGGGGGGGGGGTGTATTAAGATTATCTCAAGATCGCGTTAATACAAGAACCGATTACTTGATATTGTTTTTCCCTTCATACTGTACGTTCTGTACGTCTCACGCTTCTAAAATTCAATTTATAAAGTAAGTATATCATGTTTTATGTGGACGTCAACTTGTTTTAGTATGCACTATTAAATTTAGCTTCCATTGTTACGGATACTGTGTAGGGGCGGGGCGGGATTTTTAGGTAGGAAATACGAAAGGGGGGAATGACGTTTTTAAAATATTGTGAAGAGGGGGGCACGGACCAAAAAAGGTTGAGAACCACTGGTTTAGGGCAATACACGAGGACAACGAGCTGAAAACACCCGTGTGTTGCCAGGGCCCATACGGCAAGCGAAGAATAGTAACACTGTTGCCTTCCATGCATGTCGTAAGAGGCGACTAAGGAGGCTTTGGGCTGAGACTTGGTCTACAGTCCATTGGGACTTCCGGTCCCCAACATGGCAGATGGTCATTTAAACCGTTTAGGCCTCTGGAGTGTTTACGCTTGTGGCTACGGTTTGCATTCGCATTTTCCTCATGTTGCACTGGGAGTGCATGGTTCCGTCGTCCCTGCTACTGAGTGAGTGCGTGGCGCGACAGTGTGAGTTGTGAATTTTGCGTGGAGTGCTTTTACATCTGTCCGTGGTTGTTTGTAGCGTGAACTGCATGTTCAGAACGATGGCGGCCGGCTGTTGCTTTATTGACTGGTTTGCCTTTTCGGTTCACGGGTGCATTTTTAAGGAGACTTCTGGGAGTCGTCGCTGGAGCTGTGGAGTTAGTGCTTTGTGCGGCGCTTTCGGCGGGTCGCCCTGCGAAAAGAGACCGAGCCATATGGGATAAAACCGGATCAATCAAGTCTTTCTAGTGACTGTCGATTCTATCGACGATGAACTGTATTTTTCGTGGAGGACTCTTGTGTTGGCATTCTGGCGGTGGCATTATGTACTGTTTACATGTGCGGGATATTGCCTTGTCGAGACTCCTGTCTGTTCCATTCTTCATGTGGGGCTGTGAGGAGCATTTTGTGTGATGTTCACTGGATCAGGAACGGAGCATTATGGCGACGACCCGTTTGCCGTGAAGTTGGTACCGCGACCGACTAACTAACGAGCTGAAAATATAGTTTAGGGCAATGTGAACATGAGAACAATAGGCTGAAGACATAGTTTAGGGCAATACGTACATGAGAAAATGAGCTGAAGACATAGTTTAGGGCAATGTGTACACCAGAACAATGAGCTGAAGATATATTCTAGACAAGCATCTTGAACTGTACGAAATATATTAGAGCCGTTGTGTGAAACAGTTGAAAAAGGTGCATTCTATGGTCTGAATAAACAATCCTGGATGTTAAACTGTAACGATGTCTGCAGGATCCAGAGAAGGCGGCGGAGTTCAGGCAGGAAACAGCATTGGAGAAATAAGATGATTCCATGTGGAAAAGAAGAAAGTGGGGGAGGGGAGAATGTGGAGATGGAGAAGATGAAAGAAAGAAAGAAAGAAAGAAAGAAAGAAAGAAAGAAAGAAAGAAAGAAAGAAAGAAAGAAAGAAGAAAGAAAGAAGACCAGCAGCAGCAGCAGCAGCAGCAGCTGTAGTAGTAGTAGTAGTAGTAGTAGTAGTAGTAGTAGTAGTAGTAGTAGTAGTAGTAGTAGTAGTAGTAGTAGTAGTAGTAGTAGTAGTAGTAGTAGTAGTAGTAGTAGTAGAACAAGAAGAAAACCAAAAAGAACAAGTAGATTCATTGTTGCCACCCGGTGTGGTTACGATTGATCGAATCATTAAAATTCCCTTACAAACACGATTCAAATTGATGATAATAGATGATAGCAGACGTGTACTGAGAAAGAAAGCACGCTAACGCACAGTGGGGAAGGAGAATGTCACCAAAATCAATAACAGACACAATCAGAGACATAAGATATAATCAATCAATGCAATCAGGCCCAGAACAACCATCCAGGAATTTTTGGGTAGAATATATTGCACATCCGTAGATGATTGCCATTAGCACAAGACTAACAAACGGTGGTATCTGTAAATTTGGAACATTTTCACGAAACGAACGTCCAGTGGTATAGAAAATGACCTCTTCTTTTTCTTCTTCGTCTTCTTCGTCATCTTCTTCTGCTTATTCTGCTTATTCTGCTTCTTCTACTTATTCTGCTTATTCTGCTTCTTCTTCTTCTTCTTCTTCTTCTTCTTCTTCTTCTTCTTCTTCTTCTTCTTCTTCTTCTTCTTCTTCTTCTTCTTCTTCTTCTTCTTCTTCTGCTTATTCTGCTTCTTCTTCTTCTTCTTCTTCTTCTTCTTCTTCTTCTTCTTCTTCTTCTTCTTCTTCTTCTTCTTCTTCTTCTTCTTCTTCTTCTTCTTCTGATAGAATGACATGATAGACATGGACGAAAACTGGCATCAAAATATTAACAACTATACTCTTAGTGGAGCGTGTTTATAGACTTTAGAAAAGCATTCGATATGATAGATCATACTATTCTAATTCGCCCGTGTGTTGCCGGGGCCCATACGGGGGAGCAAAGAATAGTAGCACTGTTGCCTACCATGCATGTCGTAAGAGGCGACTAAGGAGGCTATGGCTCCGTCGCCCTACTACTGAGTGAGTGCGTGGTGCGACACTGTGAGCTGTGAATTTCGCATGGAATGCTTTTGCATCTGTCCGCGGTTTTTTTTTTAGCGTGAGCTGCATGTTCAGAATGATGACGGCCGGTTGTTGCTGGATTGACTGGTTTGCCTTTTCGGTTCACGAGTGCTTTTTTTCAGGAGACTCCTGGGAGTCGTCGTTGTAGCTACGGAGTTCGTGCTTTGTGCGGCTCTTTCGGTGGGTCGCCCTGTGGAAAGAGACTGAGCCATATGGGATAAAACCCGGGTCAATGAAGTCTTTCTGGTGACTGCTGTTTCCATCGACGATGAACTGTGGCTTTCGTGGAGGACTTTTGTGTTGGCATTCTGGTGGCGGCATTATTCACAGTGTACCTGTGCGGGCTGTTGGCTTGCCGACACTCCTGTCTATTCCATTGTTCACATAGGGCAGTGAGGAGAGTTTTGTGTGATATTCACTGGCACGGGAACGGAGCAATATGGGGACGACCCGTTGCCGTGAAGTTGGAACCGCGACTAACTAACTAACTAACTATTCTAATTAAAAAAGTATAAACCATGAAAGTAAGCTTTAATATAGTGACATTAATAAAATCATTTTTATTAGACAGAAAGCAACTAATATCACACAATAAATCTTTATCCCAAGCTATTACCATTAATATTGGAGTACCGCAGGGGTCTATACTTGGCCCTCTGTTATTTGCCATTTATATAAATTATCTTCCCTTATATCTTTCGTCGTCCTGCGATCTATTTGCAGACGACTGTGCAGTATATACAAACGCTATTGATTGCAATATGCTAGAATTATCCTTGCAACAGGAAATAAATAGTGTAGTTACCCGGAGTCATGCAAACCGCATGCAAATTAACATTTCTAAAACAAAATCTATGTTAATTGCAACCAGGCAGAAACTTCACACTCTAAACTCGTAGAGAGCTCTTCAACTGAACATTGGCAGCACGCCTATTAGAAAGTGTAACCGAGCACAAGGCACTGGGTCTCATCGTTGATTAAAATCTAACCTCTAACTCCCATGTTCATGCTCTGTTTAAACAAATAGCCAAACAAGTATACCAACTTGCCAAAATTAAAAATTTCCTTGACGAAAACACAAGAAATATATTCTATACTTCCCACATACAAACACATATTGACTATTGCTTCACAATCTGGGATGGATGCTCCAAATCTTTAACAAAACGCTTTTATTCAATCCAGAAAAGGGCAGTGCGTTTAATTAATGGTGAAAAGTTTACCGACAATTCTAACCTACATAAACGTCTTCAGATACTGCCACTCCACAAATGACTAATTTTTAATAAGGCTAAACTAATTCACAAAATCCTATTTCAAAATGCTCCAAGCTACCTTTGGCCATTGTTTAAATATAACGCAAGACATAGCGAACGACTAAATATACTTCATGTATTAAACCTAGGATATATTTATATAAAACAAGCTTAGCATACTCTGCCGCTCAACTATGGAACAATCTTCCACAAGAAATCAAGGTCACCACCAATCATTATACATACGTTCGCAACCTGTTTGAACACTACCTCAGTACAGATTACTTCTTCGTCTTCTTCTTCTTCTTACGAGTAGCTTATTGAGTATGCTGTGTACTCTTCATGTAAAACAGTCGCTTAAAAGTAGACAGGGTCGACTTCCTTGCACCTGGTTGTTATCCCATATGGCTCAGTCTTTTTTTTAAAATCATTTCTTGTTGTGGAGGGAGTAATGCACTCATCATTTCTTGTTGTGAAGGGAGTAAAGCTCTCATCATTCATTGCGCTAGTCACCGGCGCTGGATCTTCAATAACCCCTCCCCAGAACTATAATTGTAACATTGTAATTACTCTGGCTTGTTCGGATTGGTAATATTAATTTCCCGTTTCTTTCTCAGTTTTCCTCTGCCTTGCTAGCAAATAAAATATGCGCCTTAACTTTACAGCTTAGACTGATATCGATCGCGTCACACGTGATTAGGAAGCCGAACGAACAGAAAATATAACTGGGAAGTTCATTACAATGTTTTCCCCTGTGTAAATGGGATTAATGAAAACACAACAGGCTGCGCGATTTATTGCCTGGCACAATCGTTATGATTACGTTAGTGTAATCGTTATGAGGTTACGCTGACATTGTCATGATGGTTCTATGCAGGCATTCTTCTTCACTACGAGAGGGAAACACTTTTATCCGTGCACTTAAGCCTAGAAAATGCCCCCCCCCCCCCCCCCCCCAACCAGTGGTGTTCTGGAGCGAATAAATGAAACCTGAAGATTAAATATCGTGGCAGTGCAGACACCAGGCCCTAAACCTTGGTCGGTAACTGGTCTAGTATCGAAGCTCCGACGTGCGGACAGTTAGATTATTGCTTTGCTGATCCTGCAGCCTTTGCAGCTTGTCTTGTTTCAGATACATTAGTGTTACATTTACTCAGGAGTAAACTAAACAAGCCGAAAGAGGGATCATGCGGCATGGGCAACACATGGTCTCTAAATCTAGCCCAGGCTGATACGTCCCGTCATAGGTTGTAGTTAGTGTGCCTTTTTTGACGCACAATATAACAAACTATCGTCCGTCAAGCCGTGCCAGTAGTGGTGCTCTAGCGTCGATCCATACTTATAAAAATAGGTACAGGCTCCAGAATGTTCTGACAATTGTCTGAGGAGGAAGCACGCGGGAAAGGTGACTGGCCACCCAATCTTATACTTTGGGGCCTAGAGTATATGAAGGTATAAAACTTCACAACAGAACGGCAGTATCTGCCTCGGGGCTGACCATAGATGTGTTTATTACTCACTTGTGGAATGTGTGCAGTTGATTGTTATTCACTTGACATAGCGTCTGTGTGAGGTATAGACTATATCATTTATGTCTTCGATTTCATCATTACCCCTACCCCGTTCAACGTCAAGGAGAAGTTATAGTTAGGGTCCATCATCGGCTTAGAATGATAGTCCCGTGACAAGTCAGCCACCAAAGTTGCTACCCACGGTTTTACCCTCACAGACTTATTAGTCAGAAGGTGATTGTTGTCCATTTGGGGGTAACTTACCAAATATATCTCATAGTATTTTTCTACTTCTAGTTATAGCCCATGCCGTGTGGGATTCGCTGTCAACAGCCCTTTGTCTCGTGTACTGCCAGTCATATCTGATACCAATGTTCCTCCATGCCATGATGTCAAACTGTCTAGCATCTTCTCCTCCTGTGCCTGCCTGTCTGCCTGCCTGTCTCATAGCTTTGAAATATAATTTTTTTTTTGGTTATGTTTCGTGTATGTTTACAGCATTTATTTTACAATGTTTGCTTTTTTTTTCAGTGTAAATGTAACATTCATGATAGATAATTGGTGTGCGGAAGATGAGTGTTTGGAAATACCGAATGTAAGACGGGCCTGTGTGCCCATTTTGTGACCCTTTGAAAATATAGTTCGTTCTCTTCCCCCCCCCCCTACCCCTTTTTTTTTTTTCATCTTTTCCGTTGTGACGACATACTCCAGATTTTCCCTTCTCATCACATGGCCAAATAATTTGAACTTCCCTCTTATGATGCGAGTACCAGTTCTCTTTGTGAGTGAACATCTTTCAAGATATCTTCATTAGTATTTCTATCCGTCCATTATGTTCTCCCCGTTATTCTACAAAACCACATCTCCGTAGCTTCCACATAATTAATTCCACACTTGTCTCCTAATTACCCATGATTCACTTCCGTACTTTAGGATTGACTCAATACTGCTCTAAGAACTCATTTCCTGCCTTCGACTGACAAATTGCGGAAAATATCCTTCATTGTGTGAAATGCTGCCGTTGACTGGACTTCTCTACATTTAATATCCTCAATACATCACCCATCTGCTGTTATTAAATTATTGAAATACTTAAATAATTGACTTGTTTCAAACTGGTTACATTTTCTGAGATAGTGTATTTGTTGTTTCTCCGCAGGAGAAATATTTTGTAGTTTTTCATGTTAAGCAGTTCAACCCAATGAAAAACATGAACTGTGGGTACACGAATACATCATATTTTGTTTTAAAGTGTAAACAGCAAAGAACAACAAAAACAAAAGTCATTTCCGTGGGACAAGTCCTCGACAGCAAAACAATAAACAAACCTCCCCAAAATTAAAATTGTCCTTTAAGCGCGACAAGTGGCAAACAGCAAATAATAGCAAAGACACATTTTATTTCTTCGTTGTTTTGTGTTGTTATGATTTTTTTGTGGTCGTTGTTTGCTGATGAAGGTTTGTGGCCACAATGTCATCTATTTATTTTCTTTCGTTTGTTTTTTTTTAAATTATTTTTCTGTGGGGTCGTATTCTTGTAAAGATGGCTTAGATTTTCTGGTTTCAAAAAGTTTCCCTTTCCTCAGCTTTACCGTAGGCAAACTGACTCCATTTAGTGTCTTGCAGGTGAGTTGATGGAGGTCTAGACAGTTCTCCTATACCGGTCAGTTGGACTTAAACGTTAACTTCTCATTCAAAAAGCAATGTCACCAAAACCAGTTCAAGACGACTACCGCATTATGGACGGACCAGAACAAACAATTATTCTACGCCTCAGAACAGGACACAATAGATTACGCAACCCTATGTATACAAAATTCAAGATTGGTGAATCAGCCATGTGCACATGTGAACTGGCGTCGTAAACAGCAAATCACATACTCCAAGACTGCACAAAATATGACATATTCTTCTGGCCTAGAGAAACAACAGTGGAAGATAAACTCTATGGACCACTGAATGAACTAAAAACACAATTAAATTCATACAAGATACTACAATGCAGTTATAGACAAATCTCAAGCAAACGAAAGAAGAAGAAAAAGAAAAAGGTAACGGTACACGTTTATTTATTTATTTATGTATGTATGTATTTATTTATTTATTTTTGCATATCGTTTTTTTTTACAGGACATCGCTGTCAACACCAGCATTTTACCGCTGATGTTGAAGTCTTGGCAAGTTTACGTTCAGTAGTTTTGCTTTTGCTTTCTGAATGACCGGCTCACATACCACCTCGTTAAAACCCAGCGCAACGCAGTCTGCTGTCAAATCGGTGGCAGCTGTGTTTCCAGCACGGGTATATGGGTGCTTACGAATCGCATCCGTAAGACCTTCGCCACGGAGACCGGCTACATAACGTAAAATTACAAAGAACATTAATATCACAATGATAAAGCTGATATTGCTGATGACGATAATGATTATGCTATTGGTAGCTATTACAGAGGTAATAATAATGACGAATATGACGCTATTGACGAGAATGATGAGGAGCGGCTGGCCGAGTGGCTAGAACGCCGGACTCTCCTTCGGGAGACCTGTGTTCGATCCCTCGGTAAGGTATGGTATTTTTTTTCTGTCGGGGGCAAAAAGAAAATCCTAACCTGCACAGTTCGCGGCGACTGCACTAGCCAGGCGGCCTTAATTCCTCAGGCTCAAAGACCCCTCTGCCATACACCAAAGGTACTATATTGGAAGTAAATGACAGTTGACAGTTTAATGACAGATGAGAATGATGATGATGATGATGATGATGATGATGATGATGATGATGATGATGATGATGATGATTATGATGATTATGATGATTATGATGATTATGATGATGATGATAAAGACGATGACGAAACATCAACTAACTGAGACAGAAAGAGCCAAGAAAAGTCTGCAAAGTATACAGTACCCAATACCCAAATGGCGAGTTGCCAGATCTAGGGCGGGCGAACACCGACAGAGGCTGCAATCGATCACATCACACATGATTAGTGTACAGCCTGACATTAATGTCAGACAGACATCTCATAGAAATCTTTCTCCCCCACGTCTCTCTCTCTCTCTCTCTCTCTCTCTCTCTCTCTCTCTCTCTCTCTCTCTCTCTCTCTCTCTCTCTCTCTCTCTCTCTCTCTCTCTCTCTCTCTCTCTCTCTCTCTCTCACTCTGTCTTGGTTGTCAAGTTGCAGCTGTCCTTTGTATTTTTTTTCTGTTTTATAATAATAATAATAATAATAATAATAATAATTATTATTATTATTATTATTATTATTATTATTATTATTATTACTAGTTTTGAGTTTTTCTTGTGTGTTGATAAAGACTTAACGTCAAATCGTTCGCCTATATCAGTGTGTGTTTTACCACTTGTAGAACTTCTTAGTCCTATTTTGTATTTTATTCGGATTCCAGTTAAAAACTGCTTTTGTATTTTCATGTCAACCAACTGATCAAGAGCCATCTTCACAATAACGGTTGTTGCAATGGATCGCCAACATTTTATTTTCTCTTTCTGTGAACCGTGTTGGAGACTGTTGACAGTGGATGACCTAACGCCCGAGGAGGACACGTGACCAACCTGGGCCTAATCAAGCCAGTCCTTATGTGCAGTGCTGAATCATGACCTGTTACATCCAGATGTGTCTCTCCACAGATGGGATATGCCCGTGCCGGGCTTGCACACCCCACTGGTGTATCAACCAACGAATCACTTAGTCAGTCAGCTAACCACTGAATTAACCAACCAACCAATCATTGAATCAACCAAACAATCACTGAATCAATTAATCAACAACTGAGTCACTCAACCAAACCACTAAATCAACCAACCACTCAGTCAATCAACCAACCACTGAATCAACTAACCAACCACTCAGTCAGTCAACCAACCATTCACTGAATCAATCAACCAACACTGAATCAACCAACCAGTCACGGAATCAATCAACCAACCATTCACTGAATCAACCAACCAACACTGAATCAAATAACCAACCATTCAGTCAGTCAACCAAGCAACACTTAATTAACCAACCAACACTAAATCAACAAACCAATCACTGAATCAACAAACCAACCACTGAATCAACCAACCATTCACTGAATCAACCAACCAACACTGAATCAACTTACCAACACTGAATCGACCAACCAATCACTAAATCAACAAACCAATCACTAAATCAACAAACCAATCACTGAATCAACCAACCATTCACTGAATCGACCAACCAATCACGGAATCAATCAACCAACCAACCAACACTGAATCAACCAACCAACACTAAATCAACAAACCAACCACTGAATCGACCAACCAATCGCTGAGTCATCCAACAAACCACTGCATCAACCAACCAAATATGAATCAACCAACCAACACTGGATTCACCAACCAACAACTGAATCGACCAACCAACACTGAATTAACCAATTAACAATGAATCAACCAATCAACATTGAATCAACCAACCAACCAATGAATCAACCAATCAACATTGAATCAACCAACCAACAAACCAATGAATCAACCAACAAACCACTCAGCCAGTAAACCAATCAACATTGAATCAATCAACCAACCACTGAGTCAACCAACCAACACGGAATCAACAAACAAAAACTGGATCAACCAACCAGTCACTGAATCAACCAACCAACTACTGAGTCAACCAACCACTGAATCAACCAACAAACCACCCAGTCAATAAACCAACCACTGAGTCAACAAACCAACACTGAATCGACAAACCAACACTGAATCGACAAACCAACACTGAATCAACCAAACAACCACCAACTGAATCAACGAACAAACCATTGAATCAACCAACCAACACTGAAACAACCACTCAACCACTGAGTCAATCAAGCAACCACTGAATCAAGCAACCAACTACTCAGTCAAACAACCAACCACTGAATCAACCATCCAACTACTCAGTCAACCAACCGACAATGAATCAATCAACCAACCACTCAGTCAACCAAACAACCATTGAATCAACCACTCAGTCAGCCAACCAACCAATCACTCAGTAAACTAACCAACCACCGAACCAATCATCCAACCACCAAACATGTTTCTTGTTTCTTCCAGAGGATTCAATATGAATCTTCTACCCAGTCAACCAGCCACCCAATCAACCATCAACCTCTCAGTCAACCAACCGCCCTACCAGCCATCCAACCAGCAAGCCAACCAACCACGTTTCTTGCTTTGGTTGCATACTGACAGACTGCAATTAATCTAGCTGTTTGTGATGCCTTCCAACGTGTATCTTTGTCTCCATATTGCCAGCTTGTCTTCGCTTGTATTCCCCACATGTTGCTTTTAAATTCTGACTTAAAATCCTACTGCAGGCGTCTATATCCCAGGGGCAGAGAACATATGTTCACAATCCAGACTTATGGGTTTCAATGTTATCATAATGCGATTTGGGAGCAAGTCGTTTTGCGATTATTATCACAATAATATAAGTATCGGCCATCTAGAAATCAATGGCAAATTACCGTACGTGAAATTGCCTAGAAAATCACAAATAGCAAAATAAAAATCTAGGATTGATTGCGCTGATCTGTAAAAGACATGCAGCTAAAGTGATAATATCAGGGAATTTATATTATCCTAGACAATACTGCTTACGAATCATCCGTCCGTCCGTCCATCCGGCCCGCCCGCCCGGTCGGTCGTCCGTTCGTCCATCCGTCCGTCCGTCCGTCCGTCCGTCTGTCTGTCTTGTCTGTCTGTCTGTCTGTCTGTCTGTCTGTCTGTCTGTCTGTCTGTCTGTCTGTCTGTCTGTCTGTCTACCTATCTGTCCGTCTGTCCGTATGTCTATCCGTCCGTCTATATGTCCGTCTGTCTGTCTGTCTGTCTATCTGTCTGTCTGTCTGTCTGTATGTCTGTCTGTCTGTAAAATATAAATGACGTTAAATAAATAATTATCGTATGACATGACCGATTCAACAGATATGTTCTTAACATATTTTAATGAAATTATTTCGATTTTGCCGTCCGTAATTTTGCTATTTGTGATTTACCAACGGTAAGTCTTCTCCTCGGTATAATTATCTACCTACATACCCACTCGGTGACTATCCATCTATCTACTAATCAACACATTTATCAATATTATGTATAAACAAAAATGCACGCTGACAATCAAAGAGCATCAAACAGAAAGATTCACTCTTACCCGAGACGCAATCAATAATATTATTCCGCATAAATTCCACTGAAAATTTATATCACAGGGACGATAGCAAAAAGAGTTTTCGTTTTTGGAAACACCAAAAGCATCATAGAAATAAACGGTTAACGCCCAAGTTCTTATCGTTTCCCTGCACCTTTAGCAGAACTACTCCGAATGTTTTCAGTCTTGGAAAACAAGCTGAAAGAGATTCCACAATCAGCGCCTGCGAAAGCTGCTAGAGAAGCGAGAGTGAGCAAAATCTGATATTATCTAGCTAGGGGGAAAGCACTTGACTTGAGAAACTGTGTGGGCGCATTTTAGAAGCTTTTGAGATTCTATGCGTGGTATTTTGATCAGTTGTCTTATACTTTACACTGCGTTTACAAACATGACAATGCTCTGTTATTATTTATGTGTTCAGAAAAGTGTCATAATTTGGCATCGACCACTGGTTAACGGGAGTGGTGGAAGCTCAGAGGCTAGCACGCTTGCCTGCCTGTCTAATTGTATATGTTCGAAACCCGCTAGAGGAGGATTGTGTCTTTGTTTAAATTGGTCAGGCTTCCAGGTCCATACAGCCTGAATAAGTACAAAAGTTAGGGACCATTTTTAGTTAGTCGACAGATCATCCTCATTGTATATCAAACCATTCAGTCCATAAGTGCTCGGACCCCCTCCTCAGCAAATCCAGCAGCATGTAGCGGCTAACGACACCAGTTCTGTGTTGGTTTATCAGTCTTCTTTGGCTTCCTGCGTAGTGTTCTTGTTTGGCCACACCTCTTTTAATTTGTTGTTCTCGCAGTCTGGCCATGGTTGTAGAGTCACAGTCATCACTTGGTTCTCGCCAAAGTCTTACTTCTCGTAGAGCATTCAGAATGTCAGCCTGGTCCATGGTTCGCCCGCCCTTCACAGTAGCGTTACCTGCGAGCTTGTCAGCCCGCTCATTTCCTTGTGCTCCCGCATGCCCTGGCACGAAAATGAAAATAATCTTTCAGCCGGGACCGCTCCAGAGACAGCAACCACTCTCTTCGGATCCACCCGATCTCTATCCTCTTGAGCATGCTCATTGAGTCACTAAAGAAACATGCTCTAGTGAATGTCTGTGTCTCGAGCCATGTTATTGCTTTACTTACCGCCATGACTAGGGACCATTTTTAACCACCTTTATGCGTTTTGAGCCTATATTGTGCTAGCCTCTATCTTAATAGACCAATCAAAATGCCTCCGTGGCGAAGGCGTTACGGACACGGTTTGTAATCCCGCTTACCCGCGTTCGAAACACACCTGCGCTCGATTTGGCAGCAGACCGCGTTGCGCTGGGTTATAACGTGTTGGTATTGGAGCCGGCAGTACAGAAAGCAATGGCAAACTACTGATAAACTTAAAATGCTAGTGTTGACAGCGATGTCCTGTAAAAAGGATATGGAGAAAAACAAATTTAACAACTCGACAATCGGGGTATGATGTGGTCAATATTTCAGCGGTCGTCTTTATTTCCCAAGAATTTCCTGGTAACAATTTTCCGTTGGGTCGACCTGGAGGCCACGCTATTGTAAACAATCCATCTCCAGGCGACTTCGAAACTACGACCACTGTTCATATTTTTATGTACGTTTATTAAGATTTTTCGGCTCTCTTTGAACTCGAGCTTAGTATGCGCACGTGCTACTATAGGATGCATTTTTAATGACTGTGCAGTGTTTGACAATATTGCCGGTTCAAGTTTTGTATTCACCCTCTGTAAAGTTCATGCAACATTATAGGTAAATACAAAACTTGGACCGGCAATATTTTCAAACACTGCACAGGCATTAAAAATACACTCTACTACTATTAGTAATTGCTATTACTGGTCAGTGCATTGGACTGACTTTGAGCGCAGGTTAGCTTTCCTAATTGCCAGTGTCCCTCGCCATCAGATGGATCCCCTCCGACTTGTGGGATACTTTTTTGAGATCGTTAACTTTAAACTTAAGCGTAGTTCATACACGTGCTACTACTTTATATGTACTGTGCTGATTTTTGCGTGTGGAGTTCCTTTCCCTGTTACCAGTGTCCCTGGCTATCGACTTCTGAGGTACTTGTAATTTACGTCCCCAAGTCAAGGACCAGAAGTCAACATTTTAGTCCAACTGTCCGGTGTTTAAGAGCGAGCACTCTTATTCATTCGCGACGCTGATCTACTCTGACGTACTTGAGATTTACGTCCCCAAGGCAAGGACATCGGGACGTAATGAACATTTCTCATGAATATTTTAATCCAAGAACTGATCGACGTGTGGGACGAACCAACTTCCTCGCGTCATTATAGACAGTTTCAGCTCGTGAAATCTCTCAGCCAGCCGACCTCCGTATCAGCGTATCTTTGTGGGGTGTGTACTGACCAAAGTTTACTAGCCGCATCGTCAGTTCTGTAGCCTGTAATCTTGTAAAGCAAGTTCTCGTTCCACTTTGATTTATACAGAAATTGTCTAGTGCGTCATCTAATTTATACTTTCTTCTTCTGCGGAGAAACTTAGACGCCAACACCAGTTGGCAAGACGTATGATGATGATGTTGAGTCCCATACTTGTTTATTCTATGGAAAGAGACTAAAGCACTAGTGAAGTTATCCATGCGCAGTCAAGGCCATCCAGTACAAACTACACTAAATCGATATCGACAATAAGACCGGGAATTTTCTCCTTCACGTGGTTTTTGTGAAGGCAGTTGGGAGTTGTTATGTTTTTCTTGTAATATAGGGTGTATTTTGAATGTGCAGTGTGAAGTGTTTGAAAATAATGCCGGTCGAAGTTTTGTATTTACCTATTATGTTGCATGAACTATACAGAGGGTGAATACAAAACTTGGACCGGCAATATTTTAAAACACTGCACAGTCATTAAAAATACACCCTATAATATAATTGGCAGAGCTTTCCTAAAGCTGGCAGTCGACGTGGCTGAAAGAATCAGAACGTTCTAGCTCTTAAACTTCCGATGCGATGACGGCGGGTTAGAAATCAACCCCAGCAACGGTCAGTTGGACTCAAACGTTGGCTTATCACTCAGAAAGCAATGTTAAACTACTGAACGTAAAATTGCTCAGTACATCAAGCTGGGGTTGGGACTGATCGCTGCGTCCCGGAAAGGACCTATCAATCAAACTGCCCAAATATACACACACAGTATTGTTTGGCGCGCATAGTAGGAGAAGAACGAAGTATAAATTACATAACACACTAGACAATTTCTGTATAAATCAAATTAACACACACAGTATTGTTTGGCGCGCATAGTAGAAGAAGAAGCAAGTATAAATTAGATGCCTTTTATTTCCCCGCGTTTCCATCCTGATTCAGGGTATTGCGGTCAACATTAGCATCTCTCAGCTGTACGTTGATTCCTAGGCTAGATTACGCTCATCAGCACGCCACCACTTATTGGTGTGCAGACTGATGGTTCCTCGCCGTGCAGGCAGATACTCTCCGACTTCGGAAGAATCAGCGATCCTACTACGTTAGCCAGGACCCCGAAGGGACCTGTTGCCCAGGACGCACGACTAGGACGTGCTAGTAGGTCTTGGCCAGTATAGAACCTGGTCCTGGTGCCTTCGAAACACCTCTGCGTCCCAGTTGGGTATTTCTCGAATTATCTCTCTTTGATATGTAGATTCCGTTGGATTGTTTCCACTCAGCGCTGATGTGGTTTGAGCGTCCGGTTGAGTCTTTTCCGGAGAGGTGAGCATCGTTTATACAGTGTTGGCACCGTTGGGACTAGGTGCTGACTTGCTGTGGGCTTTCCTTACCACCACCAGTGTCGGCTACCCATTCTGGGGATTTGATATTGAAACCAAACGTTGGTTTTGACCGATTTTCATCAGATAATGGCTGTTCGAACAAATTTCATATAAACTGAAATCGCTCCCTAAAAATCCTCTCTCGTGCCTTCCGACTTTTCTTCCTATTCCCACAGAATCATTCTGCCCAGCAGTAGACACTTACTTTTGCGGTTCTGCCACACCTGGCGCAAGCCTTTTTAATCACTCTCACTGGCTGTCTTTAACTATTTTCGCGCGATTTTCCTTTGCTTTCTCACTTCCTTAATTAAATTCTGCCACCTAGCTGCAGTCGCTAAGTCTTATGCGAGATGGCGTCTTATCTCCTTTCATTGCCTCAAAATTCACACAGACAGTGAAGATAAACAGTCTCTCAGAACTCCCCTATTTTATTTTCAAACTGCATATACATGAGCCCAGTTTCCAGCACTTGGGACAATGTGCAGTCAATGTCTTTCCCATCCTGCCCACTGCTTTTACTCCCCAGGACATTTCCTAATACGCATTGGAAGCTTGGGCCACATGGGAAGCTAGCTAAACTTTCTATTTAAATACCAAGTCTCAATGGGTGTCCCAGCAGGCCGGCATCCAGGCGTGCTGGCGACTGCATTCTCCGGCTACCTTGTTTCATATGTAACAAAACAAAACAAGTATATAGGAGAGACAATATTACGTGAAACTGTGAGGATGAAACAGGCAGTTTTATCAATACACGCCAAAAACATGTTTGTTTTCACACACTACTAAACACTATCGACAAGAGTATGTGAACAGTTTAATGGACGGATAGGGGATCGATAGGTTTAAAAAAGTATGTTTAATGTTTAATTTATTGGTTGCGTGCAGACAGTACTGACAATTTTAGAGTTGCCGTGATACTTAGTTGTTTTTGCTGTATTTGTAACATAATTAGTGTAATGTTTAAGCTTCTTTGCAAAATAACATCTAACTGTCTGTTTTAATAGTGTCTTTAGGATGAAAATGACCAGAAATTATGGGAAATTCTTATCGATTGCATGCTTTATAGTTCTCAGTGTACCTATCCTACCTATGGGCCACTCAGTTTTTTGAAAAAGGAACAATCACTTACAAAAAGCTGATATCGTCTGCTAGATATTTTCAACATGGCGAATGGAGATTAGAACAAATTTTGGGGGGACGTGTAGATATGGTGATGAATGGAGCTGATTTCGGTGATAATGATACTGATAGTAGCGAAAATGAAGAACATCTTTATAATGATAAGTGGGGTGGCTGGAATGAAACCGAGAAAGACAAATCTACAGCATCTGACAGCGGTTAAAAGCAAAGTTTATCTCTGGAAGCAAGCGGGCCAAAAACAAGGTGAATTCTACTTTAAAATTGTGAACGTTAAGTTTGTTCAATTAGAACGCATCTAAGTTGCATGTGTATTTATTATTTACATCATATAACTTAGTATCTTACACACACACACACACACACACACACACACACACACACACACACACACACACACACACACATATACATACATACATACAAACACACACACACGCACACACAAACTCTCTCTCTCTTTTATACACACACACACTCACTCACCCACACACACCCACACACACACAACCACACCCACACATCAACACTCACTCACTCACTCACTCACTCACTCGCACACTCACTCACTTACACACACACCCACCCACACACACAGTCACGCATGCACGCACGCATGCACGCACACACTCACTCACACTCACACACCTACACACACGCCCACGTGCCCACACATACACCCACACACTCACTCACACACACTCACACACCCACACTCACACACCCGCACCCACACCCAAACACACTAAAATGCCCCGTAGCCAGAATCTGGTGCTGGTATGTGAAGTGTAAGGAACATCACATTTTCAGACCTGAGTGCACGGATGGATAGGTTGCTACATTTTTCCTCCCGTAAAGGACGGTGAGCCCAGACATTTAACCCTCGTCCGACCACACGTATGCCATTGTCGCGCAATTTCCAACTTTGTTGCTAAGAGCCCACTTAGTTAAGTTAAACTCTAGATTTATGTTCTCAAATACTGTTATTTCACTTCAGTGTCAGAGTAGTTTCGGTGTGTGACATGTAAATTAACTCTGTGACTGTTTTGTTAGCAAATAATAGAAAGTAAAAAACACGAAGTAATAAGGTTTCATGTTCGGAGCAGCTGAGATATGTACCAAATTTATTATTATTGTGTTTTCTTTTCATGGAAACAAAAACAATCAAATCCAGAGGTTCTAGAAAAACTGAAAACGAAAAGAGATTTGATGAAAGAAATAAAAAAGAGGCAAGTGAAATATTTCTACCACTTTAAAAGACATAACACTCTTATAAAAACCATACTGGAGGGCAAGGTTGAGGGCAAGCGAGCAAGAGGTAGACAACGATACAAGTGGAAAGATAAAATCAAGAGATGAACATCAGCCTGGCAGAATGTACAGCCAGGACGAGAGATAGACAATGTTGGAGATACATTGCAGCCAACCTTCATTGTGGAGACGGCACTTGATTTATTGACAGATGTTTTTTTTTTCTTTTCATGCTTCTTATTGTCATATCCGTGGTGTGTATGTAGTTATGTCTTTTTCTTGTTGTTTACTGATGAAGGCTGTGGCCGCACGGTCCACTGTTTTCGGTAATTGCATGTGTATAGATGCCTTGCCGGTCTCTCTGGCTGAGGGGTTACAACACTTTCTCCGTAATCCCGTTTATGACGCCTTACACTTCATGTTTATCTACTATTGTACATTTCCACAGCTTTGCTGCAGTTTCAGTAACCAGCCTACCCATAATCCCGGCCAATACACATGTGATGTGCTGGATCTTGACTTAGTTACATTATAATATGTCTCTCCGTGGATATCAAGTTCCAGTTCTGGTATTACACAACCTGCTGGTTTCTAAGCTTTAACAGGGGAAGAAGAGCTCCGCAGCAAGGTCACCATGGAAACGGTACTTCGGTACCAGGCCGAGAAGAGTGTCTCTACACCAACCTCATTTCAATTGATGCCAGCCCATTTTAGTGCTCAAATGATATGAAGAGCAATGTATTGTACTTAAGAGTTGAAACTTCAATTTCTCAGAAAATTCACCAGCCATCCAATGTACGTATGTATGTATACCCAGTGTACGCTATGAGAAGACATAAACAAGAGAACTTCATAATAACAGGCAATATTGGGGGGGGGGGGGAGGGATAACACGGGGAAGACAGAGAAGTAAATACCTGGATGGCTTGGCATAATCGAGACAAAAACACAGAGCTGACCCGCAACTCTGTTGATTGTGTGAGATTGAGAAACATGACCGCTTATCAGCATAGCACATAATTATGATGATACGAATCTTCTTCTTCTTTTTCAGCTTTCCGAGCCATTGAGGTTCTTTGCTGCAAATACAATCCGTCTCCATTCGTCTCTCTGGTTGGACCTTCTCTTGCCAGTCGTTGATTCCAAGTGCTTGTAGGTCTGTACATGTATTATCTCTCCACCGTCTTCTTGGTCTACCTCGGGGTCTACGGTCATTTATTTCCTGAGTGTAAGCGAGTTTTGTTTCCCTATTATCTTCCATTCTTTCTATATGCCCCAGCCATTGTAGTCTATTAGCCTTCATGATACCAGTGATTAGCGGGGACTTAAACAGATCATAAATGTCTTTGTTACTTCTTCTTTTCCACTCTCCACTTTGTGTATCCCTAATGGGTCCAAAGATGCGTCTTAAAATTTTGTTCTCAAAGGTTTGTAACAAGGCTTCGTCTCCTTTCGTTGTACTCCAGGTTTCAGAGCCATACAGCACAACTGGTCTGATCAGTGTTTTGTATATTGTGATTTTGGTGTTACGAGATAGCGCCTTTGATTTTAGTAGATGTTGTAGTGCATAGTATATCTTATTTCCAGAGTTGATTCTAGTTTGTATTTCTTCCCTTATGATGTTGGAGCAGTTGAAGATTGTACCCAGGTATTTGTATGTTTCCGTTCTTTTAATGGTCATATTATCTATTTGTATGTGGCCAGAGTTTTTAGCCATTCCGTCTCTTGAAATTACCATATATTCTGTCTTATCTTGGTTGATAACCAGCCCCATCTGTTGGGCTTTTTCCTTTAAGTGAGTCAATATTTCCAATGTCTTTTGTTCACTTTGCCCTATAATATCTATATCATCTGCATAACCAAGCAGCTTGGATGTTCCTCCAATATCACATTCCTCCTTTATCTTCCTTACAACTTTCTCTAGAGCCAGATTGAAGAGTAGCGGCGATAGTGCATCACCCTGTTTCAAGCCAGATGTTATTTGGAAGGGGTCTGATTTCCTGCCTTTATATGTTACTATATTATAAGTATCTTCCATGCATAGTCTGGTCATGTTGATTAACTTCCTTGGTATTCCAAATTCCTGCATAGCATTCCATAGACTATTCCTATGGACACTATCATAAGCCTTTTTAAAATCCACAAAAATGTTATGGAGATCTCTTTTATATTCCCAATGTTTCTCGGCTATTTGTCGTAAGATAAATATCTGATCTATTGTTGATCTGTTTTGTCTAAAACCCGCCTGGTAGTCACCTAATATGTCTTCTGAATATGGTTTTAGTCTATTTAGTAATACTGCGGATAGTATCTTATAGCTTGTGGACAGTAGTGATATTCCTCTATAATTTCCACATTGGAACTTGTCTCCTTTCTTAAAGATAGGTATCAATAATGACTCTTTCCAGTCATGGGGTAATTCTTCTGTCCTCCAGATTTTTATTATTAGTTCGTATAGCTTTAGATGTAATGCATGGCCACCTGCCTTTATAAATTCAGCAGCAATTCCATCAGTCCCAGTTGCCTTATTGTTTTTAAGTCGTGTGATTACATATAGGATTTCTTCAAATGTAGGTTCTTCAATTTGTGGTTCGCATGTTAGAGCCTCTTCCTGTGGGAAAATGTTACTTGGAGCTTCACAATTTAGTAATTCAATAAAATATTCTTTCCATGTGTTGCACATTTCCTCATTGGTATTTATCATATTCCCATTTTTGTCTTTTAAACCATATGTGTTTTGTTGGTGCCCTCGTTTCATTGATTTCAGCTCTTTAAAAAAATTTCTGGATTCATTTTTCTGGTGATTAGTTTCCATATCTTTGATTATATTACTCATATATTCTCGCTTCTGCTGTCTGACTATTTTTGTAGCCTCTTTACATTCATTTCTATAATGCTCTTCCTTTTGGATGTTATTGATGTCATTTAACCATACATGTCTGGCGTTCTTCTTCCTAATGACTGCTTCTTCACATTTTTGATTGAACCATCTGTTCTTTCTATGCGTGGTTAACACACCGAGACATTCTTCTGCGGTAGATTGAATTGTATTCTTGATGTTCAACCAAGTTTGGTCAACGCTTTCCTCCGAAGGGTTTTGCAGAGTTTCAAGTTTACATTTTATTTCATCTGTAAATTTCTCTTTAACTGTAATGTCTTGTAGTTTTTCTGTGTTATATGTTGAGTGTAATCTTTGTAATTTAGTATAGAAAGCTCTCTTAAGTTTTATTTTAAATTTTGCTCCAACGAGGAAGTGGTCACTGTGGCACTCAGCTCCTCTATAAAATCTGTCTTGCTGTATGTTTGATGCATTTCTGTTGTTAATTAAAATGTGATCTATTTGATTATAGGTTCTCTTGTCACATGATTTCCAAGTTTGTTTGTGTATATTGTGACATATATGTCATCATCTCGCAGTCTTTTCCAGCAGACGTTGCTAGGACACGCTATCTGAAGAGTAGAGGCTATTAAAAAGCCCGACGGAAGAATTAACGAAACGAAATTTCGTTTCGTTTTAAGACAATTGATTGGCCGCGCCCCGGAAACACAGGCTTAATCTAGACAAAGGCTTGGTAGACAAAGCGGTCTGGTCAATCGCCTTGTTTCTCCAATGTTAGCGGGTGACCCATTGTTAATGGGTTAATTTAACGCCCACTTATTCTCTGCGTTTTAGGTGAGCATTATATTATATACAACATATCATGGTATGTATTAGGATAAATGCTTTGTGGCAACTAATATCATGATTGAAGTTGTGTGTGTGAAAATTAGGAGAATCGCTTTCATTGAAATGTTGGTTTACGTCACACAGCCTGGACATCGCCATGTTGTCCAGTCAGCCTTCATAAAGCTTACAATATAATCTTGCTATGAGTCATTCTTCTGAGATGATTTTGTGAACTTACTTTATTCCTAAATGCTTATTTTTCACAACTGGTCTCTGTGTTATAAAGTGTTTTTTTTTCTGAGTGCATATTTTGTATTTCTGCTCATATGATGGAGAAATATTACTATCTCACATTTGTGTACAACTTAAATAGGTTGTTAGATAGAGAGAGAGATATATTCTCGCTTGACTTTTTCATGCACTAGGAGTTAATCTGTTGTTTACATTGTTGTAAATATACAGAGGTGGGATTGTCTTGTAGTCCTTTTTCATAAATGATGATGATGAGGATGATGCAAAAGGAGATGACTGAACTGGTAGCTAAACTTCGGCCATTTATCAGTGGTACTTACATAATGCTGTTTGTAACTATGGAAAGGAGATTTATGAATTGTTTACATGAGGACAGTGTCTCATGAACTTTTTCCATGGTGTGACAGCGGTACTATCAAAATGTTTGGATGGATTAGGTGGTGCGTAACCCCTCAGGAAGCTCCAGTATCAGTCCAGAAGAAATGTACCTATTGAATAGATATCTCACTCACATTTGGAGTGAGACAAAACTCTACAGTAGGCGACAAGTGCTAGGCAACTATTGTCACCTTTCTTTCTTCTCCCCTTTTGTTCCCTCTAATTTTAATTATGATACATTGGTATCAGAATGTATGGTTTATTATGATCCATTGTTATCAGAATGTATGTTTTATTATGATACATTGTTATAAGAATGTAGATTTTATTATGATACAATTATCAATGTTTGGGTTGTATTACTAATCTATATCGACCCTGTTCTTCTTCACTCTACATAGGCGCTAGAGATGGCGGTGGAGTATTGGCACTAGTCACCATGCTTGGCACTGGATTTATAGTCAACTTGTTTGGATTTAGAGGCAGGAAACTGGGATATCAGCCTCCTCTAATATTCTACAAAGAGTGCTGGTTACTGCTACTCACCCTGAACCTGAATGTCAATGCCTGGATACTTAACGGATTTTAAATATGCTGAAGTGGATTCCCTACCTCTGGGAACTTAAAGACCGGTGTTAAGCTTTTCAATGTCTGCAAAGACATGAGGCATGCCTGGCCTAGATGGATACAGAGTATAACCTCTTCTAAAAGTCACCGCCTAATTCCACATTCAACTGTCATATTCCAGAGGCTCATGGATAGTCTGGAATTCACCATCATTTACCAGTATGGATTTACCAACTGATTGTGTGAACTCCCAGCTTCCTTTGAATCTTCTCATCCATCATATCCCAGACATGGATAATCAAGCACATTACCAACTCCCGTCAATCAAGTCGTATATTCAGCTGAAGAAAGAATAACCTACATCTTAACCCAGAGAAAGGGGCTGGAATATTCATGCCCCATTCAAGTTAGTCTGTCAGGAAATTCTAATGGGTTATGTGATGTCCCTCCTCATGCAAAGAGATACTGAAAGTGTTTGTGCCTGATCCTGATCGAATCAATCACATGGACTCCTGTGTGTCACGCCACGCCAGAATGCTTCAGACTTATTTATACCTGTCTGTTATATCACCCTGGAACGCTCCTAGCCCAGTGACTTAGCAACTGTGACTTGAGAGATTACAGTATATCCACATTGGATTCATATGGATTACTCCTACATGTTTTTCGCGATGGATATATGATCCAGAAGTGAAAGTTCTGGGTGTGGGTGTGTGCAATCCCCAATTTTCTAAATAGTGGATATATGCAAAGCAGCTGTTTTCCTGGATTATAGAGAGTGTGATTATGGCCAGACTTTTTCTAGTGGATATTGAAGGAGAGGGAGTCATCATCAGCCCATAGGATAGTTCTAGAGACAGATTAGATAGATTTTCTTTATCTATTTCTTTGTATGGATTATTTACTTTGTTTTGTGTTTGACACATGTATTTGATGTGAACCTTTTTTGGGGAAATATTTTTGGGGACTTCTGTTTTGGGTGTATACTTTGTGTGCATTGCCTGAATATGAATAATTTCTTTCATGTATATGTCATATTGTAGCCAACAGGGTTTTCCAGAACCCAAATGTTTCCACAATACAATTGTTTGTTTGTTTGGTTTAACCAAGCCTTGCAGTTACTTCATTGTTAACCTGTTGTTCCAAAATTGATGTTTATAGTCCAGTTATTGTTACTGTTATGTGATACAATGAGTTATTGTTACTGTTATGTGATACAGTGAGTCATTGTACTGTTTTTGTCTAACAGTGGCTGTTTTTCCTCTGTCAATGTAATCCAGGTGTTGCGTCTAACATGGGTTGTTGTCCATCTGTTGTATAATACTGTGGATGTGCATGACAGTGGATACTTGTCATTGTTTATATATATATATATATGTGGGAGATTAAACGTGGGGCGGGGCACTTACACATGGACACACCCTCTGGGTAGAGTGATTAGTACTCGGGTGTCTGTGGTAGAACTTCCCGGATCTCCCAGCCTTCTATGGGAAACATTTCTTCTATGTTAGTGTTGAACTTGCACCCTTTTCTGCCTTGTTCAATACTTGGGGGTTACGAGCCAATATATTCATTCCTATAGCGGGCGTGTTTGGGTTTTAGACCCCATTCATACTGAATACCCCTAGCGAAACTTGTCCTTATTCTAATTTATTATATTTACCACCCTACATATATCCTTTCTTTGAAGTCTGGTACTGCTAATCTGCAGTCCTTTGGCTTCTGCCAGGTTGATGTTTTTTTTTTTCTTTTCCCTCCCCAATTTTTTTTTTTCATTTTGAAAAGGGGTTGGGGTTTTTTGTTTAGGCCCCCCCTTTCCATTAACCGGCCCCAAAAAAATTTTTTTTAATTTTTTAAA
>JACEFZ010014338.1:0-173324 GCA_014155875.1 Cepaea nemoralis | reverse complement strand
GGGGGTGAACGGGGTAAAGGGGGAATTAAAATTAATTTTCCAAACCCCCCTACCCCACTTTCACTCTAGCTGGATTCCCCCAAAAATAAATTTTCTCCCTCTTATAACAAAGGATCCCGTGTCAAAAGACCCCGTTGTCAGAAGACCCCAAACTGTCAAAGGTTTCCTGCTTGCGAGATCTCGCTGTCCAAGGATTCCGTTTACGGGAATCCCCCTGTCCAAGGATCCCTTTTTAACGAGAGATTCCGCTGCCCAAAAGATCTTTGTTTACGATAGATCCCGCTTTTCCCAAAGACCCCCGGTTTACGAGAGTTTCCCACTGTCCAAAATCACGTTTACGAGCCCCCAATAATTTTCGTGTCCCCCCTTTAAAGTGTCTTTCCCTGGATGGGGAAATTTCCGACACCCACATTATAAATTATTTTTTTTTCCCCTAAATATTCTGGAGAATCCACCCGCTTCCCGCCCAACACCTCCATCAGCCTTTTGGACCACCTTTTTCCTTTACCCACTCTCACACGGGCGTACTTTTGGCCCCCCTTTTTCAATTTCCCCCAACGCAACATACCCCAACAACTCTTGCTTCTAGAATTTATAAAAAAAAAATTTTTTTTAAAAAATAAAAGTGTAACGTGTATGAACGGTTTTCGAAAAAAAAATGTGTGACGTGTTCTATAAAGTGTGTAGACTCTGTCTCTCAGACATCAACTCAGTCCCTGATCACAGAAAAATTTTAGACCCCAGCCACTTACGTAAAGAACATATTTCTCTACCCTTTTCCCCAAACCATTTTGCCGGATAAGGGGCTTTCCCTCTGTAGACCTCGGGTAACCCAAATTTTCCCATGAACACCCCCGAATAGACACGGTGGTTTTTAAGAGTTATCAGGGCCCCGGTTTTGCACTCTACACAATGTCCGTTCCTAATGTTCCTAAACAAAATGCACAAGTCCCTTTTTCAGTGTGGGACGCCCCCGTTAGTTAGTTTTTTAGTCGACAGATCACCTCGGGTTTCACATTTGAACCACTCAATTTTATAAGTGCTAATTAAAAATGTTTTTTGTTACTGTAAAATAACACTTTGGTTTCTATTGCCGGGTTCTTGGGTTTTCGTTACTACTTCTGATGCTGTGTGGTCCCATCAATATGCATCACTCTTTTTGATGAATAAATTTTCCCTTCTAGCGTAAGTTACGTTTCTGTATGCAACTTTATTGACTCTTGAACTGGTGTTTTTAAAAATTTGGGTTTTTTAATTCTTTCCCAAAACTTTTTAGGGGTTTTCCTTGGGATCTGGTAGGGAACCTAGGATAGAAACAACACATCGGGTGATAGTCCCTAGTCACGGGACCCCTTTTCGGCTGAGGTAAGCCTATCACCTTGCTTAATAAATCTTTAGCAAACTGACTTAGCCCACAGAGCAGATTAGTTTACCCCCCTAGAGTCAAATCGGGGCTATGACAAAGAAAAAATATCAGCAAACAGAATGGGGAAACCCCCCGCCCACCGGGGAAAACCTACGGGAAGATCCCAATTATCCCTCATTACTAAATTCCCTCAACTAGTAAAGCTTATAAACCCCTTCACTAATCTATTCTTAACTAGCAGATTTTAATATCACTTTTCCTACTCTAACAAAATTTTCCACTAACAGTGCTAATAAATAAACACTAATAGTTTAAAAAGGGCCTACTGCCTAAAGTAATTATAACGAATATATTAAAATAGGTTTATCCCTTAAATGACACACTCAGCCCCTATAAAATCATATTAACATCTGCCATTATAGGCACGTGAAAAATTTAAAGTCACTAATTAACCAGGGTGGGATATTTTTTCCACTAAGAAACTGCATGCCCCTGGCATTTTCCGACTAGAGCATTATTCAAGTCCACCCTGTTGATCTAAACCCTTCGGGGTTTTAATATCCCCAACTACCAAAGTTGGCCCCCGTAAACGTTACCCTTTTAAATTTCCCCCAACAGGTGGCAAAAGTGGCAAATCATCCCCCCTTTTAAGAACTATTTTTTCCCGGCTTAAATCCTGTCAAATTTTTCAGTAATTGCCTAGATTCCCCAAAAACAAAGGGCCGCTAGTTTCTTGGGAAACTCCCAAAAAAGAAGTTTCGATACCAAGCTGCCAATCCCTCTTGATGTTCCGGAAACCCAAAAATTTACAGATGCCCCCTGTTTTTTCCCCTACTATACTTTTTCCCTTTTTCCATCTTGGGCCCCGTGATCTCACGGCTTTCCATCTGCATTCCCAAAAATTTTACAAAATTGTCAAACTTCTGTTTTTCCCTGGTGACAATCCCCGCCCGGGCCATTTTCGGCTGGGTGTCCGGCCCTATAGATGACAAACGGAACCATTCCATATCCTAAGCTGACAATATATGTGATTCTACTTGTTAATGAACTGCCAACTCTGTGTATCCATTCCTTCTCACTCACCACCAAATGTGTTTATGGGCTGACACGATGTAACCTGTGCAGCTGTGTTTACTCTGTTAGTACGACTGTTGTGGCCCAGGAAATATACGCCACGCAAACGTCGGTATTATTATCTGGGTTAACTCAGGGCGCTCGTGACAGTCTTCTGCCGAAATGTATAAGTCGATGGATGCCTTATGCTTGGAAAAACTCGAAGAGCCATAGATCATGGAATTAAGGAGGGAAAAATTGGCACCTTCAAAAGCGGCGGGTATATATTTTTATTACTATGACGCCAAGCGTACCATCCTCATCCATGAAAAGGATACAAAGAAGGCACCCCCCCCCCCCCCCCCCATACAAGAAATTATGGTGCTCAAACGAATGTCAGAAGAGGCCGGATACGCAAAAGAACCCAACGAAAGAGTGGAAGAGAAGCCATCAATAGAAAATCTAGAATACGCAGAAATCTTCTGAGAAGACGTCAAAAAATATTAAATATGAAAACAAATGCGAGTAATCTTTTTTTTTATTTGTGTTTATTATTTTTTATATTTTACTTTTATTTGTTAGATTTGTTATATTTTATATGTACAAGGTCAAGGCATACTAAATCAGCGTAATACTTCACTTCTGTTTTAACATCATTGTCACAGCCATGGCAACAATAATATCTACACGGATCACGCTTAAAACGGTGTTGACAGCTTTAAGTGAAATTTTTGTATTTACAGGGGTCAGTTTCAAAGATTTTATCAAATATCTAATAAGTAAACTAAGACGATTTATTTGTTTAAAAAAAACAAGAGCAGCCTTAAACCGTGGCAAAGAAGAAGGTAAAATGGGAACATTTAAAAATAGTGGTTACATCTTTTACTACGAGGACGCAAATCACATCATTATAATTAATGAAAAGACAAAAAAGACCCCCCCCCCCCCCCCCCCCCCCCGCCATACAAGAAATTATGGTGCTCAAACAAATGCCAGAAGAGGGTGGATACGCAAAAGAATCCAATGAAAGAGTGGAAGAGAAGCCATCAATAGAAAATCTAGAAACAGCAGAAATCTTCTGAGAAGACGTCAAAAAAATTAAATATAAAGAAAATGCGAGTACTCTATTTTTATTTGTGTTTATTATTTTTTATTTTTTACTTTTATTTGTTAGATTTGTTATATTTTATATGTACAAGGTCAAGGCATACTAAATCAGCGTACGAATTCACTTCCGTTTTAACATCATTGTCACAGCCATGGCAACAATAATATCTACACGGATCACGCTTAAAACGGTGTTGACAGCTTTAAGTGAAATTTTTGTATTTACAGGGGTCAGTTTCAAAGATTTTATCAAATATCTAATAAGTAAACTGCGACGATTTATTTGTAAAAAAAAAACAAGAGCAACCTTAAACCGTGGCATAGAAGAAGGTAAAATAAGAACATTCAAAAATGACGGTTACATCTTTTACTACGAGGACGCAAATCATCAAATCATTAAAACATCATTGTAACAGCACAGCACAGCCATGGCTACGATGATATCAGCGCTGGTCACTGTAAAAACTGTTTTATCGGCTCTAAACGACATCTATGTATTGACAGTGGTGAATTTAAAAGACTTCATTAAGTACATCTTCAGTCTTCTGCCGAAATGTATAAGTCGATGGATGCCTTGTGCTTGGAAAAACTCGAAGAGCCATAGATCATGGAATTAAGGAGGGAAAAATTGGCACCTTCAAAAGCGGCAGGTATATTTTATTATTACTATGACGCCAAGCGTACCATCCTCATCCATGAAAAGGATACAAAGAAGGCCCCCCCCCCCCCCCCCCGCCATACAAGAAATTATGGTGCTCAAACGAATGTCAGAAGAGGCCGGATACGCAAAAGAACCCAACGAAAGAGTGGAAGAGAAGCCATCAATAGAAAATCTAGAATACGCAGAAATCTTCTGAGAAGACGTCAAAAAATATTAAATATGAAAACAAATGCGAGTAATCTTTTTTTTATTTGTGTTTATTATTTTTTATATTTTACTTTTATTTGTTAGATTTGTTATATTTTATATGTACAAGGTCAAGGCATACTAAATCAGCGTAATACTTCACTTCTGTTTTAACATCATTGTCACAGCCATGGCAACAATAATATCTACACGGATCACGCTTAAAACGGTGTTGACAGCTTTAAGTGAAATTTTTGTATTTACAGGGGTCAGTTTCAAAGATTTTATCAAATATCTAATAAGTAAACTGCGACGATGTATTTGTAAAAAATAAACAAGAGCAACCTTAAACCGTGGCATAGAAGAAGGTAACATAGGAACATTCAAAAATGGCGGTTACATCTTTTACTACGAGGACGCAAATCATCAAATCATTAAAACATCATTGTAACAGCACAGCACAGCCATGGCTACGATGATATCAGCGCTGGTCACTGTAAAAACTGTTTTATCGACTCTAAACGACATCTATGTATTGACAGGGGTGAATTTTAAAGACTTCATTAAGTACATCTTCAGTCTTCTGCCGAAATGGATAAGTCGATGGATGCCTTGTGCTTGGAAAAACTCGAAGAGCCATAGATCATGGAATTAAGGAGGGAATAATTGGCACCTTCAAAAGCGGCGGGTATATATTTTTATTACTATGACGCCAAGCGTACCATCCTCATCCATGAAAAGGATACAAAGAAGGCACCCCCCCCCCCCCCCCATACAAGAAATTATGGTGCTCAAACAAATGCCAGAAGAGGGTGGATACGCAAAAGAATCCAATGAAAGAGTGGAAGAGAAGCCATCAATAGAAAATCTAGAAACAGCAGAAATCTTCTGAGAAGACGTCAAAAAAATTAAATATAAAGAAAATGTGAGTACTCTATTTTTATTTGTGTTTATTATTTTTTATTTTTTACTTTTATTTGTTAGATTTGTTATATTTTATATGTACAAGGTCAAGGCATACTAAATCAGCGTACGAATTCACTTCCGTTTTAACATCATTGTCACAGCCATGGCAACAATAATATCTACACAGATCACGCTTAAAACGGTGTTGACAGCTTTAAGTGAAATTTTTGTATTTACAGGGGTCAGTTTCAAAGATTTTATCAAATATCTAATAAGTAAACTGCGACGATGTATTTGTAAAAAATAAACAAGAGCAACCTTAAACCGTGGCATAGAAGAAGGTAACATAGGAACATTCAAAAATGGCGGTTACATCTTTTACTACGAGGACGCAAATCATCAAATCATTAAAACATCATTGTAACAGCACAGCACAGCCATGGCTACGATGATATCAGCGCTGGTCACTGTAAAAACTGTTTTATCGACTCTAAACGACATCTATGTATTGACAGGGGTGAATTTTAAAGACTTCATTAAGTACATCTTCAGTCTTCTGCCGAAATGGATAAGTCGATGGATGCCTTGTGCTTGGAAAAACTCGAAGAGCCATAGATCATGGAATTAAGGAGGGAATAATTGGCACCTTCAAAAGCGGCGGGTATATATTTTTATTACTATGACGCCAAGCGTACCATCCTCATCCATGAAAAGGATACAAAGAAGGCACCCCCCCCCCCCCCCCCCCCGCCATACAAGAAATTATGGTGCTCAAACAAATGTCAGAAGAGGCCGGATACGCAAAAGAACCCAACGAAAGAGTGGAAGAGAAGCCATCAATAGAAAATCTAGAAACAGCAGAAATCTTCTGAGAAGACGTCAAAAAATATTAAATATGAAAACAAATGCGAGTAATCTTTTTTTTTATTTGTGTTTATTATTTTTTATATTTTACTTTTATTTGTTAGATTTGTTATATTTTATATGTACAAGGTCAAGGCATACTAAATCAGCGTAATACTTCACTTCTGTTTTAACATCATTGTCACAGCCATGGCAACAATAATATCTACACGGATCACGCTTAAAACGGTGTTGACAGCTTTAAGTGAAATTTTTGTATTTACAGGGGTCAGTTTCAAAGATTTTATCAAATATCTAATAAGTAAACTAAGACGATTTATTTGTTTAAAAAAAAACAAGAGCAGCCTTAAACCGTGGCAAAGAAGAAGGTAAAATGGGAACATTTAAAAATAGTGGTTACATCTTTTACTACGAGGACGCAAATCACATCATTATAATTAATGAAAAGACAAAAAAGACCCCCCCCCCCCCCCCCCCCACCGCCATACAAGAAATTATGGTGCTCAAACAAATGCCAGAAGAGGGTGGATACGCAAAAGAATCCAATGAAAGAGTGGAAGAGAAGCCATCAATAGAAAATCTAGAAACAGCAGAAATCTTCTGAGAAGACGTCAAAAAAATTAAATATAAAGAAAATGCGAGTACTCTATTTTTATTTGTGTTTATTATTTTTTATTTTTTACTTTTATTTGTTAGATTTGTTATATTTTATATGTACAAGGTCAAGGCATACTAAATCAGCGTACGAATTCACTTCCGTTTTAACATCATTGTCACAGCCATGGCAACAATAATATCTACACGGATCACGCTTAAAACGGTGTTGACAGCTTTAAGTGAAATTTTTGTATTTACAGGGGTCAGTTTCAAAGATTTTATCAAATATCTAATAAGTAAACTGCGACGATGTATTTGTAAAAAATAAACAAGAGCAACCTTAAACCGTGGCATAGAAGAAGGTAACATAGGAACATTCAAAAATGGCGGTTACATCTTTTACTACGAGGACGCAAATCATCAAATCATTAAAACATCATTGTAACAGCACAGCACAGCCATGGCTACGATGATATCAGCGCTGGTCACTGTAAAAACTGTTTTATCGACTCTAAACGACATCTATGTATTGACAGGGGTGAATTTTAAAGACTTCATTAAGTACATCTTCAGTCTTCTGCCGAAATGTATAAGTCGATGGATGCCTTGTGCTTGGAAAAACTCGAAGAGCCATAGATCATGGAATTAAGGAGGGAAAAATTGGCACCTTAAAAAGCGGTGGGTATATATTTTTATTACTATGACGCCAAGCGTACCATCCTCATCCATGAAAAGGATACAAAGAAGGCACCCCCCCCCCCCCCATATGTAACAGTAGGGGGAATATTAGTTAGTATCTAGTGGGAAATAGCTACAGCACGATTGAGCATCGAGAGTGAAAGGGGAGATGCTCAAGTCGTGACGTAGTGGGTTGTCAAGAGGCAGTTTACATCACGCCTTTGAGCTAGGGAGAAGCGAACTTGTCATCATGAAGAAATAAACAGTCCTACAAATCAAACCTAGCCTTGTTAGTTCTGTAACACTGGTACAGGATTAATTATGGAGCCTACGACCGAGGATTTGAGCCTGGTATAATCCGGTCTGTATAAAAACAACGCGAAGTCATGCCGTATAACATCGCGGAGGCCAATAACTGAGAAGATGGTCATTGCTCCAGTTCTATAAATCGCCAGAAACCATTTCGGCACGTTTTGGAACAACCAGTGAACGTAATAAGGCGCAGTAGAAAAGATGGCCAGTAAATATCAGTTATCGGTGAATACAGAGGCCAAAAAGCCCGCCCAGGGGTGGTCGTCTGTAAGTCTTTTTCAAGACTAGAGATAACAAGTTAATTGGCGCCTGCAAACATCATCCTAACGACTCCTCTTGTTCATTACTCTGCCGAACGTGTCCAGTTCAGTCCAGCAGTCCAGTTGTCTGATCGTTGTGAACGAGAAAAGCCGGCCCAGAGTGATCCTGTCTTGAGAGAGCAAGAGTTTGGCAATCCAGCAATCCAGTCTGAACATTTTGCCGGGTGAACAAGAATTCAAGAATTCCGTTGAAGGTCAATTCAGTCTGAACATTTTTTCTTGCAGGTGAGCGAGAATTTGCCAATAGCTCCCTCAAATTGACCCCATGCCTCCAATTAAAGTTTCAAAGCTAAATTAAAGACTGTAAGAATTACTCGCCTACAGTCAGAACTATTCCAAAGTTCGTGTAATCAAGTCAAATTAATGGAGGTGATCATGAAATATCAGGACAGCATATAAATACCTCGTTCTTCCGTTGATTGGGCCATATTTTGTTTGAAGCAGTCAGACTATCGCTGGGCCGTTGGCTGATCCTGATCCTTTTGGGCTCTGTTACTTCTGAGTCCTTCTCAAAACGTCGATGATGTACCCCACCCGGGGCGAAATCAGAGGCTAGAAATCTGGTCGGGACCCAACCAGGGGTTGAAGTTTATCCAGGCATCCCAAGAGAAGTGACTAACTGAAGAGACTACCTGAACTCTGCTACCTGAACTCCGCGACTGATTTTCAGCTGACGCGGACTCCTGGTGTTTGTGAGTTTAACCTGAAGAGCGTGATTCGTTTCAGCTAATACAGCGTTGAGTGGGATCTGACGGCGAGCTTGGATCAGGAAACAGAATTAGGGTAATGTGGTAATTTATATGATGTATAAACCTGGTAACTGATTGAACTATTCTTACGAAATAAGTGAATTGTGTTTCTTAAATTAGGAAATTACAATTGTGAAATAGTTTGCTTGCTCTGTTTAAGAATATTTCAGCATGGCGGAACAGGACTCCTTGGCACAAGTTCTGACAGGGGTAGGAACAGCGGTAGGTAGACTAAATACGATAATAAAACAACAGGGAATGGTAACAGAAATTGTGAAGTTTAGTGGACAGGCCAGAGACTTTAAGAAATGGGTCACTTCCATAGAAAAATATGCGTATCTAGTATCAGCAACAGACGAAGAGAGAATGAGACTTGCTTATCAAACGGCAACGGAACTAGAGATAACAAGTTAATTGGCGCCTGCAAACATCATCAAGGGAGGAGGTTTCTTAGAAGATGTCTTAGAAACGAAGAAGCAGGGTTTGAGTAGGCATTGCCCTACTGAAGAAGTGGGGGAGACTGGTTCATATGTCCCAGGGTTGTTGGAGTAAGTGCCAACAAAATCTGATGGGTGTGCTGGCTGGAGTAAAGTCCAAATTCTCAAACTTTATTTTCAACAGTTGGCATATGTAATGAAGTCTCCAGCTTCCCCATCCTCTTTTGCTTAACCCTTTACAAGGCGTAGCGTCCGGTACCGGCCGGTCTCTAAATCCGAGCGTAACGTCTGATTCCGGCCGATACTATTATGCATTGTAAAAACGCGATCTCTCGGCTTTCCGACACTTCCGTCAGCTACTTTCACTTTCGCCGATAACTTGACAACGTGGCCGCCATTTGTAAACGCGCTACAATGACTTTGAACAGACTTTTATGGACTTGTTTTGATAGTTTTTGGGAGTTTTACGTTGTTTTTCAAAATGGATTTCGGCGATTCTTCAAGTGATAGCCGAGATTTCGCTCTATTCAATTTAAATGACATTAAAGGGCACGAAGTTGATTATTAATCGGAGCTAGATATCAGTGCAAAGCGTTACTTTGCATTAGCAGTCGTGAGTCGGACTTTAAAGAAAGTGATTATGATTCTGAAAATGTGTTTGTAAATTGCCGTATAGATGACGGGAAATCACAAACAACATGCCGTATTTCGTAAATATTTGTGTTCATATATGGATTACCGGCAACAATCACGTGAGTAACATACTCTGCATGCTTTTCCCTTCATTGTGTTGTTTATTTAACTAAAATCGGTTGACTAACACCTTATTTGTGATGTTTTTACTAACGCGACCCGAAATTTTTTACAGAACCTGAAAAAATCTTGCCCGTTCAGGGCTACAAAACGGACAAGCGTCTGCCCTGTAAAGGGTTAAATCTTAAAAACCCTTAGGTAATTTTATAAGAATTTATAGTCATAATTATACCGACATAGCTATGTATAGATAGTCCCTGTTTATAGTATAAATCAACGGCTATGTAATGTTATTAATTTAATATGAAGAAATACGGTACATTAGTATAGGGGTGAGCCAGTATGTACAAATGAGTGTACCCACCCAAATCTACAAATTTGGCTACGACAGTTTCACACTTTGGTTGGCGATTGTCATGGAAACGAACTCCCTTGCACTGCCACTTCTGTTCAGGGGAAAGATAGCGAGACTCAGCCCTTTTGCAATCCAGACGTCGGTGTAGAAACATATGCTAGTCACTAGGCTCTTATAGAATACTTACCAAGTGTTAGAGTTGTATCTTTGGCGCGTATTACGGCCATATATATATATATATATATATATATATATATATATATATATATATATATATATATATATATATATATATATATATTAAAAGAGATTCCTAGAGCATCTTCCGAACCCGACAAGTGTGGTCAGAAAATAGGAAGGGTAAAGTATAGCTATTTGTATCGATATAATGTGCATGTGGTGTCGATCTTTCTTTATATAGTTAAAGTAGTGGAAACCGCCGATAATAGGATTTTTAACGACTAAACTCGATCACGTATATTATACTTCGTACAGGTAGTTTACTAAACACGCAAGGGAAAAGGGTTAACGTAACTGCTTCGGGAATTAGCTTTACATGAGATTTAGAGCGATGTAGACGAGTTGGGATCGTTGCATAACGTTGTGAAGTCGGGTAGAACGCATTTTCAATTAGTCCATATAGCAGTAGAATAGGCCATACCAATTGAGCCGTTAGTTTAGGAAATAACATGAGACATTACAGTAGTGGTGATCTTACAGGTGGTGGAGATTGCGAATAATTATGGTTAATAATGAATATTTCGATTCCGCGAAAATAGGAAATCTTACTAAACACGTGTACGAATGTCAAATACTAGCGTGGGAGACCCTAGGCATTTTCATTAATTCTTATTGGTGATTTCTCACCAATTCGCAGTACTGATCTTGCTTGCCATTCCATTAGGTTTCAGTCTATCATATTCTATTATGATAATTACACAAATTGTGTGTATTTTAAAATATACGTTACATAGAATAATTATTAAATATATGCTAGGAATATAGCCTCAGAATTTGAACCTAAATATTATTATGTCATTAATAGGTTTAATAGATTGTATATGTATCTACCACTAGATTACTTGTTAATTATTATATTTTAATAACCCGGGAAGCTTAACCCGGTCAACAAATGCCCGCAGAAGTCGGATGTGTCGGCCTAATGGCGCAAGAACGCAGCTCTGCTGTAAACAGGCACAATGCAATCACGTCCGGAAAAAAAAACTCCAGATAAATGCAGAAGAAGAAATTTTAATAATATAATTACCGCATTTTACGGACTATAAGACGCTACGGAATATAAGACGCACCTTAATTTTTAAGCAATTTTTAAAAAAAAATAACATTTAATTAATTTCGAGTATAAGACGCACCTGAAATTTGGAGGCAATTTTTTGAAGAAAAAAGTGTGTCTTATACTCCGTAAAATACGGTATTATATTTATTATATGATTATATTTTTAATTATTACGGAATAATTATTATATTCACTTATAAGAAAGAATAGAATAATTTTATTTAGCTGTTTACCTTAGGTCAGTGTGTTGCTATTGATTCTAGGATAGGGAATGATAGGGAGCAGGGACAGACAGCTCATGCTATTTTGTTTCTGCATTTTGTATGAGATTAAATGGCCATCAGTGAACAGTCCATGGCCGATGCTTACAGATGTCGTGACAGAAGATTCACGTACTCTCACTATATTTCACAGATTTGACACCTTCAGCGCCAAGCTTTGGATGCGCCAACCTGTGTGACTGACTCTTTGTGAAGCATCACTTACCACCATATCACGTATAATACCTGCAAAATAGGGTTAACATCCACTGTGCAACCCAGAGGACCCAATTAACAAGATAAGTGGTATAACAGAGTTATAGGAGTTGGGAGGCGTTAAGGGGCTAGCTGGTGCGCAATGTAAAGATTCTATTATGCAGCAGTGCACGGGTGAGCACCATGGTTGGAGGTAGGTATGTGGGGTTTGATGACAGGCGAGTTAGAAGTTAGTTACTGTAGTACCATCCGCCAGACCAGTCACAAGATTTTGGTTCCATCTGGAATGCTTGATATTGAGCAGGTCTCTGTTTTAAAAGAGGGGGGGAGTAGTATCACGTGAAAATAATTGGCTGTGCCCATGTCGATAAACACAAGATGTTACTACGGTGTACTTTTGGATAAAGCCATACATTTGTTTAGATCATTTTATAAAAGCATCAAGCTCTAAAGATGTAAGGAAATGTTTTTTTACTGACGCAAACATTTATAATGGAACCACAAGATTCAAGTTCAGTAAGCATGTATTGGCAGGATTTTTTTTCTAACATGTCTGAATCCAACATCCATCACTATCATGTGACAGTTTCAACTGCAAATTATAGCAACTGTGTCCAGGGAACCCGTGATATTGTGTGGTGATTTGACAAACCCTTATTGCACGGTGTATAGACATTTTTCATTGCAGAAAGCAGGTTGCAGCAGTGATCAGTGGTTTTCTGTATCCAAGAACTGACGTCCGCAGACGAGTGAGTCAGACAACAGCCAAGACCCGAAGAGGCGTATCATCCTGTCTGAAGAACGACATCAAGGTGACAGAGGACAGTATCTGAAGGAGCAAGTACTAGAATCTGGAGGTCACTACGAACAAGGACAGGACCAGATACATAAGAGTTAGAATACGGCAGTATCTGTATGGAGAGAATGGTTGTAACTATGTATATTGTCATCAAAATAAGATCTGAAGCATGTTGAGCAGACGAAATGTAATCCAACGTTGCAAGTTATCTGCGAGCGAAATCGTCGTATTCTAGATAAGTTAGATTAATTATTAAGATATATTAATGATATCTGCCAAGTCGTAACTTAAGTCCATGACGCAAAAAACAGAAGGAGCAGAACTCTCGATCAGAAACTCAGATATAACTAAGAAACTAGCGGATCACGTCAGTTTTGTTGATCAATAGTTACGGCAGTCAGATCATGGATTCCAACAGGGAAACAGCACATTGAAATTGTCCAGACCTTGGAAAAGAATAATGAAGAGCAGGACGACATCATTATGGCCAATATAGATGGCAAAGGACAACGTCCAAAGTAGGAAGGATATAGGAGCCTGAAAAGAATAGAACGAAGGCAACAGATCCAAACGAGACTAGATATATTATGGCAAGGTCAATTAGAAGGGCTAGTGTTTCGACGATTGATTACTCGTATGTCATCATCATGTATATGTTTGAAAATTACACGAGAAATGATTTATGTGCCGATCTTCAGTCCTTTTTGATTGCCGTTAAGATTTCCTGCTTCAAGTTTGTTGAAAGAGTGTCACACCCTGGACACCTTATCTGTTAAATAGTTTTGAGTGAATTTCGTTAAGACACTCTTCAGCAATATCTTATTGCTGTTGAAAATGAAATCATGAAAACAAAAAGAAAAGATGAATTCATGAAAATAAGAATTACACATGGGGAAAAAAAAGAAAAAAGAAAAAAAAAAAGAAAAAAGAAGCAAACAGAAATGAAAAGAAAAGACATGACAAAACAATTGAAAAAAAAAAAAAAAGAACAAGAAAAGAACAAGATTTGTCATTATTTCGTTAAATGCATGATTCTGTTATCACATGCTGTATTATTGTTATTTTGTCATTAAATTACATATATTATGTACACTTTGACACAAATTCCACAGGTTTAGTAAACTAAATAGGTAGGGCACATGAAGCAAAGGTTACTACTGATTTAATTTTATGAGGAAATTGGATTAATTTTGATTATTCAGTGATTTCATTTCAATTGTATTATTGCATGGGTTATTATGCATAACTTTAAGATGTATTTATTTCATGAACAGGATGAATGGGAATGAAAGGAATATTAACTATCTAGGTAATTAACTTAATATTGCTATTATTATGTGATAAAGTAGGATTAAATATTAGGCAGCTATTGTAACAGTACAGGCACAGATGATTATAAACCAAGTCTGATGTCGTTCTATAAAAGGTTTTATTGATCGTAATAAATTGAAGAATGGTACACAAGTTATTTGGTAAGATGTTCACATCTCTGGACCTTAGCTGTAACTCCTAACCAAAACAACCTACGTCACGACTTGAGCATCCTTAGTCACGTTCTTCCTGGATGCTCAACCGTGCAATAAGTTTGCACATCGAACCTATTAACATAGATGGTACTCATTCTGTTACACTATACTCATAAGCCACAGATGTCAACGAAGAATATATAGAAACAACATATATAGAAAGTGCCGACAAAATAGGCACATATAAAACCCCACATGAAGCGGTACACAAAACAGTCAAAGTCGAAGCACAGAAGTTACGTCAACTGTAGTCAGGTCATACGCACATTGGATTATCGGAAGGTTGACTAGGAAGATACACAGCGAAAGTATGAGCGATTCAGTTACCAATGATGTCAGTGAAGGCTGGATGTGGTGAACACACACATTTAAGGAGCCACTAGGGATGTCCGGGGAGACATTGGGACTTAGTGATGCTGGACTTCAATTCTCTGATATAAAAAGGAGTTTGGGAGCCACAAATTGTCTACGGGGATAGATGTGATATGTGTCCGATTTATAAATTTTTTTTTCTGTGATGTCGTTCATGGCACTTCAACTATTCACAATGGAATAGGTTATAAGGATAAGGGATACACTTATGTAGAGACACGGACAGTTATGTGCGACCTTTAGTAGACAATGTAGACGGAGATGTGCGACCTTTAGTAGACAGTGTAGACGGAGATGTGCGACCATGGACCAATATGACAGGTATGTTTGACTACTGCGACTCATGTCACAGACGGGAAGACTGAGTTTGCAGGTAAAATGTTCATCACATTTTAAATTGAGGGGGGGGGCATATGTGCCATGTGTCGCAGGACAAATAATGCGGTAATCGGGAAATAGAAAAGGATAGTGCACATTGAACGCACAAAAGCTGACTTGGTGATGAGGACGTCAGTGAGCGACAGAGTAGGCGGCGAAGATCATCCATGAAGAAAGGACGGCATAAAACTAAGATGAGAGACTAAATATTAAATGATAACATCTGGAAGACATAACGTGATGTGAGTAAATTAAGTAACAATAATTCTGTGATCTCTGAACACTGTAGGCACATGAGACAGGGCAAGTGACATGTTTGACCTTAATTGTAGTCGTATTTAAGTAGGGTTAGCGTGAGCAGGTATGACGGAATGCAAGAGGGTTGCATCATGTTGATGACCTGCATGTCATACAATTCATGGGATACTGCCTGAAATAAATAGACCAGAAATTGAAGCATTCTGTCAGCGTTCTATGTGACCAGTCTTACAGTTCTGTTGTTTGATTCACATTGAGTTATTTGGATAATTAAACCTAGATGAACAGAGCCAAACTATTGCCATTGAAGGGAGGTCACTCGTTGGCATTTCTGTCTAGAATAGACAGATTGAGATTATATTGTAGTATCACAGCAAGTGGTATATGGTGTTGGGGGGCTGGTATAGCTCAATGGTGTTAATTTGAGCGGCGAAGAGTGAAAAGCGGTGGAGAATCACAGCAAGTGATATATAATTTTAAGGTTAGTGTGACACCATCTTGTATTTTGTAAATTGTTGTACTAGTGTATAGAAGAACAAGAGAAGAGATGCGTGAATCAGTCCTTGAACTGTGATAGATTGGACAGGGTGGCTGATATAGCGCGAGTAATTTTATGATAGAAGACAGGATGGAAGATATGGAAACAAGAGTTCATTTGTGCTCCGGGTAAACGAGTGATTTAGAGTCGGAGTGGTCTGGTTTGTTATGTTATGGGAAATTAAACGCGTAGAGAGTGTCCTTGCATGTATATAGTGTATACAGTGCATAATGTGGACAGCGTTGGGTACATCTGCAATGATTGGAGAGTGAATAGTTGGAATTGGAGATGGCTTCCGTCTGGAATGGCTGGATGGAGTGGTGCTCGCGGTGGGTGATGTGTGGTGGAGTGGCCTGATATGGTGTAGAAGTGGCACGGAGAGATGTAAGGTTATTATGAATGTTGTTACTAGAGTTAATACGTGTCTGAGACTGGTTGACTCAGAGTTTTTGAAAGAGGAGTGAATGGTTGTGAAAAGTTTAAACAAGGGAGTAATTGGATTGTGAAAATTCTGTGACATGCTGACAGATATTGAATTAACGTTTTTTTTGTTTTGTTTTATGAAGCAGATCCAATATCCTCTGCGGATGTATTATGGTGTGAGTGTGCCGGATGCGGAGGAATGAGAGAATATGGCGAGGACGTACTCAGTACATTTCATCAGAGTGAGGTTTGTTGTGATGGGGCGGTTGAAAAATTAGATGGTGTTAGAGTGTACAAGGTATAGACGGTAAGATATGGTGTGCTAGATTGTTTTTGTACATTTCTAGTTACTGTTTGAAAGTGGGTCCAGCAGATGTGAGTAGCATGAAGGAGTAGACATATGAATGACCCCGAATTAATGTGTTGGATGAGAGATGAGAAGTTGATGGAGATTGATGGAATTGAGTAGTCTGTGTAACTAACTAGCTGAGTGTGAGAGTGTTATGAGGAGATTTTGAAAGGTGATGGTTGAAAATGCGAGTAATTGCTTGTTGGTGATGGTGATGAAGTAATTGCGGGGTGATTGCGTCAGGTGGATGAAAGAGTTGAATTGAGAGAATGTCTTTACGAGGTGGAAGTTGTGGTAGTTGTCAGCACATGTTCAGAGAAAACTAGATAGACAGAAGATACAAGTGAGAAAATAAATAGGCTGGGTTGCGACTGATTAGTAGGTGGAAGTGGCTGTTGAACTTCCAGAAATTGAGATATGATTGGTCAATTTTGCTAGTGATTTATGTTGGGGGTATATATTATTTTGCATTATTGTGGAAAACCCTGTCCGTAAAAGCGACAGAATTAAGGGGGGAAAGGGTGCGTCTTTATTTGTTGATTTGTTTTTAATTGCTTCATGTTTGGAAGGAGTTAAAAGAACAACAACTGAAAACACTGTAATGCTAAGTAGTTGGTAGTTGTATATATTATTTTGTATAATGTTGGGGGATAGACGCTGTCCATATAAGCGACAGATTTTAGGGGAGAAATGTGTTGTATCTTGATTTGTGGTCTCCATTCAATTTTGAAACATTTGATGTTAGCATATTAGTTTCGCCAGTTGTTTTGAGTTGTAATTTTAAGTCCGTAAAAGTGACAAAATTATTATGGTATTTAGTATTGAGTTATCGTTGATCAGTCTTGGATTTGGTTCTAAATAATGTTGCCTTGTGTTTTGTTTTTGTTGTTGCTGTTAAAATAGAGTTTTCAATTACGTTGATTTACAACCTGAGGGTGTATTTAACGTTGTAAGAATGGAGTTGTCCATATTGAATGGACATATTAATAGCGTCCTTAGGATATTTTTTGTGTGTGGTTGACATTACATCTCGAGGTCACTATAAGTGAAGTTACGTTCAGAGACATGATGTTGGGGATTTTAAGTAGAGATGCCCATAATAAATGGACATTGATAGTAGCGATTTCGTTGCTAACGGAGGACGCCTTTTTTCAGAAAGTTCAAGGTCATCGGATCCGCGGACCGTTTCCTGTGGCTCGTGAGTGCAGTTTACGAAAATAACCCTGTCGTGTTTCCTATTGGATAAATGCGAAACTATTTTTATGAAAATGGCGAATGACAACTTTAACGAGAGGTAAAAGGTTATTCTACAAACCTGCATGCTTGAAAGCGGTTGAAAGTGGCTTGTTTGAAAGATATTTCCCGTTTTTTGACAAAGGTAAGGAAGTTTATAGTTTGGCTTGTTTATTATCAAAGATATCCTAATTTAACCTGCATTTTTGAACTGCGCATCCAATTTTACATATAAATGTTGACTTTCAACAAGATTCGTTATGCGGATGAGTTAAAAACAAAAATTTCTGTGAGCTTGGTCATGGTGCGTATTCTTTAAATTCATAATTTCGGAATCACAGCATATTTGATTGGTGTCTGCTTCTTTTTTTGACAAACAAGAAGATTTACAATCATAAAGTTAAACAAAATATCAATATACGTTTAAATTCTATTACATATTTATTTTGTTGCTTTATATTTATTGTATTTATTGTTCATCTTGCTACATGACTTAAAATTTATGAAAGTCAAGTCATTTTTCAAACTTGTCCATCGTCCATTGCTGAAATTTAGTTGACTGGTTCATAGTTTTATTTGTATTGATAAATGTCTTATCAAGATAATTATACTTTATTGTGCATTTATGAATTCTGCACACAACGATCGAGGATCTAGCAAGATTTGTTATGCAGAGGTGTGGAAAAAAAATTATTTTGTGAGACCACCTAGTTACATCTTTACAATCGGAAAAATTCACAATGGCGGCATCCCAGCACATATCACACTAGTGTCTGTTTTTATTGAAACACTGGAGATGTAGAATCATAAGATACAAAATATCAAATAATTTCTATAGATAATTTGAGTTGTTGCTTTAAAAATATTTAATCAAGTGATATATAAAGTCATTTTTCAAACCCGTCCATGGATGACTTTGTATTCTCCGCTCTGGCGGAATATGTAATTGCAAATTTGTAAAAATATTGTAGATGTTAAATAATATTTAAATTTAAGATAAGTTATATGTTTTTGATATCTCCAACCAGTTAAGCTTTTATTCTTGTCTTTCTGATTATATTTTTATACATATTTCTTTGGTAGTCTCTGTGGCGAAGTGTTCAAGCCGTTTGACTCATGCTCCGAAGGTTGTGGGTTTGATTCTGGGCCGCGTCCTTCAGTTTACGAGTTAAATGTTTCGGAGAATCCTGTGGGTCATCGCTAAAAGCTACGGAGTTCATAGGCAGAGTTCGTAGGGAGGCATTATTTGCACCGCGCTCGTATAATCTTTTTTTTTTGCATATCATTTACAGTACATTGCTGTCAACACCAGCATCTTTCAGCTGTATGTTGATTTCTTGGCAAGATTACGCTCAGTAGTTTGCCATTGCTTTCTGAGCGGCCAGCTCACATACCCCGTAAGGTACCGATGTGATTCGAACCACTGCTGATTCTCACCGTCATCACGTCACCCACGAGAGTATACGAGATTATGGAGAAAAGTCGCTAACCTCTAAGCCACGAAGCCGGCATTGCGTATAATCACTTCGTTAAAAAAAAAATTCCTAAAGATCATAAGATGCATTTAATTTTTATTTACATTTTCTAAATCTCAATCTCCAACCATTTTCATTTTTATTTAATTGTTTGCTTTTATTTACTATTTCTCATTAGGTTTATCATGGCAAGAAAAAGGAATCTTGATCATCTGAGATCGCATCTATCAGTGTTTGAACCTGGATATCCCATTGAAAAAGGCTACATTGCCCAACTGTTGGTAGTGGATCATCGTTCTGTACCAGATGTACTTACACTTAAAGAAATACAACAAGAAACTGTAAGTACATTTTACTCTGTTGATACAGACCTGTATGCAATCACACACAAACACAGTCATATAGGCAGATACGTAGTCATAGATGCCAGATCAGCTGTCATCACAACAATGTCATATAAATAAGATACAAAAGACACAAAATTGTAAACACAGATCATGCCTGTACTTTTTATTGCCAACCATTAATTAAACGTAGACAGTCCAACAACGATTTAATCTTTTATCTTCCATGACATTCTTCTTGCTTGGAGAAAATCAAATATACATCTAGCAATTTAGGAATTAGTAATTAATTAGCGGACATTTATAATTGCTAATTAGGTCACCACATATCATACTGACACAGCAAAGAGACCATAAGTTCTGTACTCTGTACGTCCTCTGTACACTGTTTTTGTTGTCAGCACTCTCATTACTCTTAGCGTGGCCGCATTGAGGTACGTTTACGGCTGCTACTGTCACCGATTAAATTAATAAAATGCAGGTTAAATTCTGATTTAGTAATTAATTAGTAAATAATTAGCGGCCATTTTTACTTCCTAATTAGGTCACCAGACATCATATCAAAAAATAAATAACATGACCAGTTAGGCCTTGCAACCCCGATCGCAGTGATGTATGGTTGCTAAGATGTTCGTTTATAAACAAAACAGATAGTCTCAAAAAACACCAAAATTTTGATAATCTGGGCCAGATTTTGACCAGGACGCAAAAATATCCTTCAGTGAGCACTCTTTTGTGAAAATTTTAGTCCAAAGGTCACGACACTCAAATTTATGTAACTCAGCTTAGAATCGAGATACACAACTCATTGAGGTACCGTTAGATTTGGTTTTTCAAGGCCTATCTATCTGTGGATTCTCCCAATAGTAAATGATCAATTTGAAAATCATGATCAGAAAGCCTATCAATGATAGTATCTTTGGGTTGCTGTAGATAACAGCATAACCTGGGGTGGCCATAGATTGAGCAACGTTCAGTGCCATGAGGTAGGTGGTTTTAGTAGGTGAGGCCCATAATAAAAGGACATTGATATTAATTTTTGTGTTGCTGTAGATAACGGCATAACGTGGGGTGGCCATGGATTAGATAACATTCAGTGCCATGAGGTTAGAGGTTTTAGAAGGTGATGCCCATAATAAATGGACATTGATAGTATTTTTTTGGTTGCTGTGGATATCAGCATAACCCGGGTTAGTCATAAATTAAGTGACGTGGATGTTTTTAGGAATTGATGGACAGATAGAGAGTATCTTTGGGTTGCTGTGGACATCAGCATAACCTGAAGTGGTCATTGATTAAGTGACATTCAGAGCCAAAATGTGGAGGGTTTTAAGCGTTGATCCCCATAATAAATGGGCAAGTTGATAAGTTTTTCGGGTTTGTACAAATAGGAACTGAAAAGGGTGAAAAAGGAGCTCAATTATAAGGGTTGTGCTTGGGTTTTTATTAGACTTTATTACATAAAACATAAAATCTCAAGGGGACAATGGAGGGTAAATGTGAGTGTTTTTAATTTTTTTTTTTATGTGAGGAAGGAAGTGTTCTTCTTACTTTCTCTGGTGGACACCAGTTCTGTGTCTTTCTATCCTGTGTGGTGTGGGTCGCTTCAAAAAGGTTATGTGGAATTTTTAAACATTAAGAGTGAAGTGTAATAATTTTAATAATGGTGATGTATACATGTTGATGATGATGGAATCTAGTGAGGTCTTAAGCGGATTGCTGTGACCATGAGAAAATGATGACGAAGAAGAAGCATTAATGGTCCATATATAGTTGAGTGTTTTAGTTGAGTGTGAATAGCGGATAGTTATAATTTCCATGGGTATTTGAGTAAGGTGCTGGGTAATAGCGGATAGCTAAAATTCCCATAGGTAATTGAAAAATACTGGATAGTAGTCGCCCTTAATTTATGAAGAAAGTAATATGAGTCAGGAAGACTCCTATTTCTGGTTTGATTTTGACTTACAAAAACTTCCATGAGATATGATTGTATAGAATGTTAAGTTAGCATTTTCCTTGCGTGTGTGTTTTTAGAATTTAGAGCTTATGTTAGGGGTTGAGTGTTAAAGTTAGAGAAAATATAGGTTTTGTTCCAAGACTTTTCTGGGAAAAGTCTTGGTCATAGGGTAATTATGCATCTATAACAGAGTTATAGGAGTTGGGAGGCGTTAAGGGGCTAGCTGGTGCGCAACGTAAAGATTCTATTTTGCAGCAGTACACGGGTGAGCACCATGGTTGGAGGTAGCTATGGGGGTGTCGTGGTTTGACGACAAGCGAGTTAGAAGTTAGTTACACGTAGTACCATCCGCCAGACCGGTCACAAGATTTTGGTTCCATCTGGAATGCTTGATATTGAGCAGGTCTGTTTTAAAAGAGTTGAACCTCATTTTTTGTCAACTGACTCGAGTACTACTCTGCCTTTGTTTTGATATGGCAACCCAATAAATCATGAAACCGAAGACTACGGAATTGGCTTGTTTGTATTTCAAGATCACCCACTATACGTCACGAATATCCTTGCCTCCCCTACACTACTATAGGGGCCACGATTTCCCGTTGGCCACCACCATCTACATTCAAATAATTCAAACCTCTGTCAGGCCAGACTCAATTATTAAACTGTAACATTTGTAGTTTCTAAAATTTACAACCGCTAGTTGTTACCTTACTTAGTAACCTTACTCATAGTAGAGTGAGAAGATACAAAAGTTTGTCTCTTTTAAATATTTTACTCTGTCTTTCTCCGTGTCGGTGAGAGTGATTAGAGTTTGGAGGCTCGAGCTTTTTATTTCAGGCACGTAGCTAGACAACCTTCGCAGACTGTCTTTATCAGACAAGTATAGTTGTACGCCATTCCTGTCTGCCTAAACACTGTCAGAAGATTAGACCTGTTCTGGGACTTTTACTCCTTCTAGAAATTACGAGCTATTCAGTCTTGTCTTCTCCAGTGACTTATTTTTCTATTCATAGAAAGTCTATCTGCAGCAACTTTGACAGATTCCTTATCATCGTAGCTGACGCTAAGCTACAAGTGGTTGGCTATCGTCCGGTCTAGATAGTTCAAACTTTCAATCTTCTATCACTAGAGATTCTATTAAGGTGTTGCCTCACAGTAGATCTCAATATTAAACTATACTAATTAAAACTATAGAAATTAATTGTGACAAGAGGTAGTTATATCATAGCATAACTAATCCCTAATATAGCCAATATAAGATAATATACTATAATATAACATACAAGAATAAAATACAACATAACATAATATAACATAATTTAACCTGGTCCCAAAAAGTTAGGGCCAAAATCATAAGTGAGTGTGGGCTGACGGGTAAGTCCCTGTGTTGTATCGTCAGTTGTGTATGTGCATACTGTCAGTGAATTTATTATTTGCATAAGTTCAGGACAGATCATTTAGTGGTAAGTATATTTCTAGGTGCTTCACATTATCTCTACTTTGTTACCAAGTAATATGTCTTTCGAAAAGCCACCTACAGCAGAGGAGCTGAGAGAACAAGGTACTTTGTTAGGGTATGAAGGTGTCGAATTGGGCAAGTATGTAAAAGAAGCAGAATGAGAGGAGAATTGAACAACGGGACATCATTAAGGAAAGAGGGGAGGAAACAAGAGAGGAAAGAATTAGAATGGCAGAAATTGAATCCAAAGAGAAGATGCGACAAGCTGAATTGAACAACCAGCTTAAACAAGCTGAATTGGACAGACTGTTGAAGCAAGCAGAACTGGAAATGAAGAGGGAAGAAAAGTTAAGACAGCATGAATTGGAACTCAGGAGATTGGAGTTGCAAAATCCTGATGCTTCCAGGTACAGTAGTGCTAGTTCTCCCCATCACAGTAGTGAAATTTTTTCAGGACCGTCTTTCTCCCAAGGATCCATGAGCTTCCCACTGGCCCACTTCAACCCGAAGGAGGATCAGATGGATGAATACCTTGATTGCTTTGTCATCATGTGTGAAGCTTATAATCTGCCTAAAGAGAAACATATCAAACTCTAGCAAGGACTCTGCAGGCTGGCTTTTGACGTATTTACAAAGCTTCCGCCTGGTCTTGAGCGGGACTTTGATACCCTCAAGAATGCTCTTTTGAAAAGATTCGAATTAACTTCTGAAGCCTACAAGCTGAAGTTCCGGACAGTCAAAAGATCTCAGGGAGAATCGTTTGCTCAGTTCGCCTCATGACAACACACATATTTTACAAAGTGGGTAGGACTGAGCAGATTTGATACTACATATGAGGGGCTACAGGAAATTATGCTTGCGGGTCTTCCGAAAGCTCTCCAAATGTTCAACGCTGAAAATGGTGGAGTTAGATTAGGAGAGATAATTTCACTAGCCGAAAGGTATTTAACTGCACATGGTGAGGCAGGTACTGCTAAACCTAGTCATACTGATAAGGCCCAAAATAATCCTTCCACACAGAATCAGGGTTATCAAAACAATAACTCTGAAGGTAAGGACAACATGTGGCACATGGTAGTCCACACCAAAATCCAGGTAATTATAATAGTAAACAGTCATCTCAACCTCAACAAACTACAGGTAATAGAGGGGGTAATCAATATTGTAAAAATTGCAGAACAAACTACCACCATACGAGTTCTTGCAAAATCAAACCCTCTGTCCATTACACAGCTTGTTTGACTTTGGTGGATAAGAACCACCAATGGAGGACCCCTGATGATAATCAAAGACCTCCAGTAGTTGAGACAATTACTGTAAATGGGAAGACAGGTACCGTGTTTATATGACACTGGTCTTGAAAGTGCTAGGGTGAAGGTAACATCCAAATATGTCACCGGAGCAGTTTCTGCTGTTGTGCTAGAGGACCCAGTGTATCCCTTTATGTTAGGGTGCAAATATTTATATCTGGCAGAACCTAAGTCTACATCCTATAATGTGCTATGCAGGCCCAGAATCAGGGCACTGCTTTGAGTGACCCGGGAATTCTCGGGAGATTAGGGCTGCCCAAGCAGCATGTCCCACCTAACAATCCTGCTTTGGCAAACTGTCAAAATCTAGAAATCCACCGGTAGCTGGTGATTTCTACGAACAGGACAAACTGTTATTCCATAGGGCGGGAACTATGGATCACGTCCACAAACTTGTGGTACCCAAAAGGTATCGTAACCATGTCTTACAAATGGTACACTCCATCTCGGACAGTGGGCATATGGGGATGAAAGCAACAATCCAAAGGCTTTCTTCCTCCTATTTCTGGCCGGGGATGACCCAAGATATCAAACAATATGTCAGGTCATGTATATAGTGCCATCTGGTTCCACCGAGCTCATGGTGGAACTCCACCTTAAATAGGTGATCAAGTATTGGTATTATCACTCAAGGGAGATAATTCTTTAGATATGGGTTGGCAGGGGCCATTCCTTATTACAGATAAGGTATCTCGCACACATTACAAACTAGACATTCAGGGTTGTCCGGAAGTCTTTCCTGTGTATTTAATTAGGAAACATGTAGAAAGAATAACTGATCCACCGGTGTGTCTGATAGCATTATCGGTGGCAACTTTGGTCGAAGGGAGAGATAACTCAGAGGTGGAGAATCCCTGACACCTCAGTAGACTGTGAATGATGTCTCTATAAACCTTGATTAGGAGACGTCTGAATCAGGGAAGATTAGACGAATTCCAGAGTCTCATGGCCCTATGCGGACAGATAAGCCCGGACGGAGTAAAGGGGTCACAGTAACCACGATGATAAACCGTACAGACCCAGTCCGACAAAATCATTTACCTGTTACGTCGACGATTTATTTGTAAAAGAACAAGAGCATCCTTAAACCGTGGCATAGAAAAGGTAAAATAGAGATATTTAAAAATGGCGGATACATTTTTTATTATGAGGACGCTAATCACACCATTATAATTCATGAAAAGAACACGAAAGACACTTTTTTTTCAAAGCTATGGAAACATCTAACCGCATCACGTCTTGAAAGCGTTAAAGGATCTTCTTGTATTTACAAGGATCAGTTTCTGTGTTGAAGTCTCCAGCTTCCCCATCCTCTTTTGCTTAAATTGGGGAAGAATCTCTTTAAAACCCTTAGGTAATTTTATGAGAATTTATATTCGTAATTATACCGAGATAACTATGTATAGATAGTCCCTGTTTATAGTATACATCAACTGCTATGTAATGTTATTAATTTAATATGAAGAAATACGGTACATTAGTATAGGGGAAGAGCCAGTATGTACAAATTAGTGTACCCAGCCAAATCTACAAATTTGGCTACGACAGTTTCACACTTTGTTCGGCGATTGTCAAGGCCACTTCCGGTCAGGGGAAAGATAGCGAGACTTGGCCCTTTTTCAATCCAGACGTCGGTGTAGAAACATATGCTAGTCACAAGGCTCTTATAGAATACTTAGCAAGTGTTAGAGTTGTATCTTTGGCGCATATTACGGCCATATATATATATATATATATATATATATATATATATATATATATATATATATATATATATATATATATATATACTATCTGCATTCTCCAATGCTTGTTCTGAATTTGGTTTAACAATTAGCAAAAAGAAGACACAGATTATGTCACAAGGTGCACATGATGGTACCATCAATCTTTATTGACGACGCCGAACTAGAGATAGTAGACCATTTTACATATCTAGGATCAGTGGTAAATAGCAAATTATCCCTAGATCAGGAAATCAACATCCGGATTGGTAAGGCAGCAACAACAATGAACAGGTTAAGAAAAGAGTCTGGGAGAACAGGAAGCTTACTGCCAAAACAAAAGTCCTTGTCTATCAAGCCTGTGTCCTTAGTACTCTTCTCTATGGCAGTGAAACCTGGACAACTTACTCACACCAAGAGAACAATTTAAACAGCTTTCATATGCGGTGTCCTGCGAAGAATTCTTGGTATTAAGTGGCAAGACAAAATCACAAATACTGAAGTATTGGAAAGATCAGGTTGTGTGACAGTTTATTCCATGCTCAGTCTTCGTAGACTTAGATGGATAGGACATCTTAGGAGGATGGATGATGGTAGAATACCAAAGGATATCTTTTTTGGTGAATTACAGATGGGTAAGAGATCTCAGGGTCGGCCTCTACTACGATACAAAGATGTGTGTAAGAGGGACATGATTGATACAGGCATTGATAATGCACATTGGGAGCAAGTTGCCGCTGAACGTGTTGCATGGAGGGCAAATATCAGAAATGGAATAAAGTCAAAGGAGAAAATTATTGCAGAAAAGTCACACACCAAGCGTTTGAGACGTAAGATGGTGCATGATGGTGGAAATGACCACGTGTTCACATGCACCCACTGTGAACGGACATTTACAGCGCAAATTGGCCTTATCAGTCACACTCGCTACCGCCATAGTTAAAAGTTATTATGCCTTTTTAAAGCACAAACTATCATCTGTCAAGACGGCAAGGTGCCAATGGATATATATATATATATATATATATATATATATATATTAAAAGAGATTCCTAGAGCATCTTCCGAACACGACAAGTGTGGTCAGAAAATAGGAAAAGTAAAGTATAGCTATTTGTATCGATATAATTTGCGTGTGGTGCCGATCTTTCTTTATGTAGTTAAAGTAGTGGAAACCGCTGATAATAGGTTATTTTAACGGCTAAACTCGGTCGCGTATATTATACTTCATACGGGTAGTTTACTAAACACGCAGGGAAAAGGGTAAACGTAACTGCGTCGGGAATTACCTTTACATGAGATTTAGAGCGATGTAGACGAGTTGGTATCATTCCATAACATTGTGAAGTTGGGTAGAACGCATTTCCAATTAGTCCGTGTAGCAGTAGAATAGGCCATACATGAGGCATTACAGTAGTGGTGATCTTTCAAGGAGGTGGTGGAGATTGCGAATAATTATAGTTAATAATGAATATTTTGATGCCGCGAAAATAGGAAATCTTACTAAACACATGTACAAATGTCAAATACTAGCGTGGGAGACCCTAGGCATTTTCATTAATTCTTATCAGGATTTCTCACCAATTCGCAGTACTGATCTTGCTTGCCACTCCATTAGCTTTCAGTCTATCATATTCTATTATGATAATTACATAAATTGTGTGTATTTTAAAATATACGTTACATAGAATAATTATTAAATATATGCTAGGAATATAGCCTCAGAATTTGAACCTAAATATTATTATGTCAGTTATCTGTTTAATAGATTGTATATGTATCTACCTCTAGATTACTTTTTAATTATTATATTTTAATAATATAATTATTATATTTATTATATGATTATATTTTTAATTATTACGGAATAATTATTATATTCACTTATAAGAAAGAATAGAATAATTTTATTGAGCTGTTTCCCTTAGGTCAGTGTGTTGCTATTGATACTAGGATAGGGAATGATAGGGAGCAGGGACAGACAGCTCATGCTATTTTGTTTCTGCATTTTGTATGAGATTAAATGGCCATCGGTGAACATTCCATTGCCAATGCTTACCGATGTCATGACAGAAGATTCACATACTCTCACTATATTTCACAGATTTGACACCTTCAGCGCCAAGCTTTGGATGCGCCAACCTGTGTGACTGACTCTTTGTGAAGCATCACTTACCACCATATCACTTATAATACCTGCAAAATAGGGTTAACATCCCACTGTGCAACCCAGAGGACCCAATTAACAAGATAAGTGGCCACGATTTCCCGTTGGCCACCACCATCTACATTCAAATAATTCAAACCTCTGTCAGGTCAGATTCAATGATTAAACTGTAACATTTGTAGTTTCTAAAATTTACAACCGCTAGTTGTTACCTTACCTTAGTCATAGTAGAGTGAGAAGATACGAAAGTTTGTCTCTTTTAAATATTGTACTGTCTTTCTCTGTGTCAGTGAGAGTGATTAGAGTTTGGGGGGCTCGAGCTTTTTATTTCAGGCACGTAGCTAGACAACCTTGGCAGACTGTCTTTATCAGACAAGTATAGTTGTACGCCATTCCTGTCTGCCTGAACACTGTCAGAAGATTAGACCTGTTCTGGGACTTTTACTCCTTCTAGAATTACGAGCTATTCAGTCTTGTCTTCTCCAGTGACTTATTCATAGAAAGTCTATCCACAGCAACTTTGATAGATTCCTTATCATCGTAGCTGACGCTACGCTACAGTTTCAAGGATATAGTAAAATTCTTCCTAAGTAAATTATCGACATAATTGAGTCGACGATTTATATATAAACATACTAGGGCAGCATTAAACAAAGGCATAGAAGAAGGTCAAATACGGAAATTTAGAAATGGCAGATACATTTTATATTATGAGGACACCAACCAAACGGTTATCTATAAAAAGAAAATGAAAAAAAGGAACCCCCCCCCCCAAGAAGTTATGGCACTGCTGTAGCGAATGCCAGAAAAGGCCGGATTCGCAAGAGAATCAAAAGAAACAATGCAAGAGAATCAAGAGTCATCAATAGAAATACTACAAACAGCAGAAGACGTCAACAAAATTAAATATAAAACAAAAAAGTGAGTACTCTTTTTTATTTGTGTTTATTATGTTTTATTTTTATTTTTTTATTCTATACTTTATTTTACTTTAGGAAGGTAAAGGAGGAGTGTGATATTGGAGGAACATCCAAGCTGCTTGGTTATGCAGATGATATAGATATTATAGGGGAAAATTAACAAAAGACATTGGAAATATTGACTCACTTAAAGGAAAAATCCCAACAGATGGGGCAGGTTATTAACGAAGGTAAGACAGAATATATGGTAATTTCAAGAGAAGGAATGGCTAAACACTCTGGCCACATACAAATAGATAATAAAACTGTCATTTACTGCCAATATAGTACCTTGCGGTGTATGGCAGAGGGGTCTTTGAGCCTGAGGAATAAAGGCCGCCTGGCTAGTGCAGTCGCCGCAAACTGTGCAGGTTAGGATTTTCTTTTTGCCCCCGACAGAAAAAAATCTGACACCTTACCGAGGGATCGAACCCGGGCCTCCCGAATGAGAGTCGGCGTTCTAGCCTCTCGGCCAGCCGCTCCTCACAAATCACAAATAGATAATATGACCATTAAAAGAATGGAAACATACAAATACCTGGGTACAATCTTCAACTGCTCCAACATCATAAGGGAAGAAATACAAACTAGAATCAATTCTGGAAATAAGATATACTATGCACTACAACATCTACTAAAATCAAAGGCGCTATCTCGTAACACCAAAATCACAATATACAAAACACTGATCAGACCAGTTGTGCTGTATGGCTCTGAAACCTGGAGTACAACGAAAGGAGACGAAGCCTTGTTACAAATCTTTGAGAACAAAGTCTTAAGATGCATCTTTGGACCCATTAGGGATACACAAAGTGGAGAGTGGAAAAGAAGAACAAAGACATTTATGATCTGTTTAAGTCCCCGCTAATCACTGGTATCATGAAGGCTAATAGACTACATGGCTAGGGCATATAGAAAGAATGGAAGATAATAGGGAAACAAAACTCGCTCACGCTCAGGAAATAAATTACCGTAGACCCCGAGGTAGACCAAGAAGACGGTGGAGAGATAATATATGTACAGACCTACAAGCACTTGGAATCAAAGACTGGCAAGAAAGGTCAACCAGAGAGACGAATGGAGACGGCTTGTATCTGCAGCAAAGAACCTAAATGGCTCGGAACGCTGAAGAAGAAGATACTTTATTCTGTACTTTAATAACAATTCAAACAATGTTAAACGAAGTGTCTATTCATAGCGCACTATGTATAATTCATACTTCACTATGTATAAAGTATTCCATAAATTTTTCATTATTAAGTCCGATTTTGCTTCTTTTTCTATGAGCAGTATGAAAAATCCCCTGTTGGCTTGCTAGGCCAGCCCCAGAGGTTTGTTTTTTTCCCCACGCATATCCTATTACAGGAGATCGCTGTCAACACCAGCATTTTACCGTAGTTGTTGATTTCTTGGCAAGATTATGCTTAGTAGTTTGCCAATACTTTCTGAGCAGCCAGCTCACATATCCCATAAGTAACGTGGCAAGAACCGCTACCAATTCTTGCACAGCTGCATTTGCTTACGTGGATAAACAGGATTACGGAGAAAGTCGCTAACCCGTAGGCCAGGAAGACCGGCCCCAGAGGTTTAGGACAGAAAAATCTAAGGAGAGTCCATCCCTCCCTGGCAAGTCAGGAGCCCCATTGGCCCATAACCTTGCAGTCATGGTTTTCCTGTCTAAACCACGGGGAGGTGAGGTTGACTTGTGTAGTCTGCAGGCCATCGGCAGGCTACTAATTTTCACTTTTAACCCCTCCTGGGAGAGGCTAGCCGATCCTAACCCTAGCCAGGTAAAGTAGATGTACATACCAAATGGAAGTAGAAAAAGAGGCCAGCCATGCAAACGATAGAAGGAATAGCAGAGTACATGGAAATCTCAATACATGAAGCCCATAAACAGGCACTCTCCCACTGTTTATAGTTTATACTTCACCTCAACACCGCAAGGTACAAGAGGAACAAGATGAGATGAGATTTCATTATTAATTCACCAGAAGAATTAATATCTCCATTTATAATTGATTCAGAATCTTGGTTGAGGTACTGTTTGATTTAATTGTTTTCCCAGCTCTACCCTTCGATTTCATCCACATAAAAATTTCATGTTTTTTGCAGGATGTTGCTATTAATCCCAACACCAGGTTGATTTACTGGGCTATTATTACGTTCAGTAGTTTGCCATTGCTTTCTCAATAAGTCACCATTGAAGTCCAAGTGACTGATGTAGGGAACGATATCACTACTCCGCCATTGGCGTACTGAATGATTAAGCGCATTAAACCCTGCGGCCTACTGACCTCTAGTATAGTGTGTAACAAGTAGTAATGATGAACGAATGCATGTGCTTGCATATGTTTGGATGTACATGTCCTCTTGTCTGTATGCTTGCCCATTTGTGTGCTCACGTCCATGCTTATGTGTGCACAAATATGCTGTTTACATGTATGTTTGTGGGGGTGAAGGAGTGATAGAGACCACATAGTGATAGAACAGTGATTAATATAGGAATTCAAGCCTTTATAATGTATGAGAAGCATCATGTATAAATAACATCCGTATCAGCAGGTTAGCATGGCCGAATGGAGAAGAACACTTATTCTTAAACATCCAGTGTGCTGATGGCGAAGTATGGGGTTCAACCCCTACACCGGACAGTTGGACAAAAATGTTGACCTGTTGTCCTTGACATGGGATTTAAATTACAAGTACCTCTGAAGTCAGAGTGGGTTCGCCTGATGGCGAGGGACACTGTTAATAGGGAAAGCTAATCCACACGCAACATTCAGTCCATCACTACTATGAATAGTGTGTATGGTCTATGCTTGAGTTCAAAGCAAGTGAGCGGGAAAATCATTGGGGGACGTTACATCAATAACATTAGATATGCAGATGATAGTCTTGATTGCAGGCAATGAACAGGACCTGCAACATTTAGTTGATGCGGTTGTTGCACACACTGAACAACTAGGGTTAGAATTGAATTGTAAGAAGACACAGATTATGGTTGTCACTGGGAAGAAGTAAATACCACAATGTAATATACAAGTAAATGGGCTTATTCTTAATTAAACAAGTGAATTAGTACAGTTATCTCGGAACAGTCATAACATCTGATTGGAAATGCCTTTAAGAAATTAGAACGAGAATTGCCATTGCGAAGATAGCCTTTTGCTAGATGAAAAACATACTGACCAATAAAAAGAAATCAATTGAAACGAGAAAAAAAGAGTGCTGATGTATTCTACAATGTCAACTCAAAAGGAGTGATTTCACAATTTTAGAAGGAAAGATACATTAAAATGAGTGCCAAGCTACACTAAATGTAGGTATATTATAACAGAGTTTTTAGATTTTGAAGAGGCAACACAGTTAAGGGTTACATCTGGTAGGGTAGTTTAGTTCAATTGTGCGCAGGGAAACATCCTTGAAGTGATTTTGTTCTAGGAGCCGTTTCAATTGTTAAGTAATTAGTCATGTTTTTATACGCAACTACCCAATAGCATGAATTCCGAGATAGCTAAATAAACTAGATGCCCATTTTGAACGCTCTGAATTAAATATCGTATAAGTATCCAGAAAATTATCCAACTTGCGTCTGTGTTGAAGAGTTCTTGAATAGGGTGAGTTATACTCTTTGTTGAATTAGTAAATTGTGTGTTAAAAACAACGCGAAGATTTCTACCATAGCCACTATACAATGGATTGTTAAACCATGGATCACAGCTATAACCACTCTCAATGGACTGGCACGGTTACAATATTATAATAAATCAACTTCAGAGAAGTTAAGAGATTCTACAATTGTAGAAGGAAAGATATATTGAAATGACTGTCATACTACAATAAGTGATGGTATATTGAAAGAAGTCAATTCATATTGAATTAGAAGAAGCTGCTTCAATTGACAGAGCATGATGTAGTTGAAAAGAGTACCGGCTCAGTGCAACAGAACGTTTCTGGGTTTGCAACGCACTACTATCAGCAGAAATGGACAACTCGTGTACTCCACTGTTGGATAATATAAATGTGTGTTTCATTCACCAAACATATGCGTTGACACATTCTTTTTTCATTTGCAATTTACAACTATAGAAACTTAGCATCCAATTTTACATTTTAGGAAAGGCATAATCCAAGATGACATACACAGTATGGCATTGTTTAGAACATGCTTTCACACACACGTGATTATTTATAGATTTGCTGAAAAGACACTCAGAAACATTTGTTTGCCCACAACCCTGCGATTTACAAGGCATGTTGGCAGCCTAAGTATTGCTGTATCAATTGATCAGTGAAAATATATAGAAATATAATACAAATGACTAGCAGTTATTACACTGTTGTCATATTTTATCATGTGCTATGCTGGGTGGCACAGTATGTAATTTCCCTCCGCAAGTATCTGTATTCCAGAAGAAGTTCAACCGCTGATACCGTCTTCTGTTACATTCTACTTGCCTATAATTCCCCCTTTTATATGGATGTGTCCATTTCAGTCTCTGACACCAACAATTTTGCTATTTGAACATGTTTCCCCAGTACCTCTCTTCTCAAAACATGACCAAACAATTATGGCTGTATTATGCCATTAGTGTCTCCCAAAATATTTAAAAATAAAGATCTTCAAAGTTCATCTCGTATAGGACTCACAATTTCAACTTACTTCACTCATAAGTTTTTATAAAAATGTTTATGACATAAGTTTTATTAACCTGTACAATTTAATTGTATTAATAAATTAATTAATTGTATTAATTTTAAATAATTATAATCATAATAATAATAAAATAATTAAAAAATTAATTGTATTTTCCAGAATCATCATCATCAAGTGCCCTACCAGCTGTGCCCTCTCCAGAGATCGCAGTCTTTGGTTTTCTGGATCAACTCTGCTGACGATATTCCTCCATGCCACCGTCTCAGTGTCATTTTCAGATCCTTCAGCCGGAAGTCGAGGAATAAATTCTGTCATTGATAAAAGCAGAAGTTAACACAACTGTACTGTTAACAATGTGATCATTATGGAGGTAAATGTTATATTTTGACAGGTGAATAATGACGCACGTAGAAAGTAAAATCAAGAGATGGATGAAGAGATTTGAAGATATATTACAGCTTATTACAATTATGTAGACGCACTTGATTGATCAATAACAATTTCATTCAACAATTTAAAAAAAAGAGAAAGCATCTGTTGGATAGTGACTGTTTTCTCCTGACAGCTTTCCGTCTTGCCTGCAGCTTCGACCTTTGAAATTTGGCTTTTGCGTGTTGGTATTTATTGTGGTGCTCTTGGTTGGTTTTTGCCTCTGCTTGCTTTCTACATGCTCCCACATCATTGTGCAACCGTTCTAGTTCACTACTCCAGCAAGGTTTGTATTGTTTACTAGCTCCTCTTGGTACTGTTTCTCGTGCTGCCTGTAGTATGCATTTCCCGAACTCTCCAACTACTTTAGTTGTCTTTATTCCGTGTTCAGGTTTTTAACCAGTATGCTGGTGCGTTGTTTGTACATCTCCCAGTCCGCCTTCTTGTAAATTCCACCCCAAGAGGGTGCTGCTTTCACTTACAAGCGTATTTTCTACAGTTAGAAAAACTGACAGATGGTTTTCCAACAATTTGTATGATATTCCACTCCAAGTCTGGGGAGTTCAAAACCAGGTCAGGTGTAGTTGTAGTGTGCCTTGGTCTTGAGTAGAAGGTATGTAGGTCAGACGGCTTGTTAATCAAGATGAATCTACTCTCATCCTGCCAGTCTTCCAGTCTCTCTCCTCTCTGGTCCATGTGATAATAGCCCCAGTTCTGTGAGTGGCTGTTGAAATCACAACTCACAATCATTTTTTTTTCTTTTAATGTTGGTGTGTCTAGTGCCTGTGGGCGGTCACTTGGACAGTAGTAATTGGTCAGATGTAGATCTGCTTTGTCTGTCTTAAGTTTGAGTGTCTGATACTCGGCCCCTTCCATGTAAATTTCAATTTGGGAAGCAGCGATATTATCTTTTACACGGGTCAGTATCCCACCTTTTCGCCTGTCCTTTCTGTCAGATCGGTAACACTGGTAGCCTCCAATTTTAAAAGCGCTGTTTTTATTGAGATGGGTTTCTTGCAAGCAACATATACTTATTTGTTCTTGATTCAAGATGTTTTCAAGCTCTCTCTCTTTTTCTTTTTTGCTGACCCCCTCCGCACTCCAGTGCATTATTTTCAGTCATTTGGTATGGCCTGACGCTCTATTCTCAGGTCCCCTGGCTACACAGGACGTCTGAGAAGGACCTTCAGTTGTTTTGGTTGGACTCTCTCGAGGCATAGGGCCCGGCACTGCACTTGCCTGGGGGTCCAAAGCAGGGCGAGCGAGCACCATAACGGTTTGCAGTAATCAACACATTTCATGGCATAAGTGCGTGGCATCCTGATTTCTGTAGTGCGCCTTTTGGCTGGTTGCCTCCGTCTTCAGCACCTTTCCTTTACTAAAGCAGACTATGGTCTTACTCGAGTATGGATGTGTATTCACGCACTCACGTGTCTGCACACGTATGTATGTGGATACACATCTAGAGCATTCTGGTAATTCTTACGGCACCAGAGACTGGCCGCCTCCCCTTTTCTTGTTAGTTAAAACAGTTCCGCCATTTGAAGGCCAGGAGGTGGACTTTTGCTGCCAGAGGTGGTGAATGCACAAGCCATGGGGTATATTGCAAGGATGTTCGCTCACCCCAACTCTGCGCCCCAGGCTATATAACAGCAATTTGGAACCAGTTTGTGCCTAAATTACAAGTAAATGCTGTTATTGTGTATTAAGTGCATACATTCAAATATCTAGGAACATGGATAACGTCCGATGAAAGATGCATCACAGAGACAGAACAGAATCGGGCAAGAAAAGAATTGCATGTTTTAAAATGAAGACCCATCTTATGCAATACCTTGTCATTGGAAGTTAGAACAGGAATTCCTTTATGTTACATAGAACCAGTTCTAATGTGTGGCTGTGAGACCTGGACAATAGGTAAGCAAGCAGAAAATACACTGAAGTTGGGAAGATGTGGTTTTATAGAAAAATGCTGAAAATTCCCAGGACAGACAAAATTATAAATAAACACGTTTTGCGGGAAGCTAAGACACAAAGCCAACTTATCACAAACATCAGAAAGAGGCAGTCATCATGTTTGCCCATATTATGAGAAGACAAAAATTAGAACACATTGTGACAAATAGGAAAGATTTGTGGGGAGAAAGACAGATGAAGACAAGAGAAATTCTTGATAGTTTTTGGTCATAACACGTAAAGGTGTCAGCAAACAGACTGATACATGCCGTTGGAAATCTTAAGATGTCTAGAAGCATAATTGCCCATGCCAGTCAGTAAGGAACTTAATGAAGATTAGGCTGTCAATCTCGTTATTCAAGAGTAAATAGAGGTCCTATTTACATGTCTTTGGCGCATTGGGCATATGGGAATAAACATATCATTTCATAGACACAATGGACATTGAGTGGGCCATGTGGTCACATCACGGCGTGTGCATTTTACTTCCCAAAACATTTCTTGGTGCTTATTTTAGGCTGGGTCGACTTGGGAACCCAGATCCAATTTTAAAAAATTCGAAACCAGCCTGTGAGGATCAAACCCAATGTCATCAGTGCTGCAGGCGAGCGTCTGGCCACTACGCTACCGTTGCTTCTAGCGGGAGTGTGACGTAATTAGGAATCATTACTTCTGATTCGTTTCCTTCAGTTCTGTTCTCAGTGCTAGGATTGAACTCAATATCTTTTGAAATAGAGGTGACATCATACTTCTAAACCATCTCGAAGTTATAGATGAAATCAATCTTCTAAAACACCCCAGCCCCAAAACCTCATCAGTTTGCATGTACTGTTTTGAGTAAAATGATGACATAATTTTACCATTACATCTACCTTTTCTCTGCGACACTTCATGGCAAACACAGTAGGACAAAAAATAAAGAGGTTTTGAGTAAAATAAGGACACAATCTTACCACTACATCTGTAGACAAGATCTGACCAAATGATCATCTCCTGGGAAAAACAGAAGACACCCAGACATCCACCTTTGAGGGTGCTGTCAAAAATGTTGCCCAAGTCTGCCACCAAGTTGATTTCTTCAAACAACAGAACTCTGCGTATGGTGAGACATGACGAAAAGACATCAGTGTGAATATGTTCTTAAAAGAAAACAGTTTACACAACATTGGATTGTCAACAGCACACATATACAGGTGTCTTATTAAATATATGTAGGGAAACAACTTCATATTTGCTTTGGTTAGAATCATGACTCTTGATTTGTATAACTTGCTGCGTATATATTCTTTTCAGCATGAATGTGTTTATTTACAGAAATAAATGAAACAAATGGATATATTCTTTGGAAACTAGAGATCAAAAGAGACGTAACTGAACAATTATTAAGTTTAGAGAAACAAGATACCAAAACAAGAGTTGGCGGAAGAAATAATAAAGTATTAGATAAGCTAGGGATCAAAAGAGAACAGAAATAACTAATTAAGTACTGCATAAGCTAAGAATCAAAAGGAACTGATGGAAGAAGAAATAAAAAGGCAAATCAAATGACCATCTTAGAAGACGTGACCCTGCCACACAAACCATACCAATAAGTAGTACAAAAACAGTGTTATTGTTGATACTGTGTCACAGTGTGAACAGAGATTAACAAGCCAATGATCAAGTAAAAATGGTTTATTCTTTCATTGATGACAAAGGTTTCATGTTGGACTCCACTCAGATCGAATGCTGGGTCCCAACTGCCCATACCAACCCAATACGTCACGATTGAGCATCCCCCCACCCTTTCAGTCTCAATGCTCAATCGTGCTGTATCTGTGTTTCCCACTAGATCCTAAATATACCCAATACTGTTACACTCCCCATGTTAATTAAAGAATTTGTCCTTTATAAGGAAAAATCTTTACTCCTAATCCCCATACTCTATTCCCTCTTTTTCTTTACTTCTCACAGTTCCTCAAATCTTCCCCAAACCAACTCCAATTTAATTAAACATTCTATTTCTTTAACTCTTTCCCCTGTTATATAGTTAACCCACTTCTTCTTCGTTCCTGGCCCTTCAATCAAACATATTTACACATCTTTAATAACATTTCAATTTCAAACTATATACAATAACATCATAACACGTCTTCTTAAATACTCCTTCCTCATAAGCAATCTGCTTAAAATTTCAACTCTAACACCAACTCCAACGCTACAAATCCCCCACTTTCAACTAAGCTGAAATTACTTTCACACGATAGGAAGACAAAGAATCGGTGGCCACCGGAATTTAAAAGAAGAAATAGAACTCTTTCAAAAAAAACAACATTCACCTAAACCACACACCCCTTTGTTCTTTGAGACTTTATGTAATAAAGTCTATTATATCTCCCACAGTACCACTCATTATGGTAACAGTTTTACGCTGCTATCTACAGCATCAAATACCATCCATCATCCAAAAATATTCTTCACTTCTAAGTGTCTATATAACAGACATTACCTTACCTCAACCTCACATTGTAATGTAAACCACAAAACACATCCCGAAGACACAATAAAAAGGTCTATTATCCCTTAAGACCTCCTCCAACACAACACCTCACATAACCTCATCACCTCGTATAACTAATCTTCTCCAATACCTCAGGTTCTCTCTTAATGTCCATTTCTTATGGGCATATCTACTAAAATGCTCCACTTATGCCGTTATCAACAGCAACCTAGTAACCTTGAAATCTCCCCTTAAATATTAACCATCAAACACAACATTGTAATCTGACCCACTTATAAACATTTACATCCTGCCCAGGCCATGTAACCCCATGTCTCTCTAAAATCTTCCGCCTCTCAATTCATAATTCATGCCGTAATCTACAGCAGCAAAAATAACCACTCATGTCTGTGACTGCTTGTAATCAACTTTAATCTCAGTCCCTTTATTACGGACCCACAAACACCCCATGTCACTATGTCTCCCCCTATGTTCACTTCTGTTATCCACAGTGTCTAGTCAAACATGGATCCAATTCATGTTTACTCTTCATCTGGGGTAATTTTCTTATTCTTCTATAACCCAGCAATCTCGTGTATATCATGGCTATTCTGACCCCCCCGGAAACCATGTTCAAAACTTTCCCCTCTTTTTTTTTTTCTACTGCTATATTCATTAATTTTTTTCCTCCCATGTGGCTTCTAATCCCATATATTTCTAATGAATGCTTACTTTAGTGTATCTCTAAAGTTTCCCATAACTATTTTACTTGTGTAGTAACCCCGTCTACAGTTCATAGCCATTTTAACCTTTCTACGCTGATTATCACAGCATCAAAATATCCATGAACTTCTTCTTCACAAAGAGAATGTGTCTCTCTATTTGTTCTCCGTAGTTTTATTAACTCTTTTCTGAACGAAGGGTCATAATTAAAGCCCCCTGTATTGTCTTTATTCTAGACGAAAACCTTGTAAATTAAACATAACTTAATTAACTACTATTTAACACACAAAACAGTGAAATAAAATCACAACAGGACATCAAATCCCCCCCCAAATTTTTGTAACAATCATTTATGTTTCCCCGCAACTCAACTAAAAGTATGATGATGATAGTGATGATGATGGTGACGATGATTACCATAATACAACATGCATCCTAATCTATTTTTTCCTACTACTACTGGTCTCTTTTACGGACCAGTAGTTTACACATAAAGGTCTACGAACACAATAATCCTATTCTAAAATAATTAATCAAACAACAACAATCATTTTTCAAGACCAACTCAAGCAAAAAAAAAAAAAAAAATTTTACATATGAGGCATTGAAAGCTCAATTTCAATAAATACAACTGTCTTCTCGCTAAAGAGAAGGTTTTCAAAAACAAAAAAAAATATAATTCACTTAGAATTAACCACTTAAAGTGACCCAGCAACATTGGCCTCCTTTTCTAACCAATGTAAACACCTATCTATTTAGGCAAGTCATGTATAACAAAACAACTCCATACCAAGCATTAATGCCAAATACGTATATACATATATACAAATATCCCTCTGTTATCTACAGATTATCTTAATGCGGAACCATACTTGTTCCCCTCAACCAAAACCATTACTCAACAAGTGACCGTTCCTTTTTCTGGAAGTCAAACATTGATTATCTCCCCTCACAATTTTCTATCTTTTTCCATCCTAACTCCTAACACATCATAACATCCAAAATATCCTCATAAGCAAGCACTGTAAAACTACAGTTATTCCAATATCATCTCAATGTACCAGCCACCATCTACTTATCAATTACCTGTGGCTCGGCACACCAACTGTCTCCCATGGCTTTGTACCAACCATCACCACCACTTCCCAATCCTTACCGTCAACCACAGTATCTCCACCCTCCTACATCCAACAAAACTTTGTCTATTTACTATAGACCTCTCACCAAAACAACTAACTCTATTTCCACCTTCTCGTCTACCCGACGCAATTAATTTTTCATTCTACTGCATCAGTACGTCTCACCAGCACTACTTCAAATCTCTCCTACCCTTTTCATATCGTGACTATAATCAAACCAATCCCTCTTATCGGAACACCTTTTCTAAGATTCATTTACCTCCTCTTGTTTACCTTCGTATCTTTCACTCCTATTTATCGGGATTCTTTCAGAACAGCAACTCACGTCAGTATATACAAACGGACCTCTCTTTTCCCGTTCCTGTTAAGAATACTAAACAAGTTTTGTGAAACATCATTCAGAATGTTAACACTGTTTCCGTCATATAACTTTCAACGTCAGACATTCTAAAAAAAAAAAACATCACAATTCTCCAATCATTCTCTTTCTATCTCTCTATGTTTCACGGTTTTTTCAACATCACTTATCAACCACTCTTCTCATATTCGCACGGACAATGACACACAACCTCGCTCTCATCTCACGCCTACTCTCGCATCGCGACAACCTAACGTTTCCATACTATTACTACAACAAAATACTTTAGACGCCACCTCAACATTCCAGCAATCATTTACCACATATCTACACGTATTGATCTCCTCTACACACATTGACACAAGACATATTAACGCCACTCTTACATTCTATCTACGTATTTCACTTAGGCGACTTCATCATACCTCTCTCCTACTTCCTTCATCACGCCGAACACCTGTCTGACTACAGTTATATTCACGTATGAACACCGCACAACCAGACGAACTATTCTAGAGGACTCTCTCAATTCACTGCTTTCTTATATCTCTACTTTACTCAATCACTCACTTCTATATGAAGGTCAGACCCTATACACTACCTCTCGCAGCTGAAACTGCTTTCACAGTACTATCTACTATCTCTTCAAAACAAACCTCATTCTGGTGAACCAGCCCCTAACTTCGTAACTATCATTCTATACTTCTCCACCCACAACAACTTTCTTCTTTCTCCACAAGTACGACGTAACTCGTATTTTTCAAGCATCCACTTCTACAGTCTATTATTTATTATACTTTTATTCTCACGTTCAACTGGCTATCTTACACACAGGATACTCAGTGCCTCCTCAGTCTATATCACCTCACCAGACACTCTCGGTTCACCTGTCAACAATACTATTCTTTCTTCTCCAACCAACAAGCGAAACTATCTCGGACCTCACGTCATAGCTCTGAGTCAAACTATTTCTAATACTAATATTCATGCCTAACATATCTCTCTAACACTTGGGACCCTATTATTTACCCTCCTATCATAGGTCCTGTCTAATAGGTAGGGCGCCGATTTTCCTGTGTTCTTGTACCTGTAAAATTCCTGTGTCCATCAACATCATTCCTACTCACCCTATTATTATCATGTCTACCCTGTGTATTCAACTGGACACGCCTGTTATTACAAAAACGAGAAACATGTCCCCGTTGACCACAAACCCAACAGACCATATTTGTGTTATTTGTGTTTCCTACTGACTCACTTGTAGGGTATCTCACATTTCTTCTTTCAACATAATCGCTCCTATTTCTACCTTGTAACGTTTGTATACCGCCTCTCCTATTCCATCCGAATCTTGTTTGTCCTATTTCCATGGGTTCCTCAACTCTGTCGTCTTGATTGCTTCCCACTTCTCGTCCTGTTCTTAATCTAAACCTTCGTCTCAAATTTTCCTCTTGTACCGCGATATCTACCGCTTGTGATAACCTCTCAGGGTTTTCCCTCATCAGCTTAAGTTTCAAACCATCAGATTTGATGCCATCTACAAAGATCCCTACTAACATCCTTTCTACCTCCTCCCCTCGCACATTCTGTCCTAAGAATGCTTCTTCAGCCAAGTTAATCAATCTATCGCTAAACAACTGTACCGTCTCTCCGTTATTTTGTTTAGCCTGCCTCAACACCGAAAACGCATGTTGTGGATCCGTTATTTCTGCATATTTCCTTGCTAGGTCTTCTTTGAACTGTTCCCACGTCTCATCTACTCTAGCCTCTAATTTTCTTCTGATATGATCCGAAACTGGTTCCGTTGCCGTCTGATAAGCCAGTCTCATTTTTTCTTCATCTGTTGCTGAGATCAAATAGGCATATTTTTCTATAGAAGTGACCCATTTCTTATAGTCTCTGGCCTGTCCACTAAACTTTACAATTTCTGTTGCCATCCCTTGTTGTTTAATCACCATATTAAGTCGGCCTACTGCTGTTCCCACGCCTGACAAAACCTGTGCCAAGGTGTCCTGTTCTGCCATGCTGAAAAATACTGAAAGAAAACAAGCAAAAAAAAACCACACAATTTCAATTTTCCAATTTAAGGAAGACGACTTATTGTTTTGGAAAACAATTAATTCAGGTAATTCATATTTATCTATCAAGCTGAAACAATCCTTCTACTTCTTCTTCTGTATATTCTTGAACTCAGCCGAATTTATGTCTGTTTCTCCACTGTGCTGTGATGGAACTGTTATACTGAAATATTTTCTATATACATCACAAATCAATTTCACAGGCGTACTTATCTAAACCAACCATATGATTCACACAAGAGAAGTGTTCAATTAGTCAATTGTACTTATGCTCGTTATCGGTCAGAATACGCCAGGAGGTCTTGTTCTGCCATTCTGAAATATTCTAAAATATAGCACGAAACACAATTTCAATTTCTTAATTTTTTAAAGAGCACAATTCCCTTATTTTGTAAAATTGTTCAGTTAATTACTATGTTCATATAATACAGAATTTTACCCTGAATCTGTTTCGTTGTTCAAGGAATCACTTTCTTCAACTCGCCGTCACATTCGAACAACCCGGAGCTTAAAATCAGTCGCAGAGTTCAGGTAGCTGAGCTTAGTTTGGGTAGCGGAGATTAGGTAGCCTGTCTCTTCCTCTCAGGTCACTTCTCATGGGCTGCCGGAAAATTCTTCAACCCCTTGTCGGGTCCCGACCAGCTTGTTAGTCTTTGTCTTCACCCCGGGTGGGGTACATCATCGATGTCTTGATAGGGTCTTAGAAATAACGAGGCCCCAAAAAATTATCAGGATCAGCCGAGGCCCAGCGATAATTGACTGTTTCAAGAACCTATGGCCCGATCAACGAATTAAACGAAGTCTTTTTCATGCTGTCCTGATAAATCACGATTAGCTCTTTCACTTTGAGCTAAAATGTTCAACTTGAATTGCTGGTTTGCCAAAACTCTCAGGATAGTATCACTCCTGGTCAATCAGAACGATGTAAGGCAGCGGCTTTGATGGCTCTTGCAACGCAAAATTTCAGGCACCGTCCATGTTAAGCCTGTTGCTAACAATCAAACTGCAGAAGGGCGGCCATACAAACTTCCTGCACTGCGAACTCTGCAAACGGCTGGTATAACAAACTTCTTGTCACTACTTTGACTGTTATCTGAAGTCTTAAAAAAGACTTACAAAGGACCACTCCTGGGCGAGCTTTTGGCCTCTGTATTCAGATATAACTACCATTTACAATTTACTGGCCATCTTTTGGTGCGCCTGTTATCAGGTTCAGTAATTGTTCTCTAACGTGCCGCTAGTATCTTGTTTGTTTGTTTAGTTCTTGAACTTCTCCGCGATGTTATTCATCCTGGCTTCGCATTGTTTTGTTTTTCTCATCTTCAGGTTCGTATCCTGGTCACATGCACCATTTATAATCCTGTCACAGTGTGAACAGAGATTAACAAGCCAATGATCAAGTAAAAATGGTTTATTCTTTCATTGATGACAAAGGTTTCATGTTGGACTCCACTCAGATCGAATGCTGGGTCCCAACTGCCCATACCAACCCAATACGTCACGATTGAGCATCCCCCCACCCCTTTCAGTCTCAATGCTCAATCGTGCTGTATCTGTGTTTCCCACTAGATCCTAAATATACCCAATACTGTTATCAAATGACCATCTTAGAAGACGTGACCCTGCCACACAAACCATACCAATAAGTAGTACAAAAACAGTGTTATTGTTGATACTGCAATATAAACAAATACAATCACAACAGAATACGAGTACTTAAACCTTAATTCCGTTTCAAGTGATCCGTAAAACATCATAAAACAGTTAATGAAAATGGTGACTGAAATGATGAAGGAACGTCATGTGAGTTGAATGGAATGTAAATACCAACTAAATAAGGCAACATAATGTACTATTTCAAAATCATCATCATCATGTGCCTTGCCAACATGTAGGTGACATGTCTTTCTATAGATCTCAATCCTGGATCAACTCCGCTGATGATATTCCTCCACGCCATCGTCTCAGTCATCTAGCATCATTTCTCTTGGTCTGCCCTGCATCTTTTCCCACTGATCTTTCCAGCTGTCACAATATTCTCCAATGCCTCTCTCCTCAACGTACGTGCAGTGCGTGCATGGGTGGGTGGGTGGGTGGTATATGTATTTTTTAAACAATGAAGGTAGAAGAAAAAGAAATAGAGGTGTGCCATTTAAACAGAATATGGATATGAAATGAGAAATATAATGAAAACGTTCAGCTATATATATGAAGTAAAACAATACAATAAGGCTATATGAAATGATCATAAAGATAAAAGTATAATTAAATCTACATTGACATGAAGTGTGGTTAGAAAATATAACAGAAAATGCACTAATTAGAATGGAAGTTAACAAGTAAATTAGACCTTGAAAAATAGCAAAAGTCCCATAAGCAAAATAATATGAACATTGCAAATGAAACCAATCAATATCGCGTTACTTGTCAACGAGCGCCTCAATCAAGCACACACACAGACCAGAAGTGAAGGCTTTTGTCGAAGGTCTTAGCCGTAGCGTCCATTTTGTCACCACTTGTGATTGTGTTCTGTTAATGGTTACCGATTCAGCTTCTCATTTCTGTTGATACCTTCACCCACACTAGAAGCAACATTTGGCTGAGTTTGTCAACGATCACAACAACTGCACTAAGATTCCCTCATGAATGTCCTAGTCTTCTGCCATAGATCACATAAGACGAATGCCACTAGTGTATGAATTCCGTAGCACCAGCGAAGATCCAAATGTGTGTATATGCCGGAGTGCCACATTTTAATGTACTCATGGGTCCACCTAATTTCCAGCCCCGATACGAGAAGGCTGAACGTCCCATTCACTACCCCCGAAAGAGACGGATTATTTAATAAATTTCTTGTTTTTAAATCAGAAATCAAAGACAGGTGAACAAGAATTACACAGCGATGCAAGTCGGGAATCAATTTTATGCGATGGACGTTGGTAGGTTCGTTGGTTGTGAATCATCTGGAAAAGTGTGAATGAATTTGAATTCTTCAGTCTGATATATATATATATATATATATATATATATATATATATATATATATATATATATATATATATATATATATATATATATATATATATAAGACTAGCATCTATCAGAGTGAGGTTGAAGTACTTTTCTCCTTTTCTCCAGCCAAGGTATCAAAGTACCATCTCCACAGGGACTGTGTTGTAGACATCCTCCTTCCAGTACCAGAAACCAGAGAGGTTGGCAAGGCCGGTACTGGAACTTCACATCGCAGTGCCATATTAGGATTTCATTAGATCATGATTCAGCATAGCACATCGGACTGGCTGGGGTTTGGCCATGTTCCCGCCAGGGGTTTCAGATATTTCATTGTCAACAGACTCCAGCCAATACCTCGGAGGGATCAAGAGATAATCTCACCTCATAGGTCCCCTGGAGGGGAATGTCTTCTATGTCCTATGTCTTCTCTCTCCATCCCATATTTCTGGGATCCTTCCATAGTAATTTCACCTTGCAAAGTCAGTAAAAGTGAAAATATTGGTATAAAAATTAAAATCATGAAAGCCCAGAAAGAACAGACACAAGTAAATATAAAAACAATGGTAAGGAGTGCCCTTGTGCAGACACTTCTAGAGCGGTGTAAACTGTTATGCTTTAACACATACTTGGTCACGATATAATGACGCCAGGTGACCTATTTCTTTTCCCGCTACTTTTTCTACAAGGAAAATTAGGTACACTATTCTTCTTCTTCTTCTCCTCCTGTTCCTCCTCTTCTACTTCTTCTTCTTTTACCCTTTGTTTTAATGTCTCTCACTATATCATTCTCCGTGTGAATTAGGTAAGATACCCGACACATATTTTACGTGTCTGGGTCGATTCCACAGTTGCAGTGATTAGGGAAAATTCTATCTGTGATGGAAAAGTGTCAACTACTATGATATCATTGCTCTACGCGCTCCGAAGGTTTTGGATTCAATACTGGACTCCGTCATTTGGTTGAGTATACTTTTCTCGGAGAGTCCTTGGGGGTCGTCGTTGGAGCTAGAAAGTTTGTGCTTTGTGCACGGGAAAGAGTTCTTCTTCTTCTTCTTCTGCGTTCATCCGGATTTTTTTTTTCGGATGTGACTGCGTTGTGCCTGTTTACAGCAGAGCTGCGTTCTTGCGCCGTTAGGCCGACACATCCGACTTCTGCGGGCATTTGTTGACCGGGTTAACCTACCCGGGGGGAAAGAGTTCAAAAATGATAGAAACAGAAAAAGAAATGCGAAGCTTCAAAATTATTATTTACATTGTAAGTTATTATTACATGCAGTCATTTAGTAGGTAGGCTTTGTTTTGAATATACAACATAATTATTACATGTGGGATTAGAAGTCTGAGCATATATGGTTTCTATAACTATCTTCAGATGTCTTGACAATTGAACTAATCAAATGACATATGTACTTTGTTTCAACCTTGTCCACAATCGAACTCATTAAATCATATCTTTGCTTTGTTGTAACCTTGTTCACAACTATGTTTCTGTCTTGTTCTTGCACATGTTGTGTCATCTGTGTTTGTGTTATTTGTAAGTTACAATGTATCATTCTTCTGAAAGATATATTTATATTTCTCCAGAACAAAAGAGTGGAAGTAGTACATTCAATACTGAATTAATTTATGATGAGGGCGTCTCCGTGGCAAAGTAGTAAAGCCGCCTGCCCAGCGCTCCAAAGGTTTTGGATTCGATACCGGACTCCGTCATTTGGTTGAGTATACTTTTCTTTGAGAGTCCTTGGGAGTCATTGTTGGAGCTAGAAAGTTCGTGCTTTGTGCAATGACTACGGCAGGCCGCCCTGCGGAAAGAGATTGAGCCATATTGGATAAAACCCGGTGCAATGAAGTCGATCCCCTCGCCTTTAAACCTATCAACCTTTGGAAGAGATATCAAGATAACAGCATATAAATGAAACAAGCATCTAACGCTGGACATCAAACACATACCTGGTTATTAATATCTCCTGCATGCCACAAAGCATTCCTCATGATCTGTCCAGGCCCAGTATCTGAGTTGACCAGTTTCAGCTGAATTCCAGGTTCAGCTACCGCTCTGGGGAGCAACATAAAACATAAGATTTATTTGATTCTTCTGTGAGGCTGTTGTCTTGCAGATTCAGTATGTCTGTGTAAATATGTTCTGCGTGACAGTCTACAATGTTATGAGTCCTTTACAGGCCGTTGTCTTGCAGCTTCAGTATGTCTATGTAAATATGTCCCCCTTGTCCTTTGCAGGACGATGTGGTCAAGCCCCAACTCCAGGTTTATTGTCTAACAGAAAAAAATGCTGGGGTTGATTGCGACGTCCTGTAATATGCAGCTTTTTTGTTTAAAGTTTATCATTGCTTTCTCAACGAGACGTTAACGTTGAAGTCCAAGTGATGATACCACCACCACCACACCGCCGCCAGCGCACCGCCACCACCACACCTGAAGTTTAAGAGCAAGTGCTCTTATCCTTTCGACCACGATGGCTTCTTACAGAGAGTGACAGAATGAGAGAAAGAGACTGTAAGAGTAAGTGAAAGACACTTTAACCCGCCTTAAGGCACATTTGGCCTATGGTGCTAGACCCGTAATTTTATAGACCAAGCAGCACTCCGCGGGCGATGTGGTCAGTATCACACCGGTCGCTTTTATTTCCCAAGTAGTTCAACTATCCATTGAGATGAGCAATTTTAATTATTGTGTCGACCCAGCCTAAAATAGGTACAAGAAAATGTCTTGGGAAGTAAAGGTTGTCGAAGTGATACTGACTACATCACCCATCGAATGCCAATTGATCTATAAAAATATGGGACAGCATCATATGCCAAATGAGCCATATACTTCTTACTTAATTACGGTTACATTCACCAGTATCTCCTATATTTAGTTTATTAAACAGGTGGTATCTCTGCATGTTGTGTCCCGTACGAATTTTTAACCTGTCCTCTTTGGTTGAGTTGGTAGTGTGCATCATCTTTCTGATGGCCTGGTTGTTCTGATTTCCACATGTTTAAATATTTACTTCTTATAAACCTACTGGCCTCATCATAGTTTACTTCTATATCAGCCTGAGGTAGTTTTCCACCTTTCTGTACCACTAATGGCTAGGTGTCTTGCAATATGACGGGATCCTTTGTATAACAAGCCTTAGCCCTTAGGTCTTTACCTCTGCACCATTTCTACTCTTTAGTATTGAGGCAACTTAGTCGTTTCTGTGAAGAAACAAGTATTTTTCTTTATCGTTTTGTCAGCATCATTTCTACCAAAATATTTGATACTCTAGTGCTTTCTTTGCTTCATTTTTAGTTTTAGAAAATACACTCCATCTCCATTTTCTGTTGCGAATTTGCTGCTCCGTCTGTATATGCCTGAATCCATATGCTGGTAGCGTTCTTCTATGTAGTTTATGCATGTGTGTTTTCCCCCTTTCTGCTTCATCTGAAGTTTCCTTCCTTTCAATATAAGGAGTGTTTCTATCATCTCATGCAGACATTATTATTTGCAAGCTGGAAATCTGTGTACAGTGTCAATTGGTTTGACTGTTTCTATTAAGTATAAGATCAGTCGTAATCTTTCTCTTTGGAGATTATACAACATTGCTTTGCTTTAGTCTTCTTCTTTCAAGACCGTTAAACCGCTGATAGTCGCTGTGGTTTGCCAGTATTAAGCATTGTTCTGCTTGCTGCTGGGCTCTGCTATCTCTTCTATCTTGCATTGTTTTTCCAGTTCGGTCACACCACCGATTATGATACGCATTTCTTCATTTTGGAATTTCTTCTTCTTTGAGTTCATCCGGAGTGTTTTTTTTTTCAGATGTGATTGCAGTGTGTCTGGTTAGGCACCCTTGGGCCGAAACCCTTAGGCCAACACATCCAACTTTTAGCATGCATTTATGACAGGTTAGCATTCCTGGGAGACTCTCGCTTTTGTGGTGCCGTCCACATCCCGCTGGTCAAGTTGGAACGGGGTCGAATACTTCACGATCAGCCCTCAAGGGAAGGCAGGGACAGTCCATGGCATTTTCTGCCATCCAGGGTGGTTTCCATAGTTGCAGAGCCGACACATAGCGCGCTGGTGCTGGGCTCACCGAGGGAATCATTACGTCCTGCTCATAGCAGCCTTAATTCCTCACTTCAATATATTAGGCATTTTGTTCGCCTCGGGCCGTTCCCACACAAACCAGACCAGTCTGCAGACGGTATCCACTCAGTACGCGATTCGGTCATGTGCTTGTCATTGTGCCAGGGGACAATATAGTCAGAGCTGTTCTAGGCACGACGGACATTAGGAAAACTAGCTAGTCAGAGCTGTTCAGGACACGAGGGGCATTCGGAAAACTAGGTAGTCAGAGCTGTTCTTAGCACAAAGGACAATCGGAAACTGGCTAGTCAGATCTGTTCCGAACGTTAAGGACCTTCGGAAGACTAGTTAGTCAGGGCTTTTCAGACCACGAAAGACATTTCACTTGGACGTAATTGCGTAGTGCCAATTTTTATTTTGCCACCTATAGGCCGACACTTCCGACTTCGGCTGACATTTTTTAATGAGGTGAGCCTTCCTCGGGTTTCGAGGCATGTTAGACTCTTATTGTTGTGGTGTCGCCCACATCTCAGCTGGTCAAGGTAGAACAGTCAAAGACATCACGGTCAACCCTCAAAGGAAAGCAGGGGCAGACCATGGGCATTCCCCACTATCAAAGGAGGCTTCCATAGTTACAGAGCCGGCACATATTGCTCTGAGACTGGGCTCACCTGAAGAACTGCCACGTCCTGCCGATGGCTGCTTTAATTCCCCACTCCCATGTATTGAGCATTTCACTTGCCACTGATCGTTCAAGCACAAACCAGGAACGGTCACTCTGCAGACGACTTCCACTAGGTAAGCTTTCGCTTCAGACTTTGGACCAGGCAATGGATTCGCTAGCCAGGTGTTCCATTTTGTGTTATTGGGACGTTTTTCCACCTTTGACTACACTCTCTATGAGTATAGATACAGACATTTTCGTAACCATTTCGTGCAACTGGAGCACTTTTTCTACCTTTAGTACTCGCTCACAAGGTAGGCTACATGTACTGCCGGCTCAGCACCTTACTTCCGTGCATCAGTGAGCGAGAAACGGCTAGGCCCTCTCATCAGTGGATCCCTCATATGCCCCAGCTGAGAGCCTTCGAACAGGTATCTGAACATGTAGCGTGCTCAGTATCTCGCCTCCGTTTTGCAGTAGGATGAGTATTGGCCCGGCTCTCACATCCAAAGGTTGATGACTCAGAGGTGTTCAGCCATTTCCCTCAGATGCGAGACTTAGTGTATGTGTCTGGACCAAGAGTTTGTGGCTTCGTATGCCTGATTTGAGATTTTGATTGCTATCCTCAGTCTACCTACGGAGCAGCAGTTTGTGTCTCTCTTAGTCTGGTCCTTATCTCTAGGCCTGTTCGACATGTAGTTGTGCTTCCGTAGGCAGGGCTCTTGAGGTCATTGGGACACGCAAGCCCCCCCCCCACCCAACCGCAGCAAGGTGTAGTCACATCAGGGGGTTTGGAATTTAATTACCATGTTAAAGTGTGACGTGGCTGCTGTAAATAGGATACGCAAAAAAAAATGAACTCAGTAAAAATTGGAATAATTGGGTTACTATAAATACATTAATTGTTTTAACTGTTTCTGTTCGGGCTGTTATTCTTTAGCTTCCTGTTCCGCCTTTCAACTTCCACTGAAGTATATCACTCCATAAAGGTCAGAAGAACCGAATAGATAAGTACGCGTGTTCTTAAATATCCAGTGTGCTGATGCCAAGGTAAGGGGTTCACCCCTACACCGAACAATTGAACTAAAATGTTGACCTCTCGTCCTTGAGGATGTAAATTACAAGTACCTCTGAAGTCATAGAGGGTTTGCCCAATGGCAAGGGACACTGTTAACAGGGAAAGCTAATCCACACGCAAAATTCAGTCCAGCACTAGTAGAAGTAGTGTGTATGGACTACGCTTGAGTTCAAAGCAAGCGAGCTTAACACAAGTTAACTGAAGTGATTTTGATCATAACACAAATGACAGTTCACAGAAGTGACTTTAAGCATAATATAGCCAGGCGGCCTTTATTCCTCAGGCTCAAAGACCCCTCTGCCATACACCGCAAGGTACTATATTGGCAGTAAATGACAGTGACAGTGACAAATGATAGTTCACAGAAGTGACTTTAAGCATAACACAAATGACAGTTCACAGAAATGACTTTAAGCATAACACAAATGACAGTTCACAGAAGTGACTTTAAGCATAACACAAATGACAGTTCACAGAAGTGACTTTAAGCATAACACAAGTGACAGTTCACAGAAGTGACTTTAAGCATAACACAAATGACAGTTCACAGAAGTGACTTTAAGCATAACACAAATGACAGTTCACAGAAGTGACTTTAAGCATAACACAAATGACAGTTCACAGAAGTGACTTTAAGCATAACACAAAAGAGAGCTCGCAGAAGTGACCTAGAGCATAAAACAAAAGAGAGTTCTCCTGCTCCAGGAGTAGTGGATCGGGAGTCTGCCTGTCTGGGACAAGAGGCTTGAAACTCGGCAGAACAGATAGTGAACTGTACTCACCTCATTGATGTCCATACAGTGGGTGCCGTTACCCATATATCCCATGGGCAGGGGCCGCAGACAAACCCGGTCCTGGTGTCATCACAGGAGACCCCGGGAAAACAGGGGCGTGCATTACAAGTGGCTGTTTCCGGCTGGCATCCACTTCTCGTCCCGTCTCCCACGTATCCTGGTGGGCATGGGCTGCAGCAGTAGCCTCTAGTCGTGTTTTCACAGCGCACACCTTGGTCAGAGAAGACGCTACATTCAGTTTGTGGATTCATTCTCCAACAGTCTCTGGCGTACTTCCGTCTGCCTGTTTGCATGTCTGTGCGTGTCTTTTTTTAAACACCCCCCCCCCCTTTTTTTTTGCAGTGTTGTTTACTGCGCCTTTATATACTTTATATAGAACTGACTGTTTTGAAGGCTAATTACAGCCGCCCTTAAATACGGAGATGGCACTTAATAGTTATGATAATGACTCTTTGATGCATGATCTCTCTTCCCACCCCTCTCTCTCTCTCTCTGAGAGATAGTTGTATTCCCTTCCCCCATTTGGCAACAACCAAAACAATAATAATTGATGCAGAGTAAATAACATATATATAGTTATATAATATATATATATAAAGTTATACTTAGACAAATATGTGGGGAAAAAACAATGAATATAGTGACCAGCAGAATATTGTGTTTGTAGATCAGGAAAAGGCTTTCGATAGAGTAGGCAGATACAAATTATGGACCATCCTTGAAGACTTTGGGATACAAGGAAAATTGCTAGGAAACATCATAGCCATGTACCACTCGAGCCGAAGTGCAGTTAGAACACAAGAAGGTATATCAGATATGTTCACAGTCAATACAGGAGTGAGACAGGGATGTATGCTCTCTCCATGTGTGCTATTTAATGTCTACATGGATAGAATATCCAAAGAAGCAAGCCTTGACAGAACACATTCAGAAAATTTAGAACTCTTTAATTCAGATTAAACAACTGATCCACAGGAAATAAATGAACTTCTATTTGCAGACGATCTGTGCCTGTTTTATGAGGGTCGTCGCTGGAGCTACGGAGTTCGTGCTTTGTGCGACATTTTCCTCGCTGCGGAAAAAGACAGAGTCAAATGGGATAAAAATTTGGTGCAATGAAGTCGACCCTGTTGATTTTTAAGCAACTTATTCAAGCGATTAATAATTGCAACCAAGAAAACCTTGCTTTGTATTTTCTTAATTTGTATTAATTATTGATTATAATTAATTCACGCTAGCTTTTTAAATATTACTTTGATAATCTGTTTTTGGCTTTAAATGTTCTCATGTATATTTATTTCACCCTCCCTATTTTTATAGCCACATTTCTAGAATGTTTTAAGATGATGCACAATAAGAGGGGCCATTTGGCAGATAGGTTTATCTCGTTCACGCTTACAGTTCCTGTGCGCTGGTAGTGGGTTCATTTCGCACCCTGTCAGTTGGTCTTAAATGTGTTGACTTCTCTTTCAGAAAGCAATAGCAAATTAATAAAAGTAAAATTGACTAGAAAATTAATCTGAGGTTGATCGCAATGTCCTGCAAAGGATATGCAACATTTTGAGCATAATAAGAATGATTTCAGTTAAGTAAACCTTTTCTGTTTATCTTTTAATTTTATTAACTTTTCGTTACAAATCCAGACAAAAGTGAGAGGAATATTTAACAAAGAAGAACAGAACAGTGTACAGCACAGAACAGCCACTCTGAGCTTCATCGATGACGAATACCCACAGAATCTCTGGATCCAAGTCTACGCAGATGGGTCAGCACAAAATGTTGTTCGAAATGGAGGAGCGGAAGTGTACATAGAATACCCAAATAATACTAGGGACACGGCAAGAGTTCCAATAGGAAAATACTGCAGACACGGCAAGAGTTCCAACAGGAAAGTACTGCCATAACTATGATGCTGAAATTGAGGCAATCAAGATAGCCACAGAGAAATTACAAAATACCAGCCATGGTACACGACCTGTGGTGATATTGACAGATGCAAAATCCGTAAGAGGCGCTCCTATCTGGGAAACTGCCAGTTCTAAGGACACTACTTTCTGAACTTAGCAGTCAGCATAAGTCACCATACAGTAGATACCATCCCGCTGTGGAGTACCCGGAAACGACAGAGCTGATCGATTGGCTAAGGAAGGAGCAAAAGAAGAACAGCCTGATGTGTCCATTACATACCACCAAAAGAAAAGAATGATCAAATCGGGCAGAAGGCCACCAAACCCTACTCAAGACGACTACCACGGTATGGACAGACCAGAACAGGTCATTCTTCTGCGCCTCAGAACAGGATATAATAGATTATGCAACCACATGTATACAAAATTCAAGATTGGTGACTCAGCCATGTGCACATGTGGTTTGGCGTCACAGACAGCAGAGCACATACTCCAGGATTCCCCAACTACAACATATCCAGGCAAACCTTCTGGCCTAGAGAGACAACAGTGGAAGATAAACTCTATGGACCACTGAGTGAACTAAAAAAGACTTAGATTCATACAAGAGACAGCATTGCAGTTATAAACATATTTCAGGCGAACGAAAGAAGAAGAATAATTAACTTTTCTAATTGACTCATTTTTATCTTTTCTTTTTGTCACCATTGATTTTTTTCTTCCCTCCTTTGATTTACGTTAGCCGTATGGGAGTTTGTTGTAAGGTATGTACGCCATATCTGTGTTTATTACCTCTCACTTGTTAGCAGGAGTTACAAGGACCTGTTTTTATTTCCTGCTGCAGCTGTTACCTCTCGTCTTTTATTATTGGAGAGTAGATAACGCCAAATATAAAAATGATCCTGCGGAATCATTGTCGATCCCCTACTGCTGTGGAGTGCAGATATCTTACAGTCAGCTTTCGACAAAGCAACTGCAGCATATCAGGTCTAATTCATGGTCTCTGCGTGATTTTGTCTGTGCAGTGAATTCTTAGCCTCCTAGGGCGTCTTGATCCGGGATCTTTGGTTTAAAGCGGTATCGTGATCCTTCTCCATTTCTGCAGACATGGTCATGCCATCTCACGAAGTCGTGCGGAAGCAACAAGTCAGACAAAGTATGGGGAATTAGTGGTGCTCTGAACAAATAAAACTGGGCAATATGGAAAACTATTCCACCCCCCCCCCCCCTCCCAGCCCCCTTTCTTTCCGGAAATCATATATTTCTGCACAGACTTACTACAAGTTCAAAATCTGTGTTGAATAAAACTGATTTCCATTTAGAACAGAAAGAAATTTGTAGCCATCAACGAGAATTCATCTTGAGCTGTGTCATCATTATTTCATTTTAGTAATTATGCTCTCTTGGGTGTATGCCCCAACTTCGTTAACCAAATTACTGCAATGTAACCAGCAATAATGAAACTACGCATTTCTTTTATCTGTTGGCGTTTACAGAAAACAAGTGAAGCAAGTGTGAAGACTTTGTTCCGTGTCGTAAATTGGTTTTTCTTCAGTGCGCAAAGATGCCCGACACATTGTTGTGGTATAGTCAATATTTCTACTTGTATTGCGGGCACTTGAAAGAAAATGTCAGAGTGCCACAGCTGAGCTAAATAATGCCGGAGCGGATGTTGTTAGACATTTCTTCTGAGTCGCTCGCTTCTGATATATTATATATGTTTCCAGATGCACCACCTTCCTGCCTTCTTCATCATCAGAGTATTGCCATTTTATTCCTCTCTATTTGTTGTGTTTTTATGTATTATTGTTATTATTATTATTAATATTATTTGTATTATTAAGAATAAGGTGTTAAAAGGCAAGAGAATCGACTTCATTGCACTATGTTTTATCCTGTATAACCTGATCTCTTTTCGGCAAGGTGGCCTGCCTAAAATGTTGCACAAAGCACGAACGCCGTAGTTCCAGCGACAACCCCCATGCGTCTCCGAGAAAACTGCACTCGTGAACTGAACGACGTACACCGGAATCTAACCCACATCCTTCGCAGCGCGAGGCAGATGGCATAACCATTTTTGCCACGAAGACTCCTTGTATTAAAAGATAGTTGCATATCCTTTACGGACGTAGCAGTCAACCCCAGCATATTTTGGCTGTTCGTGATTCCTGGGCAAGTTTACGTTTGTAACCCCTTAGCCTATTAATGGAGGGAATTTGCAGTCTGCTTACAACTCACCGGTCTCTGTGGCTAAGGACGGTCTCTGTGGCTAAGGGCTTGCGAACGCGGTTTGTGAGCCTGTATACCCGGGTTCGAAACACAGCGGTGCTGTTATTTCGAAAAAGGTATAGGAGCCGGTATATTTCCATTCCAGATAGATAGGTAGATCCCCGCCAGAGGCTGGGCGAAGTCGGGCCAGGTCAGCTAGTACTTTATAAAATTTCACAAGAAATTATTATTACCTTGTTATAAACCGATGTATAATATCAACAATCATTTTACAATACATCGATGTATCAATGGCGACGTTGCAACATAATTTAATGTATAAAATGTTGTAGAGAGAGAGAAATTGATTGATTGATTGATTTAGGAACCGCCATCACAGCATTCAGGGCATTCCCATAAGTGCTCCGTCCCCATCCTCAGCAGCCAACAAAGAGTTCCAACACTAATAGTACCAGTAGCAATCTGATTATATGTCCGTCTCGCCTTTCCTCTGAGCGTTGATCGTCGGCCAGATCCCATCGTCACCCCTCGCTGTCACATTCTTGCCAGACCATGGTGATCCATTTGCTCCTCCGAGGTGTACACATGCTCCCACAAGGTCGCAACCACATCAGCTTTGTCATGCATCAATACTCCACCAAGTTTTGCCGAGCCAGCCAGTCTGTCTGCCTGTACATTCCCCAGCACACCAGCATGCCCCGGAGAAAAGATCCAGACGATGCTTGTCACCCGTGACTTCCGAAGCGAAGCAAGCCACTCTGCACTGAAGCTTGCCTGTCTTCACCCTACTCAGCATGCTTTCTGAGTCAGTTACAATCACGATGTGTGTGTGTATCGTATTCTCCATCCAGCGGAAAGCTGCACTGACCGCCTCCACCTCCATTCTTAAGCTAGATGTTGTGGTATCATATGCCAGACTCTCCTGCACCAAACGTCGACCATTGGCTTTTGCTAAGAACCCCCAGGCACTTCTCCTACCTCTCAACACCGACCCATCTGTGTAGATAATCACATCACCTGAGCGAGCATTATCCTGAATTAGTTGCTGGATTTCCACTTCCGTGGCCCCTGCTGGCCACTCCCTGCACTCCCGGCTCAATGTGATTATAACTCTGCACAAGTCCTGCTCCGCTGACACTCTGACCCACTCTTCTCCTCTCCTAATGTTCTCCAAGGGGCACACCTGCCTGATCATATCCTCTGCCTGAGCCATCCATGATTTCCCTCTTATCAGTCGCTGACCCTTAACTGCGTCCAGCGCCTCATGCAACGGGTGATCTGTGTCTGCAGCTACTCTGAGGTATGCCTTCGCCTGCATCACCTTGAGCCTACCAGCAACAGACGGCAAACCAAGGATGTAACGCATACACACAACTGGGGTGTCTCTGGTGCATCCCAGAATGACTCGCATCGCTTCGTTCTGTATGCGCTCTAATTTCACCAGCTGACTCTTTGAGACAGTGAGCAGTCCTAGTCCATAATCAATCACTGAGAGGATCAAGTGCTGGTATAGTGTGAAAAGCATTCTCTGCTCTGTGTCCATTGCAGCCATAGTTTTAAGTGCATTGAGTCCCTTTTGAGACCTTGTCACAACCGTCTCCACATGGTCCTTGAAGGACAGGCTCCTGTCAAATGTGATTCCCAGATACTTCAGTTTGTTCTCTCTGTTGACGCTTCTACCATCTATCGTGAGGCTTGGGACATCAGCTCTCACAATCCTGTTGTCCAGAGAGCACCACAAAACAGCTGCCTTTTCTGGGTGGATGACAGCACTCATTCCAGTGCACCAGTCAATCACATTGTCTACTGCTGCCTGTAGCTCCTGGGCTGTTTGCTCCCTATCTCTCCCCTGCCTATATGCAAGAATATAATCTGCAAATGTTAGTATCCTTCCAACCCCTGGTGCTTCTAGGTTTGCAATCTTGCTCGTATACACATTAAAGAGCACCGGTGAGATTGCTGATCCCTGTGGCAGTCCCGGGGTTAAAATATGTGGCTCTGAGGTCCATGCACCCAGACGGAGAGCAACCCAGCTAGAATGAAGGACGGCTGCTATCCAGTTCACCAACCAGGGATTGACCCCCTTCTCCATCAGTACTGTCATCAAAATATCATATCGAACTCTATTGTACGCATCCTCGAGATCAAGCGCTACCGCCATCGTTTCCTGTCTACTCTGGAACCCCTCATAAACGTCAAAGGCAAAAGTGGCTGCATTTGACCAGGTATCTTTTCCTGGCCTGTAGCTCCCCAGGCCTCTTGGAAGAAGAGAACTCTTGCAGCTTGACAGCGACTATCTTCTCTAGAACCTTCCCAAATGTATTTTGAAGAGTGATGATCCTAAAGCCACTAAGCTTTGAATGATCCTTGAATGGTTTTGGGAGAGGGATGATATAGCTGTGCACCCAATCCTGCGGTACTGATGCTGTCCTAATGCTCTGGTTAAACCAGTAGGCCATCTCCTTCTTCAGGTCTGCATCGCTCAAAGCCTTCATGTGGCCATGCCTAACCCCATCGGGCAAATGTCGTAGAAAGAATATTTAACCCTAATAATGGCTCCGTACTTTAACATAAGTCTTTCACTAACTACATACTAATGAAATATTGGTGGATGATACTCACCATTTTGGATAGTTGGACAACTTCTGTTCTCAAATATGTCCTCCGGAATGGACTCTTGTAGGGAGAACAGAAGAACGTTAGGACGTCACGTGATAAATTTCAATGAGCGTTATTTCCTTTCCAGATTTTGAAATATCGGATACGTGAAACGTATCAGACTATTTCAAAATCTGGAATGGAAATATATTCAAATTTATGCTTTCATATAATATCGCATTATGTATAATTACACTATCGTAATTTATCAATATACTTTATTTCAATCAGATAAAATTATTTGCAAAAATAATATTCTAATAATATACTTTTCATCATCACCCTAAACGTATTTCATGTTCGTACTAATCAATTTTTGTTTGAATATCCGACAACCCGGTTCAAACTATAAGAGAGATTTAGAACAGGACACAACAGACTGAAATACGCACGTTTAATAAACTAATGATATGATTGATTGATTGATTGATTGATTGATTGATTGATTTAGGAACCGACATCACAGCATTCAGGACATTCCCATAAGTGCTCCGTCCCCATCCTCAGCAGCCAGCGAAGAGTTCCAACACTAATAGTTCCAGTAGCAATCTGATTATATGTCCGTCTCGCCTTTCCTCCGAGCGCCGAGCGTCGGCCAGATCCCCTCGTCACACCTCGTTGTCTCATCCTTACCAGACCATGGTGCTCCATCTGCTCCTCCGAGGTGTACACGTGCTCCCACAAGGCCGCAACCACAATGATATGAGACATTGATGAATGTGACCGTGGAACTGGTACAGTACTAGTTAAATATTTGTTGCAGGGGTGCCCAGCACATGCAGAACAGAGAAAATTATTTTGGCCTACACCCGCTCCATTTGGGGGAAAATTCAAAACTCTATGCTTGTGTCAACAAGCATAAGTTGAGTGCTGTTTTCTGTGCATCCCTTAATATTTACGTCTGAAGGTGAACAATGAAGACACAGATCTCGGTCCTTGGTGTTCTGGTCAATTATATTGATGATATTCCTTCATACCACAGTCTGATACCATCCAGCAAATTTCTCTCGGCCCACCTCTTACTCTTCTACCCGTTAACCTTTCTATAACTACAATACTTTCTAATGCATCTCTTCCCATTGCATGACCAGAGATGGTTGTTTGTCACTTTCTTTTAGTTGAATATAGTGTGAAACGTATCATGGAGTTAAACAACAGAATAGGACAGGCACAAACTGCACTAAATAAAATTAAGAAAATCTTATGCCTTATGCAATAACTTCTTGTCATGGGAGGTTTAACAATAATTATTGTATGAACAAGCTTTAACATATAACAAGGAATCCTGGATAATTAGTAAACAAGCCATAAAAATCCGTATTAGTTTCATTGATGGAGTTACACAGACAACTTTTGAAAACTGTCTATCTTTCTCGTGGTTTTTGTTGCTGCCTTGTTAGTGTGTTTTCTCAATGTCAGCCTGTTATCAAATGTAACTTCAAAGTATGTGGGTTCCTTAGCTTCTCTTAAGTATATTCGATTTATCTGGATGTAGCCTGCTTTTTGTTTTGGAGAGAGAGAGAGAGTGAAGATTAGTGGTACTAAACATCTGTGCTGACACCATCTATTTGCCCATCAACTAGTACATTTAAAGCTCTTTGCCCATCAACTAGTACATCTAAAGCTCTTTTCCGTCTGATATTGACTGTTGGTAATTGATTTTTCCCCACAAAGAACCGGGTCGTCAGCGTACATTGTCACCTAAATTTCATGTGGCAATTCGGTAAGTAAGTCTTTGATGTAAGCTGGGGAAAGCCTGGGGGACAGAGCACTACCTTATAGGACACCGTGTACTTTACTACTCAAGAGTCCGTCCACCTGTACTTTTTCGGGCTTTTCAGTTTTGCAAGTATGTTTTCACCAATTGTTACATTCTTCCACGTTTTATATTCTGTCAGTTACTTCATCAGACCTTCTTTCCAGGCCCCGTGAAACACTTTCCTTAGGTAAATCCTTGCTACAAGCACGAGGTTCTTTACTTGGGATGTATCCTCAATTTCTTGTGAAGTAGTTAGTAGGAGTCCTGATAACAGGATTAGAAACCAGATTGCCCCTCTGCTGTGTGTCCACCATGACCAGGTAGAAGGGCTTGAGTGTTCCAATGACCCCAAGGAGCTATGCCGACGGTAGCACAGTTACTGGTAGGGTCACCAATGTCGGACAGATCCAGGGAGAGGGACAAGACCATGCGACACACAAACCTGATGCCTTGTAGGTAGTCTGGGGACAGTAAAAGGCTAGGGAAAGCACACAGAAAAATGCTTGTCGAAATCGGATGTACTGAGCCACAGGCTTGACAAAGCAGTGCAACGTAACTTAATTCATGATGTCACAAATTAAAATTAATCGTTATGGTGCTAATCCCGTGAAGTTCCATCTGTCGGTGATAGTGCCGGGCCTCCTGCCTCGAGGGGGTCCATCCATGACTATTGGTGGTCACCTTCCCCTATGTTGTGGAGTCAAGGCACAGAGGAGTAGGTTAAGAGCTATTGACCAAACACCCCGGACACTCAACATACTACAGTGGAATGCCGAAGGAGTTTATAATAAGAAAGTCTCCCTAACAAAGCGTCTTCATAAAGATAGAAAAGATGTGGTATGCATACAAGAGACATACCTCAACGCCAATCGCAAATTCTCAGTCAGAGGATATCCGGCCACACGTTTCGACAGGGAAGGACACAAAGGAGGAGTTCTAATACTTACACGAAATACAATACCTTGCAGCGAAGTATCTGTGATCTGTGACAACCAAACGGAAATTATAGGTGTTGATATAATAATAAAGGACGTGAAAATAAGAATTTACAATCTGTATAGCCCAGCAGATAAGGACCTCACACTCTCAATCATGAAAATAACTGACACAAACTGCATTATTGTCGGAGACTTTAATAGCCGTTCAGAAAGATGGGGATACCCAGATACTGACAACAGAGAAGAAGTGGAGGACTGGGAAATAGACTCAAATCTCCATCTACTCAAAGCGGATGGCACACCGAGCTTCTACTCCAGAAGAAAACATCATAGCCATGTACCACTCGAGCCGAAGTGCAGTAAGAACACAAGAAGGTATATCAGATATGTTCCCAGTCAATACAGGAGTGAGGCAGGGATGTGTGCTCTCTCCCCTGCTATTCAATATCTACATGGACATAATTTCCAAAGAAGTAAGTCTCGACAGAACAGATTCAGAACATTTAGAACTCTTTACTCCAGATGAAACAATTGACTCACAGGGAATAAATGAACTTCTATTTGCAGACGATCGGTGCCTGTTTTACAGCGATGAGGTCAGACTACAAAATCATATTAATAATCTGAGTTTAACATGCAGCAGATACAATATGAGTATAAACACAGCCAAAACCGAAGTAATGCAAGTTAGCAGATCGCCAGGCCCACTAAGTATACAGATAAATAACACAACTCTGAAACAAGTTAAAGAATTCAAATATCTTGGAAGTATGATCACAGAAGATGGCAGATTGGACAGAGAAATTGAAATCAGATGTCAAAGAGCTAGTGCACTTACATATCAACTATTTACTATCACCCTTACTGAAACATCCACACATACCCATGCTCGCAAAACGACAGATAGTAAACAGCATATTCACACCAACCCTATGCTACCAATCTCAAACCTGGACTTTATCCAAATTACATCATCATCAAGTGCGGTGCCGGCTGGCGTAGGCGTTCATGGCTCTCCACATATCTCGGTCTTTGGTGTTCTGGATCAACTCTGCTGATGATATTCCTCCATGCCAGCGTCTCAATCCGTCCAGCATCATTTCTCTTGGTCTGCCTCTGCCTCTCTTCCCCTCAATCTTTCCAGTTGTCACGATGTTCTCCAATGATTCTCTTCTCATCACATGACCGAAGAAAGCTTTTTGACTCTTTCTTATTGTTGTATACAGTGTTCTAGTTTCATTAGCCTCTTTCAGGCAATCGTTGTTAGTTACTCTGGCAGTCCAAGGAATTCGCAACATTCGTCTTAAAAACCACATCACTGTTGCTTCTAAGGTCTTCTTAACTTGTTCATTTACATTCCAAGATTCGCTGCCATACAGCAAAACTTTTTTACATTCATTGATAGCGACTTATTGCATAAGATACTCTTCATTTTCTGAAATACTGCTTTTGCCTGCCCTATTCTGCTCTTAATCTCTGTTGTACATCTTCCATCCGATGTTATAAGTGCCCCTAGGTATTTAAAATTATCCACTTGGTTGAGAATTTCCCCTTCTATTTCTATGTCACATTTTGGTGTCCCCATTTTCTTTGATATCACCATTGTTACTGTTTTCTTGATATTCAAGGAGAGTCCTTTCTGTGCACTCTCTGATACTACAATGTCCAGTAATTGTTGTAGGTCTGTTGCATTCTCCGCCATCAATACTGTGCCATCTGCATAGCGTATATTGTTTATAGTATATCCTCCGATTAGTATTCATGGCTTCTTTTTGATCTCTCTCATTATTACTTCGCTATATAGGGAGAAGAGATCGGGTGACAAGAACACCCCTGTCGTACTCCTAGCTTTATCTGTTCGTAACTTCGCAAAATCAACACCTGCGAAATGAGATGCCTGAGGAGAGCTGCCAACTTAACAATCCGAGACCGAGTAAGAAATGCTATTATCAGACAGACTGTGGGATCAACACCTTGTGCCACATTTCTTGAAAGACAGAAGATCAAGTGGTTTGGCCATGTCGTTAGAATGCAACATCAGCAACTACCATCATTGGCCTTACATCAAGGATCATCTGCGACGAGACCACGAGGACGTCCAAGAAGAAAATGGATTGACGACATCAGAGAATGACACTATCCAGTGCTGCCCACCAGGCGCTGGAACGCAAATTATTCCTCCCCACGCAGCTTGGCGGCAGAAGTGGAAGATGATGATGATGATAATGATTCTACGTTCTACAGGATTATCGAGTCTAGGCTGACTAGGTTTGCGTCTGATTTCCCCTTGAACTTATTCGTCAATGAGAATGTGTTGCTGGCTTCATCTTGCAGTTTTTCACTGGTATTTGGCTTGGCTCTAGCTTGCGGCTTCTTTGCGGTCTTTTGCATGGCTTCTGCTTGTTTGTTTTGGAATTGTTCCCTTTCGGTTTTCAGTAATTCTGTCTTGATTGCTTGTAGGATGTTTTCATTTTCCTTTTTCATCTGTGCCATGCACACCATCTCTTGTTGGATGCTGTGCTGAAGTTTCTTTCATGTCAGCCAGCAGTTGTTCGATATCGCTGGTCGGAGTTGGCGTCAGCAGTGCTTTGACTTGCTTCTTCAGCTCGTCAATCTGGTCTTGTAGCTGTGATTTTTCGGCTTGTGAGATGCCTGTTGTTGTTTCGCACCTCTGCGGTGTGCCCTTGTGTGGTGTCTTTGTGGTTATGGCGGTCTTTAAGATATCTCTATGTCTTTGGAGGTACGGACATTGTGTGTGTGTGTGTGTGTGTGTGTATATATATATATATATATATATATATATATATATATATATATATATATATATATATATATATATATATATATACTAGCTGACCCGGCCGGCTTCGCTCAGTCCCTGGTGGGGAGCATCTCATTTAATTCATATAAGTAACCATATAAGCTCCCGTTCCCGCTCCCGACTATCTATCTGTCTGTCTATCTATCTGTCTGTCTGTCTGACCCGGCCCGGCTTCGCCCAGCCCTTGATGGGGAGCATCTAATTTAATTCATATAAGTAGTCATATAAGTTCCCGTTCCCGACTGTCTGTCTGTCTGTCTGTCTGTCTGTCTGTCTGTCTGTCTGTCTGTCTAATCATTTATTGGTTGCAGTTAGAACAACCTTAGATAAACGAAGACCAACTTACAAAAAGCATTAGAAAGAGCACTTGAAAGATCTTTACATCTTCCCCAACAATTAACTTGGGTAAATGGAGCGGCGGCAGCAGCGGCAGCAGAAGAAGAAAAGGGAGGAGTAGGAGCTGGGAGGAGGAAGAGGGAGGTGGAGGAGCGAGGAGGAGGGAGGAGGAGGAGGGAGGAAGAGATAGGCGGAGAGAGGAGGAGGAGGGAAGAGGAGGGAGGAGGAGGAATAGGAGGGAGGAGGAGGGATTAGGAGGAGGAGAGAGGAGGAGGGAGGAGGAGGAAGTAGGAGGAGAGAGGAGGAGAGAGGATGAAGGAGGGGGGGAGGAGGAGGGAGAGGAGGAGGAGGGGGGAGGAGGAGGGAGAGGGAGGAGGAGGGAGGAGGGGAGGAGGAGGGAGGATGAAGGAGGAGGAGGGAGGAGAAGAACGCAGGAGGGGGAGGAGGAGGAGGAGGGAGGAGGAGGAGGGAGGAGGAGGGAGATGGAGGAGGAGGGAGATGGAGGAGGAGGAGGAGGGAGGAGGAGGAGAGAGGAGGAGGGAGAAGGCGGAGGGAGAAGGAGGAGGGAGGGGGAAGAGGGAGAAGGAGGAGGGAGGAGAAGGAGGGGGAGGAGGAGGAGGGAGGATGAGGAGGGAGGAGGAGGAAGAGGAAGGAGGAGGGATGTGGAGGGAGGAGAGGAGGGAGGAGGTAAAGGGAGGAGGAGGGAGGAGGAGAGAGGATGAGGAGGGAGGAGGAGAAGGGAGGAGGAGGGAGGAGGAGAGGGAGGAGGAGGATGTACGAGGAGAGGAAGGAGGAGGATGTAGGAGGAGGAGGGAGGAAGAGGGAGGAGAAGGAGGAGGAGGGATGAGGGGGAGGATGTAGGAGGAGGAGGAGGAGAGAGGAGGAGAAGGGAGGAGGAAGGAAGAGGAGTGATTAGGAGGAGGGAGGAGGGCGAGGAGGTAGGAGGAGGAAGAGGGAGGAGGAAGGAGAAGGAGGAAGGAGGAGGAAGAGGGAGGAGGAAGGAGGAAGAGGAGAAAGAGGGAGGAGGAGGAGGGAGGAGGGAGAGGGATGAGGGGGGAGAGGAAGATGGTAGGAGGAGGAGGAGGAGGATTATAACGCATATGCCTGTAGATAACTGCAGCGAAAAGGTGGGTCTGTCTATCTATCTGACCCGGCGTGGCTTCGCCCAGCTCCTGGCGGATAGCGTCTCATTAAATTCATACAACAAAAAGTAACTTAAAATAATGTCCTTCCACACACCATCCATTATTTTTAATGAAAACTGTTTCTAATCACCTACATGACTGTAGATATCTTCTTAGGCATAAAAAGATGAGTTACAATGTTATGCATTATGTATTATTTTTATGAAAATTTTGAAAATGCCTTAAAGATTGTATCATTATTTATTATAACTCATACGCCTGTACATAACTATAGACAAAGAGTTTATAAATCTTTGAAAACGATGCAACAATATGACTATAAGGTATACAGAAAAGTTATTAAAAGTTATGCCCCTTGAAATAACTTTTCTAGAGTTAAGTCCCCTTGCTATATAGAAATTATAATGAAAAATGAAAAATTAAATAATATTAAGTAAGCAGCCGATTTCACACTAAAAAAATATCACAGTTGGCAGCGCGAGAATGAGAGGAAGACGTGTAGAAAATTTCATCTCAATCGGATGGACCGTTCGCGAACGCATAAAGGACATACAGACGGAGATTGCCTTTTATATATAAGATATATATATATATATATATATATATATATATATATATATATATATATATATATATATATATATATATATATATATATATATATATAAACTGGCAGCAGTTATCTTTCCTTGAGTTAGAAATGCAGTTTTAATCTCCCTTGAGGTCTGTGTTACCAACAGTGGCGTGAGTGTGTACGTAGGTCACACTTTGTGAAAGGGTCAAAATCGCATTTTGCTCGTTGTTCATATTAAATGATAAACTGACACACAAACATTAACATCTCCGGTTAGAATTGACCTACAGACTTGAATAAGGTACCGTTGGATTTGGTTTTACAAGAGGTATCCAACTTTTTTTTTTTTTTTTTTAAATGTTGCATATCCCTTACAGGACGTTACAGTCAACACAAGCATTTTTCAGTTGCTGTTGATGTACTAGGCAAGTTGTATGTTCAGGTAGTTTGCCATTGCTTTCTGAACGACCAGCTCACATACCCCCGTAAGTTATCAGCGCGGCGAGAACCGCTACCGATTCTCACAGCTGCTGTTTTCCCCACATGGATATACGGGATTACGAACAATGTAGTTAACACCTTGGTCAGGGAGACGGGTTTGTATGTTTCATAATTAAAAAGCAATTCAGAAAATGTTTCTTAAGTGGCTAATTAGTGCAATGTTTCAGATGGTTTCAAAAGTCAGATGGGTAGGGCATTATTTGGAGCTTTACTCAAGTGAGACCAAACTAGCGGATGATGCCATCAACGCCATAGAGGCTCTACCAACTCTTGACACCTGGACACACTTCCCACCATAACAGAAGTTAAGTGTGCTGTAAATGAACTTGCATCTGGCAAGGCTCCAGGTAAGGATGGGATTCCAATAGAGGCTATCAGGAGTGGGCAAGACACAGCTCACTCTAAAGATCCACAAGCTAATAGAACTATGCTGGCGAGAAGGACAAGTCCCACAGGATTTCAAAGATTCAAGCATCATAACACTGTACAAGAACAAGGGCGATCGGAGCGACTGCAACAACTATAGGGGTATCTCACTTCTGTGTATTGTTGGAAAAGTATTTGTCCAGAATCTTCAAGTCCTAGGAGATCAAGTCTACCCCGAATCACAGTGTGGCTTTCGACAGAACCGGTCTACCATTGAAATGATATTCTCATTGCGACAAATGCAAGAAAAATGCCGTGAACAGAATCAACCACTGTTTATTGCCTTCATCGACCCCACAAAGGCATTTGATTTGGTCAGTCGTGAGGGTCTGTTCAAGGCACTAAAGAAGATTGGCTGCCCACCAACTCTTCTGTCCATTGTGGAATCGTTCCATACAGGCATGAAGGGTATAATCAAGTTTATGGTGCAACTTCTGAAGAGTTTGAAATCAAGAGTGGAGTTAAGCAAGGTTGTGTACTAGCTCCCACTCTCTTTGGAATATACTTTTCACTTCTGAAATATGCCTTTCGTGATCAGGATGGTGGTATATACATTCACTCACGCTCAGATGGCGGCCTCTACAATGCTCAGAGATTGAAGGCCAAGACCAAAATTAGGAGGGTACTGATAAGAGAGTTGCTTTTTGCAGATGATGCTACAGTTACGACTCACTCTGAGGAAGAATTGCAATGTTTACTATCTGCATTCTCCAATGCTTGTTCTGAATTTGGTTTAACAATTAGCAAAAAGAAGACACAGATTATGTCACAAGGTGCACATGGGGTACCATCAATCTTTATTGACGACGCCGAACTAGAGATGGTAGACCATTTTACATATCTAGGATCAGTGGTAAATAACAAATTATCCCTAGATCAGGAAATCAACATCCGGATTGGTAAGGCAGCAACAACAATAAACAGGTTAAGAAAAAGAGTCTGGGAGAACAGGAAGCTTACTGCAAAAACAAGTCCTTGTCTATCAAGCCTGTGTCCTTAGTACTCTTCTTTATGGCAGTGAAACCTGGACAACTTATTCACACCAAGAGAAACGTTTAAACAGCTTTCATATGCGGTGTCTGCGAAGAATTCTTGGTATTAAGTGGCAAGACAAAATCACAAATACTGAAGTATTGGAAAGATCAGGTTGTGTGACGGTTTATTCCATGCTTAGTCTTCGTAGACTTAGATGGATAGGACATCTTAGGAGGATGGATGATGGTAGAATACCAAAGGACATCTTTTTTGGTGAATTACAGATGGGTAAGAGATCTCAGGGTCGGCCTCTACTACGATACAAAGATGTGTGTAAGCGGGACATGATTGATACAGACATTGATAATGCACATTGGGAGCAAGTCGCCGCTGAACGTGTTGCATGGAGGGCAAACATCAGAAATGGAATAAAGACAAAGGAGAAAATTATTGCAGATAAGTCACACACCGAGTGTGTGAGACGTAAGATGGTGCATGATGGTGGAAATGACCACGTGTTCACATGCACACACTGTGAACGAACATTTACAGCGCGAATTGGCCTTTTCAGTCACATTCGCTACCGCCATAGGTAAAAGTTATGCCTATTTAAAGCACAAACTATCGTCTGTCAAGACGGCAAGGTGCCAATGAATGAATGAAAAAGTGCAATGTTTGTCAGGTCTACATGTTCATTGCCCTTTCCATTGGCATGCCCATGTGCTTCTATCCAGGCAAGTTATGTCAGGCATGTGACCTTTGAATGCTGTCTCCCATTCAGCGTGGAGACTGCCATTCGATGATCTTTTCTCTGTGCTGTATCCTGGTGATGCATATTGCCAACACCTGTGTATAAATCTACTGCCAGCACATAAAGCTGGGTTACTGATCTGTACCGAGTGTGTGCCCCTGTCTGGTGGTGTGGCTTACGCTTTTTTTTTTTTTTAACTTGCTTACCTTGAAGGCAGGCATAGTCCATACACGTGGTTCTAATGCACTGTTGTTTTATATATATATATATATATATATATATATATATATATATATATATATATATATATATATATATATATATATATATATATATATATATATATATATATATATATATATATGTGTGTGTGTGTGGATTAGCTTTCTCTATTACCAGTGTCCCTCACCATCAGGTGAACCAACCCTGACTCTTACTAGGTGATGACTCTAGGTACTTGTAATTTAATCCCCAAGTCAACATTTTAGTCCAAATGACCAGTGTAGGGGTTGAACCTGCTACCTCAGTATAAGCACATCAGATATTTAAGAACGAGTGCTCCATTCAGCCAAACTGACACCCACCTCTGGTTCATGCAGACCAGGTTTGGTTGACTGTCGTTTCTGGAAAATGAGAAGAAAGATAATACACTCCTCCTGATCTTGGAGTAGTAGATCGGATGTATAGTATTCTCAGAAGAGGACTGAGGACCCATACACAGTATAAAAATTCCTTGACAGAACCAACCAAATAGACTGCTGACCAAACTAAATTTCAAAATTAGAAACAGAATGTAAAGCATGTGGGATTCTGGCATGCACTCATTTGTATTCTAGCCAGGGCTGTGGAGTTTGTGCTCTGTGCTGAGATTTCCTCTTGTGATCTATCGAAGGAGAAAGCAGCACTCATGGCAATATCCGCGTGCAGCGACAGTAATCCTTCACCAGAAACCACAATCTAAGATACTTTGATTATTAAAGTAATTCAAACTTTGGATTTTGTTTAACAGAGTACAAAGCTGTAGTAACGCAGACACTATTCTGAAAGATTGGATGGCCAACATATGAACCACATCACCCATGGGAATTCCATTTTCATCTCATAAATGTTGGCCATATTCCTTTTACACAACTCCATGACCTTTTTTGTTTTAATACTAAACTCTTCGCTGGTTGTTGAAAATGAGAATGAAGCACACATGGGAATGTCTTGGGTGCTGTGATGTTGGTTCTTGACTCAACTTATACTAGAAAAATGTAAAATATGCTTTCATTCTGGGAATGTATTTTACATGCCTGTGTGTAAATTTGTTTTAAATAAGTTTGTTATGTGTCCAGTTAGTTAGTTAGTTAGTCGACAGATCATCCTCATTGCACATCGAACCATTCAGTCCACGAGTGCTCGGATCCCCTCGTCAGCAAATCCCGCAACGTGTAGCGGCTAACGACGCCAGTTCTGTGTTGGTTTATCAATCTTCTTTGGCTTCCTGCGTAGTGTTCTTGTTTGGCCACCCCTCTTTTAATTTGCTGCTCTCGCAGTCTGGCCATTGTTGTAGATTCACAGTCATCACTTGGTTCTCGCAAAAGTCTTACTTCTCGTAGAGCATTCAGAATGTCGGCCTGGTCCATGGCGCGTCCGCCTTCCACAGTAGCCTCACCTGCGAGCTTGTCAGCCCGCTCATTTCCTTGTACTCCCGCATGCCCTGGCACGAAGATGAAACTAATCTTTGCCAGTCGAGACCGCTCCAGAGGCAGCAACCATTCTCTTCGGATCGACCCCTCGTCTATCCACCTGATCATGTTCATTGAGTCGCTAAGGAAACAATCAATCAATCATGTGCCATGCCGGAAAGCGTGGGCGGTCATGATTCGCCATTTCACTCGATCACCAGAGTCGTGGATCAGCTCAGTGTTCCTGTCTCGTCCATGCCATGTGGCCAAGCCATCCAGGTATTTTCCTCTCGATCTTCCTCTTGGTCTGTTCCCTTCGATCTTGCCAGCTGTCACTAAGTTCTCCAGTCCATTTCTTCTCATAACATGTCCAAAAAATTTTGACTGTAAACAAGCCCTAGTGAATGTCTGTGTCTCGAGCCATGTTATTGCTTTACTTACTGCCATGACTTCCATGGTCAGGCTACTTGTGGTTTCAGTGAAAGCACCAGAGTCCTCCTTCACAATTCTCCCTCCGGCCCGAGCTGTAAAGGCCCATGAGCTTCTCACATGTCGGACGACCTGACCCATCTGTGTAGATGACCGCGTCACCGTCTAGCGAATTCTCGAAAATCAACGCTTGTACTTCAGCCTCAACAGCAGCCGGATTTTCTTGTCTGCATTTTCTATCTAGTTGGATGCAAACTGAAAAGGATGTGCAGAAGTCTGTTGGCACTTGCACCCACTCCTCGCCAGGTTCTAAGTCCTCAAGTGAACACACCTGTTGAAGAATGTCTTCGGCTTGACCCATCCACGACCGTCCTCTTTTTAACCTGCTGCCCTTCACCTTCCTAATTTCACTATGCAGTGGATGCTGTGTGTTTGCGTTAATTCTGAGGTAGGCGCGTGCCCTACAACCTTGTATTCTCTCTTCAATGGTTGGAAAATCAAGAAGGTAGCGCATCGCCCTGCATGCTGTATCTCTTGTACATCCAAGAATAATGCGCATAGCTTCATTCTGTATCCTTTCTATCTGCTTATGGCTGAGAGTCAGGATTGCCATTGCATACTCCAAAACAGACATGACCAGCCCCTCGTACAGAAGACATAGATGGCGCTGCTCACAGTTTGCTGCCGCCATCACCCGCATCGCTGCCAAACCCCGCTTGGCCTTTATCACCTGGTCTATGTGCACATTATAAGCAAGGCTTCGATCAAACCGTATCCCCAAGTAATTCATTGCCTGCGTTCTTTCCACCATCTCTGAACACAGCATTACAGTTGGTGTTGGAGTGTTGACAATATGATTATTCAACGAGAACCAAGTCACTGTTGCCTTTGTTGGGTTGACCATTGCCCCAGCTTCATCACACCAAGTACTTATGCGATTGAGTTCGGTTTGTAGTTCCACAGCAACCTCCTGTCTATCCTTACCCTGACGATACACTAAAACATCATATGTGTCCAGTATAAGCATATAAAAACTGAACTAGTGAAAATGTGTTTGATTTAGTAACAGTGTTTGTATGTTATTTGTACAGTATGAGAATCTTGTCATTAGACGTAGACAGTCAACATTTTTTGGGACACTGTTATGAGAAGAAATGACTTGGAGAACTTGGTGACAACTGGCAAGATCGAACGGGAGAGACCATGGGGAAGACCGAGAAGTAAATATCTGGATGGCTTAGCCATGTGGCATGGTCGATACAGAAATATGGAGCTGATCCACGACTCTAGGTGGTCGAGTGAGATGGCAACACATGACCGCCCACGCTTATCGGCATGGCACATGATGAATGGATAGATGGATAATCTTGTGATTGAGATAGTAAACACTTGGTTTCGTGGTAACAAAGTCAGTCTATTGTGTCCAGTATGAGAATCTGACTAGTGAGGTAGTAACTGCATGGTATTTTAGTAACAGAATTTGTATAATATTTAAATATTGAGCACAACCCACTACTAGCAACGCTGATCGTATTCCGGTACGAACCTAAGGCTTATCCACGTCAATGTGGAAGCACTATACTCGAATTTCGCTCTCGTTTGAGCTCGTCAGTAGTGCCTATCCTTGACCGGACCCGGAAACAAACCCCGGATCACTGGCGTGTGAAGCGGGTGTGTAAACACTAGACCACGCAGCACACGGCCAATTTATCACAACAGAATATTACGTCACCCATCATAGGCTGTAGTTCAAGATTTGCTCGATTGTCGCGACTAACGTCCGTCAATCGATGTGGACCCGAACAATCAGGTCTTCTCACTGGCAAGGCACACTAGGCTGCCTAAAGTCCAGCGAGCAATAATCAAACTGATTTATTTTGTTGTTTCGGGATTTGAGATGTAAATATTGAGCACAACCCACTATTGGCAACGTTGATCGTATTCCGGTATGAACCTAAGGCCTATCCACGTCAACGCTTTACACGCCAGTGATCCGGGGTTTGTTTCCGGGCCCGGTCAAGGATATGCACTACTGACGAGCTCAAACGAGAGCGAAACTCGAGTATAGTACTTCCACATTGACGTGGATAGGCCTTAGGTTCATAACGGAATACGATCAGCGGTGCCAGTAGTGGGTTGTGCTCAATATTTAAATCTCAAATCCCGAAACAACAAAATAAATCAATGTATATTTGTCCAGCATGAGAATCTGACGATTGAGGTACAGTATGTTTTTTTTTTTTTTTTTGGTTGCCTCAATATAAAATTCAATATCTCAGTAACCAACTGAGGGAAAATGATGAGATTAAGCATGTAACCTTATCATTATGTCCACCCAACAAAAAAATTTTTCTTCTGGAGATTGTACAGCAGATTTCAATGTTTGTTTATATGCGGTATATAATTTACGACTCCCGCATTCATGCCATCATTTTAAGAGTATTACAGCTTCAGTAAGACACACCCCTGCTCTTTTCGAAATTGTCTGCAGGTTTCATTTTGGCACAAACAGCGCGAAGTTAAATGGGTTTGTTCAGAGGTGTCTCAAATGGGGGTTCTTTCATGAAACGTGATTATATAAATAAACTAGCTGACTCGGCCTGGCTTCGCCCAGCTCCTGGCGGGGATCTATCTACTTACCTATCTGCCTGCCGGCCAACCGACCGACCCAGCCACCTACCTACCTTTCTGTCTGTCCGCGCTATTAAATATTGATAAAAGTTACTGGAAAAAATGTGAGGACCATGTGTTGAAAGAGGAAGAGGACTATTGGAGAAAGGATGGATTGAATTTTATGCAACCGAGAGCAATCATCAACCTACTGGAATCGTCCGACACAGATTAAGGTCTGAGCAGATCGCAGACCTTAATCTACGTACACACTTACTGGGATATTTTGCTCCAACTATTCAGACGAATTGCAGGCCCTAAACATTACAGCATCAGCAGAAGAAACAAGAAGAAATGAAAAATAAGGTAAGAAATATATTCCTTCTACTTTCCTGTTAATTTACAAATTATTTACCCCGTGCCTCTGTAAATTCTCTGTCTTTACTAATATTACACATTGCACCCCTCTCGGGATTCTCCGTGGTGAAGTGGTCAAGCCATCTGACTAGGGCTCCGAAGGTTGTATGTTCGATTCCGGGTCGCGTCCTTCATTTCACGAGTGCATTTTTTCGGAGACTCCCGAGGGTCGTCGCTGGAGCTACGGAGTTCGTGCTTTGTGCGACGCTTTCCACGCTGCGGAAAGAAACTGAGCCATATGGGATAAAAACCCGGTGCAGTGCAGCCGACCCTGTCGATTTTAAGCTACTTCTTTCATTGCACCCACTCCCATACGAATCCGGATACGCCTTTGTGTGTCATCTGAATTGGCAGGTCTCCCATTACTGTAAACATAACTTTGTTAGCGAGAAATACTAGTTGTTCAGCAAAACATCAAAGGAATGTCGCCGCTTTCAATGATTTAAGTTGTTTTTGGACCTATCAAAGACATATTCCTTGGGTGGGGGTAAATATAAGACGGCTGGAAAAATTTCATAATGATGTAAGAGACAGTTTTCAAAATAACTGATCGTGAATGAAGGCATTCAAATCGGGACATACTATAGTAAAAAATAAGGTTTGGTTGCAAGTTTTTATATTGTGTGTGCATAGAATTCTGACATTGAGGTATACAAATGAGGTTTCGTAGCAAGTTTTTATATTGTCTGTGCATGGGAATCTGACATAGATAGTAAAAATGAGGTTAAGTAGCAAGTTTTAATATTGTGTCCAGTATAAAAATCTGCTGACTGAAGTCTATGTATTGAATGCCTGTTCAAGTGAAAGTATTTTGTGAACCCTCAGGATGCTGGAGTTTTAAGCCTGATGCATTGGAATCCAGGCAGGCTTCAAAACGATCTGCATGTATCAGAGTGAGGTTGCTGTTGACTTTCCTCTCAACCCAGTAACTATCATCTCCACAGTTGCTGTGTTACAGAGTGTTCTCCCTCCCTTCTCCAGGCTCAGAAACCAGTGGGATATGCAAGACAAACCCTGGACTTTCATGTCAGCATTTAACCAGGTCATGATTCATCCAGCAGCTTAGGCCTGGGGTTGATCATGTTTCCTCTGTGAGTTCATGTCTACATGTCTGTGGACCCCAACCCAATGCCAAAGGGAAGAAAGTGGGTCTTATGTTAAATAAGTATTTAGATGACACAAATGACTGATCATCTTGATATCTTGAATAAACTTAATTTGTATCAAGACTGCTGTGTTGATTTTGTAACTATGCTTTAATAAACCAATTTCAATTGACTGAAAATAACTTTAACATCAACAGGAAATTTACTTTCAACAAAAACATGTTTAAGGCACTAATTTTGTCCAAAGAAATTATTTTAGAATGCTTCTTAAAACAAAAGAACACACAGCACACTCTTTACACAGCTGCTGCTCAAGAAACCACATTTTCTATACATTTCTCAACTGATGTGGGAGGAATAAAACAAACAGCCAATTTCTTTGTCTGTTTATTTCTCCACTTGATCTCTGATAATTGTTCAAATGTGATGACAAAATGTTATGTATTTGTAAAGTAATATTCTATAAGTGGGCTTGACAAAATGTAAATGATACAAAAGAAAATGTCCTGTCTGTGAACACGGCAGACACCACACAGCTTGTCACCGAGTCTACAAATGGTGAGCATGTAGCCAACAGATTCGACACAGCCGTAGACTAAGATGATTATTCAACGAACTAAAGACACCAGCCAGATGAATGTCACTAGGATTATCAGCACATGGTGATCTTCAGACATCAAACAGTGATACTATTCTATTCAACCAGTTAAAGACAACAAATGAATGTAAGTAAAATTATTAGTATATGGTGACCTTCAGAAACCACACAGCAGCAAGCATAGATAAATCTCATCTATTCAGCCAGTTAAAGACGGAAGCTACTGACAAATGCAACTAATATTATTGCCAGACATCACACAGCAGTCATTTACACAGATCGGTCTATCTCGTTCGACGTGTGAGAAGCTCATGGGCCTTTACGGCTGAAGCTGGGCAGAAAATTGTGAAGGAAGATTCTGGTGCTTTTGCTGTGACCACATGTAGTCTCACTATGGAAGTCATGGCAGTAAGTAAAGCAATAACATGGCTCGAGACACAGACATTCACTAGGGCATGTTTCCTTAGTGACTCAATGAGTATGCTCAGGAAAAAAAGCGATGGGGTGGGTCTGAAGACAGTGGTTGTTGTCTCTGGAGCGGTCACGGTTGGCAAAGATTAGTTTCATTTTCGTGACAGGGTATGCGGGTGTCCTAGGAAATGAGCAGGCTGACAGGCTTACAGGAAAGGCTACTGTGGAGGGTGGACAAGCCATGGACCAGGCTGATATTCTGAAATGCTCTTCGAGAAGCAAGTCCTTTGCGAGAACCAAGTGATGACTGAATCTATATCCATGGTCAGACTGCGAGAACAGCAAGTTAAAAGGTGTGGCCAAGCAAGAACACTATGCAGGAAGCCAAAGAAGATCAATAAACCAACACAAAACTGGTGTCGTGAGCTGCTACACGCTCCAGGATTTACTGAGGAGGGGATCCGAGCACGTATGGACAATGTTCAATGAGGATGATCTATCGACTAACACACACAGCAGTAATAGGAACTATCTTTATCTTTTAATCTTTAGGAACTAAGAAACTATCTAATGTACAAGTTAATGACAATCTACTGGTGAATATAACAATGGAAGTATAATCAAGTAGTAATCTTAGCAACTAAGATACAAACTACAGAGCAAGTTAAAGACATCAGCTACTGGTGAATATAACAATGGAAGTATAATCAAGTAGTAATCTTTAGCAACTAAGATACAAACTACAGAGCAAGTTAAAGACATCAGCTACTGGTGAATATAACAATGGAAGTATAATCAAGTAGTAATCTTCAGCAACTAAGATACAAACTACAGAGCAAGTTAAAGACATCAGCTACTGGTGAATATAACAATGGAAGTATAATCAAGTAGTAATCTTCAGCAACTAAGATACAAACTACAGAGCAAGTTGAAGACATCAGCTACTGGTGAATATAACAATGGAAATATAATCAAGTAGTAATCTTTAGCAACTAAGATACAAACTACAGAGCAAGTTAAAGACAGCTACTGGTGAATATAACAATGGAAGTATAATCAAGTAGTAATCTTTAGCAACTAAGATACAAACTACAGAGCAAGTTAAAGACATCAGCTACTGGTGAATATAACAATGGAAGTATAATCAAGTAGTAATCTTTAGCAACTAAGATACAAACTACAGAGCAAGTTGAAGACATCAGCTACTGGTGAACGTAGCAATGGAAGTGATAATCAAGCACTAATATTCAGACTCCATGCGCACTTCATAAAATGAGCTAAGATTTAGTCTATTCAACTATATAAAGACACTGAGCAACTGAGTTTGTAAGTGTGAAAGTGATTATGAAGCAACTGATTCTATTAAGCTATGACCTATTGATGAATGCAACCATGGAAGTGATAATTTTAGAAGTAGTAATCTTCAGGCTTCATCTAAATTGGGCTAAATGAGGTATAGAATAATATTCAATGATGAATGACAGGAACCACTAATCAAAGTAACCATGAAGCTAATGAAATGACAGCCAAACCTTTCTTGCAAGAGGACTAAACTTTCATTTAAGAACAGAAAAAGCAGTTGTCGCCCAAACTATATTCCATGACAAACTCTGTGGGTGCACAGTTGCCACTGTTTTATAATCATACCAAATATAATCATGTTTAATGACAATTTGCAGGAGGCTGTTATAACTGGTGTCTACTGGTACTGGAGGGGTTCAGCACAAGGCAACTTTAGCACCTCTGGATAATGACCCGTGTGCTAAGTTCAAATAGTGTACTGAGCATGTGGAGTGCTGCACTGGCCCGTGAGAAAGCATGTTTGCACGATGAGTGACTATCACGTGCGTGCAGAGTGACTGAAGGTTGATCAAGACACCTGTTTGTGATTGTTACACTTCATGCAGTTTGCCTGAGACAGCAGAGTTAAGTGGACACATGGCTGTTAAAGAGTCTGCGTGATAGTGTGGAGTTGGCTACTCATGACAGATTGATATCACTGTATTTACAGAGAGGGCACTGTGCCTCTGTAGTTTATACTATGTTACCATTGATCTGTGTACTACATTGGTGTTGCTTCTAGTTCCTCAGCTGGTCATCTTTTGAGTGTGTGTGTGTGTGTGCTACTGTTTCAAGTGGTCAACTGTTGACTGTCTCATGGGTGGTCAATTTTTGAGTGTATGCTGTTGTCTCATATGGTTGAATTTTGAGGTCCCATTATCTCAGATATGGTCAATGTTTGAGTGTCTCATGTGTGGTCACTTCTGAGTGTCTCATTATCTCAGATATGGTCAATGTTTGAGTGTCTCATGTGTGGTCACATTTCTCAGTGTCTCATGTGTGGTCACATTTCTCAGTGTCTCATGTGTGGTCACATTTCTCAGTGTCTCATTATCTCAGATGTGGTCAATGTCTGAGTGTCTCATGTGTGGTCACACTTCTGAGTGTCTCATTATCTCAGATATGGTAAATGTTTGAGTGTCTCATTATCTCAGATATGGTAAATGTCTGAGTGTCTCATTATCTCAGATATGGTAATGTCTGAGTGTCTCATGTGTGGTCACACTTCTGAGTGTCTCATTATCTCAGATATGGTAAATGTCTGAGTATCTCATTACCTCAGATATGGTAAATGTCTGAGTATCTCATTATCTCAGATATGGTCAATGTCTGAGTATCTCATTACCTCAGATATGGTAATGTCTGAGTGTCTCATGTGTGGTCACATTTCTCAGTGTCTCATGTGTGGTCACATTTCTCAGTGTCTCATTATCTCAGATATGGTCAATGTCTGAGTGTCTCTTGTGTGGTCACACTTCTGAGTGTCTCATTATCTCAGATATGGTAAATGTCTGAGTGTCTCATTATCTCAGATATGGTAAATGTCTGAGTGTCTCATTATCTCAGATATGGTAAATGTCTGAGTGTCTCATTATCTCAGATATGGTAAATGTCTGAGTGTCTCATTATCTCAGATATGGTAAATGTCTGAGTGTCTCATTATCTCAGATATGGTAAATGTCTGAGTGTCTCATTATCTCAGATATGGTAAATGTCTGAGTGTCTCATTATCTCAGATATGGTAAATGTCTGAGTGTCTCATTATCTCAGATATGGTAATGTCTGAGTGTCTCATGTGTGGTCACACTTCTGAGTGTCTCATTATCTCAGATATGGTAAATGTCTGAGTATCTCATATATGGTAAATGTCTGAGTATCTCATTACCTCAGATATGGTAAATGTCTGAGTATCTCATTATCTCAGATATGGTCAATGTCTGAGTATCTCATTACCTCAGATATGGTAAATGTCAGAGTATCTCATTATCTCAGATATGGTAAATGTCTGAGTATCTCATTATCTCAGATATGGTCAATGTCTGAGTGTCTCATGTGTGGTCACACTTCTGAGTGCTCATCTCAGATATTGTCAATGTCAGAGTGTTTCACATGTGGTCACACTTCTGAGTGTCTCATTATCTCAGATATTGTCAATGTTTGAGTGTCTCATGTGTGGTCACACTTCTGTCTCATTATCTCAGATATGGTAAATGTCTGAGTGTCTCATAAATGTTCAGCTTTTCAGTGATGTCTAAAGGCATTTGTCAACCAATTAATACACATTCAGTCATCAGCCAATGATAGTTTCCATCACATTTGGGGTGAACGCTGGGTCTGAACGACACATAACACACAGGAGAAAATGCAGGTGCATGTTCAGTCAGGCTGCCACTGGTACCATCATCATGGGAACTCTTAATGGGCTACTCAAGAAGGGGACTGAGCACATGTGGGAATGTCCTGAGTACAATGATGTTAATTTCATATTGATAACTATATGAGATTACATTTTCTGGTATATTTTTCCTCCCTGAATTGTTGTAGTAACTCTGGTTGTTGTAGTAAACCCTGCTGGGCTGAGTTATTCACTCTTTACAAAATGAGACGTCATGACTCTTCTGGTAATCATATGGTTCAACCCTCGTAGGCCAGCCACACACTCAGAGTACAGTTCTGAGCTTTTCCCATGGGAGTGTGCAAGACATGGGTGATGATCATCCACCATCATCACAAGGGATATCCTCCATAGGTAAATAAATTCCGACAATACTATATTTATGCCTCACATCCGTTACTTATAATACATGATTCTCCCGAGTGTTAGCACCATGCCACCAACTTTGTCTTTAATGTTCCTGTGCTACTTTAGAATGCAGGAGAAGCCAAGTTCTCAGGGTCTTGCTATCAAAAGCCAACATTGTGCTTCTCAAAATGTCAGTGTGTCAGCATATCTGTGTGCCAACACTCCAACCCCACGAGAAACTGAAACAACACACACACATTTATATACATCTTACAGACCATTTCTGGGATTTTCAGGTGTAAAATATGACCACCAATGACTGAAATGTCTTGTCAAATGCCAGAATAACTGCTTTGTCAGAGATCAGAATAACTGTTAGGTCAAAGTTCAAAACAACTTTTCTCATTACCCAAGAAATGATTCAGTATGTCAGGCAGTAAATGCCATCAAAGAAAAATACAAATCACCTCACAGAGGCTTTATAATTAATTAAACTTCAATGTGGGCTCACAAGCTGCAGCTCAACTAGAGCCAGCAAGAGAAAAGGAAGAAGAAAATGCCGCTCAAGAGAAATAAAGTTAGTCGCATATCCTCTACAGGACATAGCAGTCAACCCCAGCATTTTTGACTGTTCATGATTCCTGGGCAAGTTTACGTTCAGGAGTTTACCATTGCTTTCTGAATGACCGGCACCCATTTCATAAAAAACCAACAATGCAAGGCTGTCTGCTAGGAGAAATAAACCATTTGATAAAAACAAAAATGGGGAAAGATAATCAAAATAATTAAAATACTAATGGATGATTTCATTATTCAAACATGAAAGCAGACAAATGTTATAATTACAAGCAGCTTATATGACAAGATCAGCATTTCACCCTGCATTTAATGTTTAGCATATACAGGCCTTATAATGCAACCCTGTCATGTCTAAAGTGACACCACAATTTGGGAAACTCCTGGTAGTGACAAAACTGCTGACATTCACCACGATGTGATGTTTGAAAGTTAGCTGTATGTCCTACGCAGGACATCACTATTAACCCAAGGATTGATTGGCTGGCTGTGGTTTTCTAGGCAATTTTATTAATCAGTGTAGTTTGCCATTTGAACGGCTTTGGGCGGAAGAGCGCAATTGGGAGGGTACAAGCCTTACCCTGGTACGAGAAAATGCAACCTAAAGACAAAGTATCATGGTAGGGCAGACCAGGCCCTAAGCCTTGGTTGGCGGCTGGTCTAGGTTCGAAGCTCTGACAGGCGGACAATTAGAGCATTGCTTTGCTGATCCGGCAGCTTCTGCAGCTTGTCTTGTTCCAGATGTAGAGGTGTTACCTTTCCTCTGGAGTGAACTAGGCAGGCCGAGAGAGGGATCATGCTGCATGGGCAACACAAGATCTCTATATTTTAGCCCAGGCTTTGTGCTATGGAGAGGCAATAACTCCATCCCTTACAAACTATCGTCTGTCAAGATGGCAAGGTGCCAATGAATGATAGTTTGCCATTGCTTTCTGAGCACCAGACAATCATACCATTGTGAAGATCTGCTCCCATATCAGCAGCGGCTGAATACAAACCAAATATGTTGGGATTGTGAGACTGTTCACTACCCTTGAGTCACAGACGTAGAAAAAAGAAAAGGTGGGGGAACTTAATTCTCCACACAAACTATTACTGCTCTTTAAGATAAAGTATCAGCGGGCACGTCAGTGTAGCTGACAGGGTGGTATGTTGGTAATACCATGAACGTGGCCAGATGAGGGTTCAGGGCCTGCGTTTGGCATCTGTCAACAGAGGACAAGACTGGCCATCTACTCCACGCATTCAGGCCTACAACATGTGATGTCCCTATCCAACCACAGACCCACGGTAGCAAACTGCCTCCGGACCAGCTTTGTTTCAAAGATACACATTTTTCACAACCAATGCATGTTTTTGTTACTTTTTCATGCTATGTATAATTCTAAAATAAATGTGTTACAAACAAAAGTAGGAAAAGCAGTTTTGTATTTTGAATAAAGATTGAATGTCTCTTGTGAAGGTACTGTTCAAAATGAAATGTTTGTCCAAGCTCCCTGTCTGCTCTGCATCTGGTGTGTAAGATCAATGATATTGAGACTGTAGTGGTGTTTTCCAGGGTTTATGTGCCAGCATGTAGAGCAAATTAAATACTTCATATATATAATTCTGTACAAATAAATTATCTGTGGAAACTGATTAAGTAAGTTTGGGAACTGAAAAAGTATATTTGGAATCTGAAAAAAAAAATACTTCTATACTGTAAAAGTATATTTTGAAATTGAAAAAAGTATGGTTTGGAACTGTAACAGTATATTTGGGATCTCAAAAAAAAAAAAAAATACTTCTAAACTGTAAAAGTATGTTTTGGAACTGAAAAAGGTGTGTGGAAACCGAAAAAGTATGCATGGGAGCTAAAAGTATGTTTGGGAACTAAAAAATATGGTTGGGAACTGAAAGTATGTGGAAATATTGAAAAGTATGCGGAAGTACAAGCTAATTATACATGGAGAAATTAATGAATGCAAGCAGAACAGAAGTGTAAATATGTAAACCATGAAACAAAACTTGCTGACAATAAAAAGCAGAGACACTGCAGAGTGTATGGTGGTGGTGGTGGTGGTTCTCACTGCCTCTTCTTGCAGGTGTAGCTGTAATAGATTAGGAATGGAAGTAGAAAATATATAATCATGTGTTAGAGACTAATTGGTGACTTATAATCTTTGTCATAGACAGAATGAACTGAACTGATTTGATTGTATTAATTTTAATGTCTCAAACAATGTAGTACATGTGATCAACTGCTGTCAGTGTATACCAAGCAAAGCATTGTGTGTTTGTGTGTGTTTGTGTGTGTGTGTGTATGCGTTTGCTTCCTTTGAACTCAAGCGTAGTCCATACATGTACTACTACTTAGTGCACTCCACTGAATCGACTGTATTTTTTCCCCCTATTACCAGTGTCCCTCACCATGAAGCGAACCCACTCCAACTTCTAAGGCACTTGTAATTTACATCCCCAAGTCAAGGACGAGAAGTCAACATCTTAACCCAGCAGTTGGTTTAAATGTTGTGATGAAGTTGTCCAACATTTGTAATTTCACATATACGATCAACATATGGTGATTTTCTACATAAAGAATTAGCATTCATCATCGTCAAGTAACAGATCCTTTGCAGAACGCTGCTGTCGTCACGCCCACCAAAATGTATTTCAACCTTTTGCCATTTCTCCAGCCTCATACCCAAGGAAACTGTCCATGTCTCACATCCAGATGCTGCCACAAGTTAGTACCAGTGAAACAAGTGTGAAGCACACACTTCACAAGGCAGTAGGTATGTTCAACTATGAACATCCTAATAATGAGATCTTGACTGTCCACTATTCTCGTTCTAATCTATACAAAGCACCTTTCATCAAATGTGTATATATGAGATAGTCGTACTGATCTATTTGTTTGAGACTTGTTGCATTTACTGAGATGTTACTCTGTGGTTATTTCTGTCTGTCTGGAGATGACCTCAGTCTGCTTTCCTATGTAAAAAGTCAAGGTACTTGTCACATGCCTAAAGAGAGCATCGGACATATGGTTGCTAGACCCTTATTAGTATAGGCATATGGTTGCTAGACCCATATTTGTATAGAAATATGGTTGCTAGACACATATTTGTACAGACATATGATGCTAGACATATTTGTATAGACATATGATGCTAGACCCATATTTGTATAGACCAGTCGCCACCCATGCGTGACAAAGTCAGTATCTCACCAGCCGCCTTTTCTTCCCAAGTTGTTTCCTAGCACCCATTTTATGCTGGGTCCACCTGCAGGTCCAGATCAATTGTTTTTTAAATGCACATCCACCCCAATGTGGATCGAACCCCTAATGACTGGGATGGTAGACAAGTGTCTAGAACACTACCACAGCTTCCACACATATGAGGGGGCTTCCACAACATATGATGGGCTTGAAATAAAAACCTCAATTGTTTTTTGTACCTGAATATATTCTGAGAAAGTTAAAAACAAATGTTTTATTTTTCGATGTAGACGCCACTGTATTCAATGCAAGTCCTCCAGCGCTGATAAAGTGCTTGGATACCTATAGAGAAAAGGGGGGGGGGGGGGGGGGGGGGGGGGAGAAATGTCACACCATCTGTGTGCCTGCTGACTCGGTCGTGAACAGTCTGTCACAGATGTCACGTCCTTTTGAAACTTCCTACTCCACTCATACACTTGCTGGACTGACAGGCATACATCACCATACTGGACCTTCATTCGCTGATGAATTTGTATAGGTTTCATCCCTTCACTGATTAAAAAAAAACAAGTAACATAACACTGCTCTTCTTGGTGCATGTCAAAAGTGGGGCGGCCATCTTTAAACTGTCATGGCACCACCGTGCTCATGTGCTCCGTGATGTCATGTGCTTAGCACTCTTGACACCCTTTAAAATATTGACAGGTTACAAGACAATGGCATGGTTATGTAATTTCTATCACATTATTAGGGTTTTCATGTGAAGGCCCTTCGTATATATAAACACAATTGAACAGTTCCCAGAGTTTTCCTAATCAACTTTACGAATCCGTGTACACTCCCACATAGTCACAGTTACCAGAACACTGCTACCATTGCCACGAGCAACACATTACTACTGACCTGTCAATTGGAGGTAAAATCAAAGTAGTCAACAACAGGCTCCTGTTTGCTGCTGAGCTGTAGCCACCTCCCCCCAAGTTCTGGAACTGCTTGGGGCTTCCTGACCAGCGGGCTTCTTCTTCTCCAACACAGTGAATCTGGAGAACAACAGTACAGTTGGCATCAATGCTGGCACAGTTGGCATCAATGCTGGCACATGGGATCAAATATCTGCACACACCGACTGGGCTTATATTATATGACAGTAACGAATATTGGGGAGTTCGTAGACTCCAAAGTTACCTAGTGTTCACTCTTGTGTTCAGGTTGGTAATATACAAATGCCTAATGCTATGAAGAGCATCTAGCCAAGTAACTAGAATACCCAACTCCCATTCGAGAGACCCAGGTTTGAATCCTTGGTGCGGGATTGGATTTTTTTTTTCAGTCGAGGGAAAAAAGAAAACCCTAACCTGCAGTTAATGGCAACTGCAGGCGGAACACAATTCCTCAGGCAAGACACCCCCGCCCTACACCGCAAGGTAGTACAGGGAGTAATGACAACTCAGTCTAACCTATCACACATCCGCCTATTCTACTGAATACTGTGAGAGGGTACCTAGCCTTGTTTGAGAAGGGCAAACAGCCAGGGGTAGAGGAATCACAGTTTGGAGAATGGAGACTAGAATCAAAAAATGTATGCCCCAAGTCTGTAATGTTAAGTTACTATTGCAAGAAGTCATCATGTGCGAGCTTATGATTAACACTTATATCCTTAAATGCATTAAACTAAGCAACAATTGGAAGTCAAAATTAGAGAAGGAAATTCCTCACAAATCTAAAATATTCCAGTATTTGTTTTGTTGCATAACACATCACAACATCATACCACAAGGAAACTGTTGTAATGTTTGGCACTGTGCTGTAGTCATGTGAACCTGAATCACCCTGTAAAAACATATGTGGGTAAGTCATACCCAGCAACAACTTCTGTGAGTTAGATCCTGACTCTCTTATCAACTGGGCAGTCTTGTGGGATATTCCCTGGTGTCTGCTTGACTGGGCCACAGCTGCATATGGTAGTCCCTGAAATCCACTCAGTAAATGTCCAGTGTCTGTTCATGGGCTTAAGGATAACTGATCTGCCCTTTCTGCCTTGCTTGTTGATACTATTCCGGTCTGCAATCTTCATTTTGGTTTCTCCTCTTCACTCTCAGATTGTGTTAAAGCTTTTTTAAAGCTGTGGGATGGATGAGGCTGCACAATTTAATATTCCATCATCTGCAAGCTTTTCATTTCCAAGGATAGTAAAATTGTCTGGCATACACTACAGAACTAGTTCTGTTAGTTTTGCAACCCAAACACATTTAACTAGCTGCAAATCACTGAAAAAATCAAACGTTCACAAAAATCTAACTTACGTGACACCCTGAGTTTTAAAAGTTGAAATTGGAGGAGGCAACTTTGGTAACTGGTCTTTCAACGCATGTTGGGAGAGAGTAATGTTTGGCATCCAGCACTTGTCCCTGTCAGATCACGTGAAAACAATATTATTGAAAGACAACCAGAAAGTCACAGAGTAGTTAGTCATTCAATTATACATTCACAATATGAGCTCTTCTATCATGAGATCACACACCTTATTATTTCTTTTCATTTGCCATAGACAAGCACACATACTAAATTGATTATCAAATCAAGTTGACTGATGAGATCAGACTTACAGACTTCTACAACAGTGGGTGAGTATGCTGCTCATGTGTTACTGGGCCCTAAAGGGGAAGCAAATAATAGGAACTTCAGAAACCCTTGAAAGTCATGAAGGAGGCGAAAAGGAGCTGGTTTGAGACTGGCTACACACATTGCAGAAAAAAACATCATCCAACATCCAACCAATCATCCTGGCATGGCAAGGATGATCTGTGAATAATAAAGAACATATATTGGCAGCAAACAGCAGCCATAAGAATCAATAACCTTTTAGGAACATTTCAGTGTATAAAGAAGGGCATCAGACAAGGCTGTGTAATATTTCCTGATTTGTTTTCATTGTATAGGGAACATAAAATGAGAGCTATAGAAAATATGCCAGTGGCACACTTTGTGGTAATAATATAAATAACCTTTGTTACGCTTATTATACTATATTGATAGCAAAAAGTCAAAGGGAACAACAAGAAATGATGCAGTGGCTGTAGAATGGGCCTAAACTGGAATATTAGGAAGTAAAGGTAATAACAAAGAAACAGATTGTGCCTAAATTACATTTAAAGTAAATTGTGTTAATTTAGGGTAAGTGCCAAAATACCAATATCTAGGCACACAGGCAACATCAGATGGAAAATACATCATACTGAATTTTATATTTGATAAAATTAAAGAACATCTTATGCAATAAATCCGGGTCACTGGAAGTAAGAAAAATAATTCTTGCATGTGACATAGAATCAGTTTTAACATGTCTTTGAATCCTGGACAACTGGTAAACAAGCAAATAAATCATCACACAATAAGATAATTGGTAACGGCAAGTTTCTGGCACCATAAAAACCCCACTGCTTTAAATATGTGTGCAAGTACATACCTAAACTCAAATAAGGCCAATCTACCCTAGCAAAAGAAAGGTGCTGAAGACGGAGGCAACCAAAAAAATCCCTACAAACTGAGATGTGGTTTTACAGAAGAATGTTTACAAATCCTTGGAGGGCCAAATTGAGTGATCTAAAAAGTTTCAATAAGCTAAGATACAAATACAACTGATCATAAACATCAGAAAGAGGCAGTCATCATTCCTGACAATCCTGTGTCAAGACAAAGAAGGGTATCAACATACAGACTGATCAGAAAGGCACATGATGACAATGATAACATATGGATTAACTATGATTAGTCTTAGGTTGGTAATGTTTCACTCACAGGTTTAAATATTTTATTATCATCAGACACCAACCTAATGCTCGGAAGGAAAATGTGTGTACAACAAATGAAGCAAAGAAATGCATATTTACAACCCATATCAAATGAAATGGACAGAATACTGTTTGAATGACTTACTTAACAGCTGTGGCGACAACATTCTTCACAGGCTCATAATCATAGCTCTGCGTCTGGCAGCCATAGAACTCTGCCAGCTCATGCACAAATCGTCGCTGGTCTCGATTCATTGAATGGAAGGCGTGGCTTCTGTTGGGCTGAGCAGACTGATGTGAGTGAAATGTACACATAAGATTATTATTCTATGTTCCCATATTACAATATTCTATCTTCCTCTTTCACCGTGTACCCCTCTTTGGGACATAGGCCCTTAACCTTCCTCTTCTTCTTTGTACAGCTTGGCATAGGCCCTTAATCATCATCCTCTTCTTTGTACAGCTTCAGACATCAATATGAATGAAAGCGAAGAAAGCAGCAATCAACCTGACATCTCCATAAAATGTGTTCAGTGCTCAAGCATCTCACTCCAAGCCATTCTTATCCCTAGCTATCCCATGCAGCTCCATTCATGCCCTCCCATGCAGCTCCATTCATGCCCTCCCATGCAGCTCCATTCATGCCCTCCCATGCAACTCCATTCATGCCCTCCCATGCAGCTCCATTCATGCCCTCCCATGATATTTATTTCTGTCTGTGTTAACCTGTAAACTGACTTCTCTTCTCCATGTGTTTTAGGCCTTCCTGTTTCCTCTGTCATGTGGATTCCAGACAAAGGCAAAGACTCGCTAGTCATACTGTTTGCAGGCTCTCTCAATGTATGTCCTATCCTGCACTAGCTTCTTCTCCTCAATAGTATTTATCTAGTCCTCTCACAAATTCCACACTGGTGGTGCAGCAAACCATTTTGGTCCTTTTGTTTTGTGTAGACACTAATTAATGTATCACTTCCTGCCATTCCCTCTGTAGTCTATAATAAATTTAGTTGCACTCTGTATTTTTTAACCATACAGTAGTACTCATTTAAACTAGTTAGTACTCATTAGAACTGAATATACAAAGTTCATGAAAATTTTAATTTCTTTTGAAATCTAAAGATTTCCAAGTGCTGTAAATCCTCTTATTGCCTTCTGTAATCTTATTCTGATATCTTTATCTATTCCCCTCATTTTTGTCTACATTGCTACCTAAGTAGGTGTACGAAGACTTCACAATGACATCACTCTGTGGCATACTTTAACTCCTTCGGGACCAAACAAAGCATTCTGTTCAATAGCTAATGTACCTTGAGTGACCATACTCCTTGTGATGAGTCAAAGTTAACAGTAATCCTATAGTATACTGCTATTGTATAGTGAAGTGTTGGGCCTTCACATATTCTAGGCAGCAATATAATGATAGGGTGACTAGTTCCCTGCCTCGCCACCTTTCCTTCTCAGACAACTGTTAACATTGTCTAATACTAATTTATGAGACTGGATCAATCCCAGTGCCATTCAGGTTGGACATAAATTTCATTTCTCGTCCCTTTCTTAGAACCCCCCCCCCCCCCCCCCCCCCCCCCCCCATATCCTTTACAGGACACTGCAGTCAACACCAGCATTTTTCAGCTGCTGTTGATGTCTTGGCAAGTTTTACATTCAGTAGTTTGCCATTGCTTTCTGAACAACCGGCTCACATACCTCCGTAAGTAACCAACACAACGCAATCTGCTGCCAAATCTCATTCATGCAGCTGTGTTTCGTACAAGAGTATACGGGACTACGAACAATGTCCTTAACCTCTTCACCAGGGAGACCGGCTTCTTAGAACTGCTAATGTTTATTTTCCATCTCATCTTTTTCGTTTTCATCATTTGTTACAATTAGTTTTTATTACGTGTGTTTCTATTTTGTATGTAACTGTATCAGTGTTTATTTATTACTTGTGTGCTAAGGCTCTAACTGCAATGTTCATTTTGTCACTTGTGATTGTATTCTTGAGAATCTTACAGATTCCTCTTTACATTTTCATTGATTTACTCGTACTGGTCCCCGGGCCAGTCTTGGTAAACAAACCAACTAATTACTATGAAACCAAAACTTATTTAATCAGAGCATTTTACAGAAATCCCACACCACATTTGCTTGTATCTATGTGGCTCCTGTCGAGGTAATATCTTGTGCTTTTGTTGTTGTCAATATTGCCAAACCTGGGCACCAACTGCAACCTTCTAGAGCTGAAAGAAGTCAACCCATTGTTACACCTGTGCTCTGGTCCTACCGCTCCCTTTTTATTTTATTTTTTGTGTGTTCATCGCTTTAAACTCAAGCATAGCCCATATGCGTGCTACTACTTCTAGACAAACCACTCTGACTTATGAGATACTTGTAATTGACGTACCCAAGTCGGGGATGAGAAGCCAAAATTTTAGTCCAACCCATCAGTGTAGGTGTTTAACCCGCTACCTCGGCATCAGCAGACCAGATGTTTAAGAACGAACTTATCCCTTCGGCCACGGTGACCTCCACTCTCCTCTCTGCCAGCCTTGTTCACAACGAGGGGCACAACCACAGCCAAGCAGAGTGGGACATTTTTGTTTTGTGTTTCTTGTTCATTGATCAAGCCATTAGTCACAATTTATGTCTGTGTATTTTTTCCTTTCAACAAGCTTCCTAGTCAAATTTTCTACTTATTTCGATTCACATATGCAGATCTCGACTTTTGCACAGAACTTCTATAGAAAACCTGTATGTAGGAAAAACTTATAATTCTTACATCATATCCTTCCAAGAAAGATCATGTAAAAAAACACCAGCTTTTGGCACTTTGATTTCTGAATTCCCAGAGACAAACAAGTTATGGCCCCTTACCTGTTTGGCTGACTGTACAAGATCAGTAAGGCTTTTCTCTACACTCAAAGCAAACTTCGGATTTTTCCTGAAAAAAATTATAATAATGTATTTGTTCACTCATACTCAATCCTCTTCTACCCTGGAGCATAAGCAGTACCCAACAGATTTGTTTCATTAGTTTTGTGTCTTTTCACACATAATGTTAGGATCACCCAAGAACAAGGCTCTGGTAACTCTCTTGGTCCAGGGTTGTATGGATCTCGACATGTGTGGTAATTTACGTCCTCTAGACAGATCCCATTCAAGTTAACAGGCTATATCTACTCATGGGTAAGTTTTCTTTTCTAACAATTTTTCCAGAGCAAAAGCTTTTAGCATACTCTGCAATTTCCAACTTCCATGCAGTTATCAGTGTGCAAAGTTGAATCAAGGAAGCTTCTGTTTTTACTTCTGCCTTTATTTGAGATGGCTAGCTATCCAACCTCACTACCCAAAAGATCAGGGTGGAGAGTGATAAAGGAAACTAATGGTCTAGTACAAATGCCCAGCTCTCAGCTGGGATTCAAACTTAGTCACTTCTGAGCATAAGATGGACTTCGTGACTTGTCAGCCATGCCTCCCTGAGAAAAAACTGAAACAGCTTTCTCAAGGTCACAACTCCAAAAGCAATATAATGTGCTGAATCTGTCAATGACATTGTGCCATCTCTTACAATGTATGTACAACAAATCTTGTTTATTCTAAAATGTTTATTAATCTGTTGTAGACAGCCAAAATCACAAATAAAAACGAGCTGAAAAGAAACCTGGAATTAAAAAGAGAATTACTAAATAGAGATCACACCAAATGTTGGCACGTGAAAAAATATACTACCCTGCTAAAAACCATTCTATATATAATAATACCATTTTAGAAGGAAGCAAGGAAGATAAAAGAACAGGTGGAAGACAATGGTTTACGTGGGGAGTTAACATCGAACTCTGGGCTGAAAAGAGGATGGTTAGAATCCCAATCATGGCAAAAGGCAAACAATATCAGAGATTCCCACATGAAGACAGCAACTGATCTTATATTCACTAGTCACCAGAAGCCAAGCACAACCATAATGTAAGCTCAACAATGTATATATTTGGCTGTGTATCACATTTCCACTCTGGCACTACTTCACCTGTAAAATTTAACCAGTAATAACAAGTCCATGTTGTAACATTCGCCCACGTATTACCAGGGCCAACAGCGAAGCAAAAAGTTGTAACATTGTAGCCTACTCCAGGGGGTGTGGTGTTAGGCTAGCTGCCTCACTCAGAAAAAAACCTTAGCTGCAAAATTCAAACAGTCATGAACAGGGCATCATGAGCTGGCTGAGGGCCAACAATCTTATCTGGAAGATGAGAGGCAGAAGAGAAGAATAACATGTTTTGTTAATATATGAAATCATAACCTCGCTTCAGAGGTCACAGATTGTGAGAATTGTGTGGATTTTTTGCCCTGCCCATGCGGGAGTGCAGGTGAATGAGCAGACTGATAGACTGGCAGGGAATACACCTCAAGGTGGTAGATTACCTATGGACAAGGAAGAGGTGGGACCAGGTGGAGAAGGTGGGAGAACAGAATGAGAACCTGTATCTGGACAGAATGAGATTGCGGGAGATCGGCAGGGATTCTGGAATAATCTCAAAAGTGACGGAAGACCAGGAGAACTTTCAATCAGATAGCGGTGGGAATGATTAATAGTGTTACTCTTCGCTGGCTGTTGAATGAGGGGACGGAGAGCATATGGGAATGTCCTGAGTGCAGGATGTCGGTTCTTAGCTCAACTCAACAACTCAATTGACAAAATACCATGATCTGCCTTCAGACTAAAACTGCTTTAAGTTAGTGCTTCTAACATACCAAATGAGAAGAATAAACATAGTCCATAGGAAGATAATCCAAAAATAAAAGCAACCAAGTTCTCATGATAACATATCTCCATGTACAGCAGACACACTTATCTAATAAACTAAGCACTCTTATGGAATACTTTTCTTGGTGACTTGTCATTTCTTACAAGGCTGGTGATATGTATGCTGTTTTCCCTTTTTTGATAACATTTATTCTCTCATTGTTATCTACTTTCAGGAGCAGTCTTAAGAGCAAACAACTATTTAGGAGCACTTCAGTACACAACGGGTGTGAGACAAGGTACTGTCCTCTGATTTATTTATTTATACAGTGAACATATAAGATCTGTAGAAGGATCGTGGTTAGTGGTAATAAATATAAATAACTTACATTATGCTGATGACACAGTCTTAACAACAAGAAGTCAAAATAAACTACAAAAAAATTACCTCCGAAGTGGGTTCACCCTATAGCGAGGGACACTGGTAATAGGAAAAGCTAATCCAAACGCAAAAATCAGTTCAGTGCACAATAGCAATAATATGAAAATGATAGGTAAAGTGGTTATATAAAGTGAAAAGATGGATCTTACATCCATTAAAGGTTAGAAAAAAGAATGTTTACATGTTACACAAAACCAGTTTTAACATATGGCCGTGAATCCTGGACAATTAGTAAACAAGAACAGAAATCATTGAAAGCTTCAGAGATACAGAAAATTGCTGAAAATTCCTTGGACAGCCAAAATGGGGAATCATAATGTTTTAAAAGAGGAGGCCATAATTCTTTGGTTACGATATGAGAAGACAGAAGCTGCAACATTTTGTGACAAATGGAAAGATTTGCGGAAAGAAAAATAGAGGAAGACAGTGTGAGAAAATTCTGGACAGCCTTGTGTTGTGACATGCTGCTGAAGATCGTAAGATGTGGATAAGCATGATCTCCCATGCCAGTTAGCAAGACATGATGATAAGGTTCTCTACTTTATAAGACACAAGATTTCAGTTCAAATCTAGTAACATTTGCATACCAACAATATGTTGTTCACACAATCATTAGATTTACTTGGTCTAGTTATGGCCTAAATAACCTATAAGTTTTTAAACTTACTTAGCATACTCTTTCAGAAAGTCAGTGAAAGTTGGAGTTCCCAGTTTGGCAGTCATGTCTGGGTTCTTGATTTCCAAGGCCAAGGCCAGACGTCGGTTGCGTTCAATGATGCCACAGTTTGTATCACATTCAAGTCTGAAACATGCAGTAAATGTTAGCCATAAACACACAATAGAAACGTCATAAGAAAATATAGTTGTTTAGTTAAGTGATTGATTGATTGATTGATTTAGGAACCGACATCACAGCATTCGGGACATTCCCATAAGCGCTCCGTCCCCATCCTCAGCAGCCAGCGAAGAGTTCCAACACTAATAGTTCCAGTAGCAATCTGATTATATGTCCGTCTCGCCTTTCCTCTGAGCGTCGAGCTAAGTTAAGTCAGATTACATAATGTTGGGAAAAACACAGGCCCAAAGTTTCCTCATGTACGTGGGTTTTATGAAACAAGAATCTGGTCTTTAATAAATTATTTCTGTTACTTGAAAATATTGTAATGTTCCATTGTTACAAACGAGCAAGTGAGCTTTTTCTTCTTTATTCCATTTATCGAATTTTCTTTACCAGTAATCCATTTATAAAACCAACACCTCAAAGTAGAGCAGTGTAAGAATATAAATGAGGTACTGATGTACGACTATTTTTAAGATCGATCCTGATATGTATGTCTCAATATTATTTTTATTTAATTTGAAAATGCTACCATAAAAATCAATTAAACCACTTTTTGGTACCAATAAATATAGCACTGTTTAAACTATATACCGTTTGTTGGATTTTTTGGTCTGAGTAAACTGTGATAAGTCGAAACTTTGGCCTCCAGACTCTGCAATTGTCTGCACACTGAGTCGCTGGAACTGGGCCAGCTCGGCAGACTGGTCGCCTCCTATGGAGCACAATGCTTTGGCTGTCCGTTGCCCACATGGACAAGTGATGGTGATCTGTGGTGAGATATGTTGGAATATTTGTGTACACATGTCAACAGTGAAATATTAATGTGACAAGCAAACAAATGAATTAAAGCAGTATATTTTAATTAATTTAAACACAGTTATAACAAAACTGGTGAATAAATATCTCTTTCCTTATGACTAATACCTTTACTGGTGAATAACTGCAGTGCTGGTCCATCACAAGTAACACCTTCACTGGTTAATAACTGCAGTATTAGTCCTTCACAACTAATACCTTAATTGGTGAATAATTGCAACATGGGTCCTTCACAACTAACACCTACACATGTGAACTAGTGCATGATAAGTCTATCACAACACCTCCACTGATGAATAACTGAAGCATGAGTCCTTGACAACTAACACCTTCATTGGTGTATAACTGCAGTATTAGATCCCTCACAACTAGAGATGTGGCGATTTGCCAGCATCACTCCTTACTCTGATATTCTATAACTTTCTTTATGTCTTGTAGTTCACAAGTGTAGTAAAATACACTACAAATAAATATAACAACAAAACATTCTGTCCACAAAACAAAGCTTAGGTTTTGTTTTATTAACGCGAGAAAACTTATTAACTCTTAAAGACCGCTAGGCCAGAATTTGGGGCTGATTTCTAAGTGTTCAACTTGTACTGTGCATTTTGTTTCATTCAGCCCTGGTTATAAATTGCAATTATTCCATCTATTGTAGGGTTAAACAAGCTTTGAAAACCATGGAAATAATTAGCCTCTAATGTGAAGTCTGTTGTATCAACACTGAAGATAAAAAAAACAGTGAAGAACTAGCAGAACTAAGAGCAGAGTTCTGTACGTCCTTTTCAGTTTGCATCCAATTAGACAGAAAATGCAGACAAGAAAATCCAGCTGCTGTGGAGGCTGAAGTACAGGCTTTGATCTTCAAGAATTCTTTAGAGGGCGATGCTGTCATTTACACAGATGGGTCGGTCGTTCAATGCATGAGAAGTTCATGGGCCTTCATGGTCAAAGAAGAGTAGTAAACCAACACAGAACTGGTGTCGTGAGGCTCTACATCAGTGGTTCTCAACCGGTGGGGAATTCACCCCCAGGGGGGAATTAAAATTATTTCTAGATTGTGTTAATACAAGAACCGATTACTTGATATTGTTTTTCCCTTCATACTATACGGTTCTGAATGTATCACCCTTCTGAAATTCATTTTATAACGTAAATAGATCCGCAAATCACGTTTTATGTAGATGTCTAGACTTAAATTTAGCTTCAATTATTACATATACTGTGTAGGGACAGGGGGAAATTTTAGGGAGGAAATACTGAAAAGGGGGGGGGGGGGGGGGAAGAATGACGGTCTAAAAATATTGGGGGGGGGGGGGGGGAATGACGTCCTAAAAATATGGTGAACGGGGGCACAGGCCAAAAAAGGTTGAGAATCACTGCTCTACATGCTGCAGGATTTACTGGGGAGAGTATCTGAGCACTTATGGACTGAATGGTTTGATATGCAAAGAGGATAATCTGTCAGCTAACTAACTCCATAGACTAAGTCAGAAATCCAAAAGGGTTGCAATGGATTCTGCCACACAGCAGCATATCTGGAAACGAAAAAGCTAACAGACTAGCAAAGGAAGGTGGAAAACTACTTCAGCTTGATACAGACATAACCATGTGGGAATCAGTGCATCCAGGCCACCAGAAAGATGATGCATATTACCAACTCGATTGAAGTGAACAAGTAGTAATCTTCAGACTGTACAGGACCTAATAAGCTGAAATACCACTTGTAATATATACTAAAGATAGGAGATATTGATGAATGTAACTGAAATTTGTAAAATGACAGGACATATTTGCAGCAAGAGTCCAACATATGCAGAGCAAGAAACATTATTTTGTCCTACATTCACTCCATTTGAGGACAAACTTTATGGCGCATCATCAAGCCGACTGTTGGTTTCATTCAATATAATCATGTTGATGTCTAAAGGTTAAAGAAGAGGAAGAGGAAGAAGAAGAAAAAAAGGAAGTTGAAGAAGGAGGACGAATAATATGATGATGATGATTAGCCTCTAACCTCTAAAAGTAAATTAAAATCAAAGAGTAAACTAAACTTCTGCATCAAAAGCGACATGTCCTTTAAGAGTTCATCCCATTAATCCCAGAGATTAACATTTTAATCCTGGTTGATCCTAGTGAAGTAACTAATAGATCCTCTTTGAGACCCTACTGATTAACATCTGGAATTCTGGCAATGTAATATTTCAATCTCAAAAACATAACAGAAATAAGTCAAACAAGCTTACCTCAGTTTTACATGCAGTGTCTGGGCACTGGCCAGAATGACACAGGGGCACCGCAAGGGTGACCACATGCTGGCCGAATCTTCTCACATAGATGTGGACACATGGCACCCTCCTCCAGACAATCTCCCTGGACAGATATCAGATACAATGTAAGCAACATTACTTGTAAAAGTATTAGTCAAACACTGATACAATGTAAGCAACATTACTTGTAAAAGTAACGGATTCAAATCTTTAAAACAACTGCTCTGAGCTCCCAGATCGAACCAACCTAAAATGAGTGTCAGGAAATGTGTTGGGAAATAAATGCAGCCGGAGAGATACTGACTACATTGCCCAGTGAGGGACAACTGGTCTATAAATAATGGGTCTAGTAGCATTGAATGCCCTGTGCACCTCCAGGAGGTTAAATGGATACTTTACTTTTCATTTTACATGTGAAAGTCACTGAGATTTGAGTAAACCCATACCTAAGGTGAGCAGCCTTATCTGTGGCGTTGCCAGCCACTCAAGCTGTGGGTATCCATATCTCTTGGGGAAATAATTTAAAACGTAAATGTCCTAGAAAAAGTCTTAGAATTCAGTCGATCAAGAAGAAGAAAAGTATTGACACACTACAAGACCAAAGAAAATTGGCTCATAACAGTGTCTACTAAAGAAATCTGGCTACATTTTAACATGTAGCGTAGAATATTGTTGCATCTTTGAAAGTAATACACCTATACTTTTTTTCTCATTGTGGTCACTGTTCCCCTAAGGAGCTGCAGCAGCGCACTAGCTAGAATGCTTGCGTGCTGATCTGATGGTCATCGGTTCGAATATGCATGAAAGTGAGTTTCTAACATTGACCAATGCGACCAGGGCAGCCCAGCCTAACATGGGAACCAGGAAATGTCTTGGGAGGTAAAGGTGGCTGACCTGATACTGACCACATCATCCCTCAAGTCCAAATGGTATATAAATATGAGGCTAGTACTCTCATCATGTTCCTCTTGTACCTTGCGGTGTCGAGGTGAAGTATAAACTTCGTGAGAGTGCCCGGTTATGGGCTTCGTATATCGACATTCCCATGGATTCTGTTATTCCCTCCGTCCAACGTTTACGTGGTCGGCCTCTTCCTCTGTTTCCATCTGGTCTGTACAGCATTGCTTGTTGTGGCATGCTGTTGACTGGTAGCCTACTTGCATGGCCAAACCATGACTTGCTGCTTTCTAATAAAATCTAGAGCAGCTTTAACCCCCACTTTAGTCCTGATTTCTTCATTTCTGATCTTATCTCTTCTTGATACGTTGAGTATTCTTCTCAGGAACCTCATTTCTGTTGTTGTGATTTTTCTTTTCTCTTTTTCTGTCATTGTCCAGGTTTGGCATTGGTAGCACAGAGTTGGTAGGAAGATTGTGTTGTAAAGTGCTTTCTTAGTAGTTATTGATACATGTTTGTTCTTTAGTATTGGTGCCATTTGTCCAATGAGTTGATTTGCCTTATTGCACCTATTTTCGATCTCGTCTTCTGATCTGCCATTTGATGATATTATACTTCCTAGGTACTTGAAGCTCTTTACTTGTTTCAAGGGATGTTCGTTTAGGTGAATTGTTGCTGTTTGTTCTTCTTTAGTTATAGTCATTACCTTTGTTTTGCTTGTGCTAATTGTCATGTTATGTTCCCTACACATTTCGTTTAGACTATTCATGTGGTTTTGTAATTCAGCTTCTGATTTTGCTATTAGTGCTTGGTCGTCCGCAAACAGGAGTTCTCTAATGGTTAGATTTGCAGATGGTTCTTCTTCTGTGTTCTCGTCATGCGGTATTCTTGCTGTCTCTGCTTGGCTGGTTTCTTTACATATGTTGTCTATATATGTTATGAACAAGAGAGGGGACAGGACACAACCTTGTCGTACTCCAGATCTTATGGTGAAGGGTTCTGAGTGTCCTCCAGTTGCTCTCACTATGCATTCACTGTTGTTGTATAAACTTCTACATAGGTTTGTTAGATGTGTACTCACTCCATATTGTTTAAGGATTTCCCACAGCTTGATCTACCCTATCAAATGCCTTTTCTTGGTCGACAAAGGCTAAGTAGAGTGTTTCATTGAATTCGATTGATTTTTCTATAAGTTGTCTAAGAGCAAAAATGGCGTCTGTGCATCCTTTGTTTTTCCTAAATCCAAGCTGCGTTTCGCTTAGCTGGGGTTCTAAAGTAGTTCGTAATCTTTTTTCAAGAATTTTGCAAAATATTTTCCCAGTATGACTCAACAGTGAAATGCCTCTGTATTGTGTGCAATCTCTTTTGCTGCCTTTGTTTTTCCAAATTGGGATAATTATGGCATTTCCCCAGTCTCGTGGTGTCTGTTGTTCTACCCAAACATGGTTGAATAGTCTATGTAGCCAAGCTGTTCCTACTTCTCTTGCTGATTTAATTAGTTCATTTGGTATTTCATCCTGTCCTGGTGATTTGTTCAATGGGGCTAATCTGATGGCTTCTATAATTTCTTCTTTTAGTATGTCTGGTTCTAGTTCTTCGGTGACATCTGTGTAGGTCTCTTGAATTCCTGTGACATCTGATGGGATGTTGAGAAGTTGTTCGAAGTACTGCTTCCATCTTATTAGGATCTGTTTTTGTTCACTTATTGGTTCTCCATTTTCGCTGTTAATTATTTCAGTTGGGTCAAAGGGTTCTCCTCTGGTTCGCATTGCACTTATCTTTTTGTAGAAGTTTCTGGTTGCCTCCTTGTAGTTTTTATTTAGGGTTTCTCCATACTCTTCCCAGTCTTTTTGTTTTTCCCTCTTTACTATTCTACTCACATGTCTTCTCGCTATTCTGTATTCTCTATAATCACATTCCTGTTTGCTCTTCAACCACTTTTTATATTTTTCCTTTTTTTCTTTTACCGCTTTCTTTACTTCTGCGTTCCACCAACTTGTTATTTTCTTTATCCGTGTTTTGCGTTTTTTCGTGGTTCCGCATGTTATTTTTGCAGTATTTAAAATGCTTGATTTGAACATCTCCCATTCTTCTTCCACTGTTTTTCTTTCCGTAGGTAATTTTTCAAAGAGTTCAGTTAGTTCTTTCTCATAGTTTTCCCTTACTGCCTCTTGTCTTTAAGGTTTTTTAAGTTTACTGATTCGCATGGCATGTATTTTCCTGCTCTTTGTTTTCTTCTTCTGATTGTTCTTATTGTGGCAACGACTGCTTTATGATCTGTGTTTATACTGAAATTGGGCACTGCTCTTGCATCTAATATATTTCTCTTTCTGTTATTTCTTGTTAATATAAAATCAATTTGGCTTTTAGTATCTAGATTGTTCCATTTATACCAGGTGTATACTTGCAAATCTTTATGTTTATAGAATGTGTTTGTTATATAGAGGTTGTGTTGGCTGCAAAGCTCTATCAGTCTACTTCCGTTATCATTCCTTTCATTTTGCTGATCTCCAAATGCTCCCAGGTGTTTTTCTATGCCCACTCTGTTATGTCCTAGTCTTGCATTAAAGTCTCCCATAACTATGATGTTGTCCTGCTTATCTATTTTATTTAGCACGTCATGTATGTCTTCGTAGAAGTCCTCGTACCATACGCCCAATAAGCCTATGATAAAGGGTTCTTTACTGTAGTTATTATTTGCCTTGGGCATCTTGTGTGAAATAATCTGGCATTGAAAGAGTTCATGAACAATGCAGTAACACTGAATTCACAAGATATAGTGCATACGGTCACATATCTTTTACAAGGCATCTTGATTGCCAGTCTTAAATATATACAGACATACTACCACAATCTGCACAATCATATACAGGCATGACTGCCACAATTACTTAGCCATATACATAAAAGGTGCCACAATCTACACGTCCAAACCCCAGCTGTGATTTATATAATAACACTATATTCTCAAAAACCAGTCTTTATTATAATTTGTCAACTTTACTATCAATTTATACAGCAAACAGATTGCTGACTCTCACTGAGGCAGTCTAAAATATAGATCAACATAATCTCGCCATACCCGGGAAAATTAACCTGGTTAACAAATGCCTGAAGAAGTCAGATGTGTTGACCGAAAGGTACAAATGTCGCAGCTCTGCTATAAACAGGCACAACGCACTTATGTCCAAAACAACATTCTGGACGAACGAAGAAGAAATGTCAACATTTTCCCCTGACTAACATAAAATAACACATCTCTTTCACTGGTAAACAATTTCTCCTTCAATGAAGTCATCAAACTCATGAAACTCCTAGGTACCTGCCCAGTCTCTATAGGTGCAGCCCTTGACAAACATGATGCCCAATAAACAGAAATGAGTCAAGAACCATCTACAGGATGCAAAAAAATTTGTTGGGAGTAACCCAGAAGTAAAGCAGCATGGAGATTGTCTTTTCAGGCAACAAGCATGCCTAATGCCATTCAGGGGGTGTATGGGTAGAAGGAAGCTAAACCTGAGGACAAATACAGCATCAATGACATTGTCTCGAGTTTCCAGGATGTCATACAAGCCATACAAAACATCTGAAGACAAGTTTGTCATCCATGACTCCACCTCTTAGAGTTTGCAGAATGTCAGATAACCCATTAAAAAAAAATCTAGATCTGTACAATGTCAATGTAAGAAATTAGTGTGTAGTCTAAAAGAGCAAACGGTTAGACAGCCTTAGCTAAAAGCAACCAAACAAGTATTAAAATACGCAATCCAATGCATATACTGGTTACCTTACCTTGTGGCATATCTTCTGGCACTTGTGTTCACCACACGGCAACAGTTTGTTGCAGGGGTAGCCACAGCTGATATTGGTCATGTGGCATGGCACATTCTTCCTCAGCTGGTAATTAGATACAAACAAATGATGCTTAAAGTAACAAACCTATGACTGATTGACTGGCACCTTGCCGTCTTCACAGACGATAGTTTGTAAAATGGAGTTATACCTCTCCATATCACACTGCCTGGGCTGAATTTAGAGACCATGTGTTGCCCATGCAGTATGATCAATCTCTCAGCTTGTCTAGTTTACTCGAGAGGAAAGGTAGCACCAATATAACATCATTAAATAAAGAATGGATGGATATAGTTATCAGTGGAAAGGGTAATAAAAGATTAGATAACAGGGTTAACTAATTGTAGTGACCCAGTTCATACATGATTCTCACTAAACAGGAGCAGACAGGATCTCCATGCAACAGGTGAAGCATGAAGATGAAAGGTTCATGAGCTGACTTAACATCCTTATTCAGCATTCAGTCATGGGCCAGGCATCAAGGTACACGTAGGGTTAGACAGTTCCATATCCTTTACAGGAAGTTGCTGTCAACTCCAGCATTTCTGTCACTGTTTGTGATGTCTTAGCATGTTTTCATGTTCAGTAATTTGCCATTGCTTTCTGAATGACCTCATTCATACCCTTGTATGAAAACCTTGTTGAGATCATGGTCCAACTTGATAGTATGGCAATCTTGAATCAACAGATTCAGTTATTGCTGAAGACTTTTACTGTTTTTGTCTATTGTTGTTTCTAGAATTATGCAAGAAAGATAATTTATTCTACTTGTGTAAAGTTGTTAAGACTAAGAGGGACAGTAGAGTTTCATAAACACAATTAAAACTAGTGTGGTTAGGTTGTTTGTTGAGAAAAAGTTTCCTACATTGTTGTCATTCATGGACACAGCAACGGACGAATAATGAAAGACAAGTAACAGAATAAATAGGGTGAAACAGGGTTTCCTAAAGCTGGAAAGCAGAGTCCAGCCTGACTATATTACACTTAATAATAGACAAGTGTCTTCTTCTTTTTGTTTAGTTCACTTGAAATTTTTCTGTATCTGCAATGTTGTCTCTTTTATGAATTTCATTCTTCTTTAGTTCACTCAGTGGTCCATAGTTTATCTTCCACTGTTGGTTCTCTATGCCAGAAGATTTGCCAAGATATGTTGTATTTTGGGCAAGTGTCAACCAACCAATAAGATTACTAATTAAACTCAACAAACTTCTGTAATATGTGAAATAATAACTTTTTTGTTTGTTTGCATATCCTTTACAGGATATTGCTAGTTAGTTAGTCGACAGATCATCCTCATTGCACATCGAACCATTCAGTCCATAAGTGCTTGGATCCCCTCCTCAGCAAATCCCGCAGTGTTCTGTGTTGGTTTATCAGTCTTCTTTGGCTTCCTGCGTAGTGTTCTTGTTTGGCCACCCCTCTTTTAATTTGCTGTTCTCGCAGTCTGGCCGTGGTTGTAGATTCACAGTAATCACTTGGTTCTCGCAAGTCTTACTTTTGTAAGGCGGGACATTGCAGTCAACACCAGCATTTTCCAGCTGCTGTTGATGTCTTGGCAAATTTTAGTTCAGTAGTTTGCCATTGCTTGATGTAACCAGGTACACAGCACATGTATTGCTGGAATTAGTCCGAGGTTTGGAATGTTTCCTTCACAGGTTTTAGATACTTCTTTGTGAAGAGACTCGAATCAAATCATTGGCACCTTGCCGCCTTGACAGACGATAGTTTGTGCTTTAAAAATGCATAACTTTTACCTATGGCGGTAGCGAATGTGACTGATAAGGCCACTTTGCGCTGTAAATGTTCGTTCACAGTAGATGCATGTGAACACATGGTCATTTCCACCATCATGCACCATCTTACGTCTCACACGTTCGGTGTGTGACTTATCTGCAATAATTTCTCCTTTGTATTTATTCAGTTTCAACTCGAATGAAATGTCAAGAGGAATATAAATGACTGCCACCAGCCGCAAAAAGATTAAAATCAAGATTCTAGGTTTCTTTTTATAAAAACATGATGCATTCAAGATTACTTTTCTCAAATACATATCACAAAAAATGCTGTTTCTTAAAACATATGCTGTATTCAAACATACTTCTAAAATATGACATGCTGTTTCTTACAATGTTGGCATGTGGCGAAGGGGTGCGGATGCAATTTGTAATCCTGCATACCGGATTCGAAACACAGCTGCAGGCGATTTAGCAGCAGACCACCTTTGTTGGCTTTCATACAATGGTATGAGTGCCGGTTGTTTAGAAAGCAATGGTAAACTACTGAAAGTAAACATGCCAAGAAATCACAAACAGCAAAAATATGCTAGGGTTGACTGCAACGTCCTTTTAAATTATATGTAAATAACCAACTTCTTACACTATATGTTGCATTCAATGTTACTTCTCAGAAATATACGTCACATTCAAGATTACATTTTACAAATCCACGCCAAATTCATGGTTGCATCTCACAAATACATGTCACATTGAAGGTTTTTATTGGACAAGAGCGGTGACTGCTTACCATGTGACCACCCACACACATCTTGTCTGTCAAGTCTGTACATGGGGGACAGACATCTTCCATGTGACAGTAATGACGGACTGAGGAAAATAACAGGTATAGTTGTCAGGACAAATAAAATTGTCAGAGCGGGGTTGAAGACAATGGTAGGATACTAATGGCACCTGTTTCTGTCCCAGACACTTGTTACTTTAACTCATTCTACTCCAGACAGTTGTTACTTTAATTCTCTCTATCCCAGGTCATTGTTATTTGCTGTGACACTAAGCAAGATGGGGTAGAACCCAGTGCAATGAAGTAAATCTTGACTATAGCACTTTCATCATGTGCTGTGCTGATAAGCCTGGGCGGTCATGTTTCACCATCTCACTTGATCACCAGAGTTGTGGATCAGCTCTGTGTTCTTGTCTCGACCATACCGTGTGGCTAAGCCACCCAGGTATTTACTTCTCTGCCTTCCCCTTGTTCTCTTCTCCCTGTCATCAAGTTCTCCAATTTATTCTCATGTGACCACACAATTGTGACTGTCTATGTCTAATTTCTCTAATCAGTTTATGATTTTCATTTGTTTCTTGTAGGACTTGGTCATTGGTTTGTCTGTTGTCCGTGGTATTCTTTGCAGAAACCACATTTCCACAGCCATCAGATGTTTTTCAGCTTGTCTGCTCATTGTCCACACTTCACATCCACACAAAAGCACAGGCTCTATATAGCACCTCAACACTTTTTCTCACTGCAAATGACATCTTTTAATTGGTCAGTATGTTTTTCATCTTGGAAAAGGCTACCTTCGCCACTGCGATTCTTGTTCTAATCTTTTCAAGGCATCTCCCATCAGATGTTATGATTGCTTCGAGATAATTGTACCAATTCACTTGTTTAAGAATATTCCCATTTACTTGTATATTGTGGCACTTCCGGTTTCAAGATGGCGACGGACGGTCGTGTTGTTTTGTGTTCGTTAACTTTTTCGCGTAGGGGATGGATTTATTAATCTCTTGCGTGTAATTGGTGTGCCAGGATGTAAAACCAGGAGTTTCTACTCAAGATCTGCGCGGGTGCTACGGAGTTCGTGCATCGAGCGAAGCCATCTTTGAGTGAATTTTCAGCAGCGTGTGTGGTTATCAGCAATCTGTGTTTACGTTTTTTCAACATGGCGGAAGAACGTGTTTTTTCCGAGCGGTCAGCAGTCAACATAACGAAGCGGCGTGGTAGCCGCGCAGGGACAAAGAAACAAGGTAAGCGCGGTGGTTTGAGACGTTTTAGATTCAAGTGTCACCGTCTAGGACTCAGGAACATCCGTATTCTATATTGGAACTGTGCCAGTGTAAAACAACGGGGCTCTATTTTAGAAACCCTAGTTTACAGGAACGACATTGTAGCACTCCAGGAGACGAGACTGGGCGATCAGCTACTCCGAATTGCCGGCTTCAAATGTTTCTACAACAGACGACATCTGGGAACGGCGATTCTCGTTCGCGACAGCATGGTGGCGTCAGAGCTAGACATGTCCAGTTGGGACAGTGACGATATACAAATACAGGCGTTGAGAGTTCATTCCAGTATACCATTCGTGTTGGTTAATGTTTATGCCCGTAATGCGAGTATGGACGCCCAGAAGTGGCAGTGCTTAAGTGGCATATTAGGCCACGAGAGAAATGTTATTTTCTGTGGTGACTTCAACGCTAAAGGCAGATCATGGGGAAACACTTCCTCCAATACACAAGGGGAGGAGCTCGAGACTGCACTGGAAACCATCGACCTGGTTTGTATCAACAGTGGCTGTATCACCAGGACAGCAAGCCGTCCAGGCGATGAGGACAGTGCTATTGATCTGGCGCTAGTTTCACCTTCACTCACTACAGTGTGTAGATGGGGTGTCCTAGGACACCATGGCAGCGACCACCACCCTTGCAGCATATTGGTGGAGAAAGGCAGAACCAGGCAGCACAAGCTAAAGGTAAAGACGTTCCAGTATGACAGTACAGGGCAAGATGTGGTGAGTAAAATAAGACGTGACAAGCGCAGAACGTTTCAGGGCAGGAAAAAAAGCTGGGAGCAGCCACCGTGGTGGAGTTTCGAGGTGGAGAAGGCTTGGGTGGATAAGCGTAGTGCTGTAAGGAGATGGCAAAATGCCAAGAAGAACAGAGCTGGTCATCCTAGTCCCTGCTTGCACTTAGAAAGAGAGATGCACACAAAAGTAAGCTATTTCAAAAAACTGGTCAAGGTGGTTAAAAGCGAAAAATGGGCAGAGGTGTGTCAAAGAGTAAGCACAGACAAGTCACTGAAATTGTTCTGGCGACTACATAAAAGCATGAGTGGTGTAGTCAAGAATAAGAGCATTTCAGACTTCCAAGGTGCTGACCTCACCTGGCAGAGGACTGACGAGGACAAGGGCAAAGCCCTCTTTGAACGCTACCTTGAGCAGGGCAACCAGACAGACATGGGAGGCCGAAATCTGGCCAAGGAGGTCACCTCAGACAGATGCAAGGCCCAGAACACTTCGGAGGAAGACACAGTGACAGTGAAAGAAATCAAGACTGTGCTTCGACGATCAAATAACAGTGCTCCAGGTCCTGATGGCATAAGATACAACGACATAAATAGGTGTACTGACAATGAGCTAGAGAAACTAGCAGACATGTACAACAACAGTATAGGGAGTGCGAGCATCAAGGAGGAATGGTTACACAGCTATCTGATTCCCTTGCCGAAGCCTGACAAAGACCACAAAAAAATTCAGGGATATCGAATTATAACCATGCAGAATACAATAGGCAAGCTGCTGGAGAAGGTAATTGCCAGGAAAATATCAAGCCAACTAGAGAGGCAAGGTGTTTTCCCACCTACCCTGGGTGGGTACCGTCCAAAAAGAGAAACCTGGACCAATGCAGCAGTCTTTGCCCATGATGTCTATGAAGGTTTCCACTCAGGCACTGAAACCGTTGCTGCAGCGATTGATCTTGAGGACGCATACAACAGAGTACCACTGGATTTTTTAATGTTTCAGCTTCTTGAACTAAACGTAAGTCCATTCCTCCTTAGTTGGATCGCTGCAGCCCTCTACCAACGGAAAGTAGTTTTTAGATGTGGCAGTTGGACTTCGGAACCAACAACAATATATCCTGGCCTACCACAGGAATCACCATTATCTCCGGTACTGTTCAACGCCTACACAGTGAGAATCACCAGTGAGCAGATCACTGGACCTGGCAGGACATTGTCGTATGCCGATGATGTTTTAGTGTATCGTCAGGGTGAGGATAGAGAGGAGGTTGCTGTGGAACTACAAACCGAACTCAATCGCATAAGTACTTGGTGTGATGAAGCTGGGGCAATGGTCAACCCAACAAAGGCAACAGTGACTTGGTTCTCGTTGAATAATCATATTGTCAACAACCCAACACCAACTGTAATGCTGTGCTCAGAGACGGTGGAAAGAACGCAGGCAATGAATTACCTGGGGATACGGTTTGATCGAAGCCTTGCTTATAATGTGCACATAGACCAGGTGATAACAAAGGCCAAGCGGGGTTTGGCAGCGATGCGGGTGATGGCGGCAGCAAACTGTGAGCAGCGCCATCTATGTCTTCTGTACGAGGGGCTGGTCATGTCTGTTTTGGAGTATGCAATGGCAATCCTGACTCTCAGCCATAAGCAGATAGAAAGGATGGAAAGGATACAGAATGAAGCTATGCGCATTATTCTTGGATGTACAAGAGATACAGCATGCAGGGCGATGCGCTACCTTCTTGATTTTCCAACCATTGAAGAGAGAATACAAGTTTGCAGGGCACGCGCCTACCTCAGAATTAACGCAAACACACAACATCCACTGCATAGTGAAATTAGGAAGGTGAAGGGCAGCAGGTTAAAAAGAGGACGGTCGTGGATGGGTCAAGCCGAAGACATTCTTCAACAGGTGTGTTCACTTGAGGACTTAGAACCTGGCGAGGAGTGGGTGCAAGTGCCAACAGACTTCTGCACATCCTTTTCAGTTTGCATCCAACTAGATAGAAAATGCAGACAAGAAAATCCGGCTGCTGTTGAGGCTGAAGTACAAGCGTTGATTTTCGAGAATTCGCTAGACAGTGACGCGGTCATCTACACAGATGGGTCGGTCGTCCGACATGTGAGAAGCTCATGGGCCTTTACAGCTCGGGCCGGAGGGAGAATTGTGAAGGAGGACTCTGGTGCTTTCACTGAAACCACAAGTAGCCTGACCATGGAAGTCATGGCAGTAAGTAAAGCAATAACATGGCTCGAGACACAGACATTCACTAGGGCTTGTTTCCTTAGCGACTCAATGAACATGATCAAGAGGATAGAGGAGGGGTCGATCCGAAGAGAATGGCTGCTGCCTCTGAAGCGGTCTCGGCTGGCAAAGATTAGTTTCATCTTCGTGCCAGGTCATGCGGGAGTACAAGGAAATGAGCGGGCTGACAAGCTTGCAGGGGAGGCTACTGTGGAGGGCGGACGCGCCATGGACCAGGCTGACATTCTGAATGCTCTACGAGAAGTGAGACTTTTGCGAGAACCAAGTGATGACTGTGAATCTACAACCATGGCCAGACTGCAGGAGCAGCAAATTAAAAGAGGGGTGGCCAAACAAGAACACTACGCAGGAAGCCAAAGAAGATTGATAAACCAACACAGAACTGGCGTCGTTAGCCGCTACACGCTGCGGGATTTGCTGAGGAGGGGATCCGAGCACTTATGGACTGAATGGTTCGATGTGCAACGAGGATGATCTGTCGACTAACTAACTAACTTGTATATTGTGGTATTTCCTTCTTCCTAGTAATGACCAAAATCTGTGTCTTCTTACAATTTAATTCTAACACTAGTTATTCACCGTGTGCAACAACCGCAACTACTAAATGTTGCAAATTCTGCTCACTGTCTGCAATCAATACTGTATCATCCGCATATCTTTAGTACATTACAAAACCTCAGTCAGTGTTAATCCATCTGTGTCATGAAAAAAAAAGAGAAACAAATGTCAAATGATTCTGGAAAGAATACACTCTTCTATTTGTAAAAACAAAATATACACAGAAGACCCTTTTCCATGGCTTGGGATGTATTGAGTACATGGTTCTAGCCCTACATTTGCATAGATCAATCGACACCCAATGGGTTATGTGATCAATGTCATGCTGGCTTTTCTGTTTGTACCCGTTAATTAGTGAAACTATGTGCACCGTAAACTGTGCGCGCCGTAAACTATGCGCGCCGTAAACTATGTTTTTGGTGTGGTTTGCTCACTCGCTTTCAACTCAAGCGTAGTCCTTAAGCTTGCTACCATTTTTAGTATACTGGACTGATTTTTCATGAGGATTACCAGTAACCCTCGCCATCAGGTGAACCCACTCTAACTTCTGAGGTACTTGTAATTTACGGCTCCCACATCAAGGATGAGAAGTCAACATTTTAGTCCACTTGACCATTGTAGGGGCTGAGCTAGGCATCGGCACACCAGAAGTTTGAGCAAATGTTCTCATCCATTCAGCCATGCTGACCTCCTGCACACTGTCAGTATTGAGAGAACAAACTGGCAACTGCTTGTAGTGGAGAAATGAAGCGTTTATTTTATGATCTTGTAAAAGCACAACACGCCACAAATGTAAGAATGGCCAACCTGGATGCTCGCACTCGTGCTGCCTTATGCACAGCCGACGACATTCAGGAGGCCGTGTCCCGCATGGCACAGGGGGCTCTATCATTTCAGCACCACAGTAGCAGGACAACTCTTCAAAACCTTCAATATAAGAAACAGCTTGTAAAACTTTCAATTTCAAACCCGCAAAATAACATTTCAGACAATTTAAAAATGTAGTGACATTGTTTTCTGACACAATTTACATGCACATAGAACCCAAAAACAATTAATACTGCCTGTATAGGCATATAAGGGCTATTTTACGTGTCTTAAGTTGCACTGGCCGGTCTCCGTGGCGAAGGGCTTATGGACGCGGTTTGTAACCCCGAATACCCACATTCGAAACACAGCTGCGTGCGGTTTGGCAGCAGACCGCGTTGTGTTGGTATCAGTGCCGGTCATTCAGAAAGCAATGGCAAACTACTGAATGTAAACTTGCCAAGATATCACAGCGGCAGAAATGCTGGTGTTGACTGTGACGTCCTGTAAAAAGGATATGCAAATAAAACAAACATTGTACTGGTTACATGGTGCTACATTTATATGTTCAAAGACCAACTGGTACTCAGTGATCAGTACCACACCAGCGGCCTTTACATCTGAAATCAAATCAACTTTATTTTAAAAAGGTAACAAATTGGGCACGCAGGCCCGTCTTACATCCGGCCCTTCCAATCACTCGTCTTTCGTTCATCAAGAGCATTATACATTTACATAGGAAGAAAGATAAACATTGTGAAATGAATGTTGTAAACATAATCAAGACAAATTACCATGTTATGAGGCCCATCTCCCACCTACCCATATATCACCCCACCCATACACACAACCCCACCTACCCACACACACATACCCAGGGACACACACACACCCCACCAACCAACCCATCCCCCACCCACACACACTGCCCTCACCTGTTCCCCCAAACACATTCGCCACCCACAAACATCCCCCACCAACCCACACATCCCACCCCCATACACATCCTCTCCCCCACCCACATTTCCAACCACCCACCCCCCAGCCACATCTCCATCGACCACATATTCCCCACCCACGCACACACATCCCCCACATCGCAAATCCACTCACACACATTCCCACCAACTGACATCTCCCTACCCCAACACACACACATCTCCCTAACCACCTTTACATCCCCAATCCACTCACACACACCCCACCACCCTCACATACCCTAACCCAATCCCCCATCACACACACCCCCACATCACATACATCCTCTACCATGCAATATTCCCAACCCACACACCCCACCATGCATCCCCACCATACACATATCCCCCACCCACATACCATACAATATTCTCACCCACACCCACACAGATACCCTTACCCATCCACCCCACAGACACACACATACCCCACCCACATACCACGCACCCCTCCCCGCCCACACATGCATTTCCCACCCATCCACCAACACTCACGCACACATCCTCCACTACGCACCCACACACACCCCAACCAAACATCTCTCGATCACAATACCCCTATCCACACACATCCTCCACCCACTCACGCATCAAACCCTGACACATACACATCCCTCACCCACCTACACATCCCTAAGCCATTCATACACCCCCACCCCTCACACATACTTCTCCCAACCACCACACCCCCTACTCACCCACACACACATCCCCCACCCACACACATATCCTCACCCATACCACCACAAACATACCTCCCATCCACATATCCCAAACCCACACATCATACACTTCTCCCCACCCGCCCTTACATCCCCAATCCACCCACACAACCCCGCCACCCACACATACTTCCCCAAACCATCCACACATCTCCACCCACCCACACACACATCCCCCGCACCTGACCCATACACATATCCTCCACCAGACATTTCCTGGTACCCATTTAAGGCTGGGTCATCTGTCCTGATGTAGACTTAAACCCGAGCACTGGGCTGGCAGGTGAGTGTCTGGCCACTATGCTACTGCAGCTACCTTTGTATAGAGGAGTGGAACCTGAATGTATTCAATCCAAATGTGACTGCAGAAACATCCATACACTTCAATATCTGCTGTGAGAGACGGATCATTGATGGGCATGCCCCGAGTGTCATGATATCACTTCTGTTTACCAATAAGCAATGAACTGTTTCAGGAACCATTACTGCAGGATCACGTAAAATACCATTCTAAGTAACTTTAAAAAGTTATCTCTTTCTGCCAAGGATAGAACAATATGAAGTCAAATAAGGAAAATACTTTGTGCATACAAGGAGGCAGTTCCACGCTGAAAGGTGCAGCCAGTAAATCAGATATTATGGCATCCACCTCTAGCTCAAGCAGACCAGGTTCACCTCCCGGTATTCACTGTTTGGATTTTTACTAAATAAGAAAATGGATAGTATACTCGCCTGATCAGATATCTAGTCTTCTCGGACAAGGGCTAAAAATAAATACTTGGATGACCTATTTTCCTGTTGTGCGCATTAAAATTCCCTTGGCAGTAGGAAATCAATAAGAGCAGGTCGATTAGGCCCCAAACAAAATTTCCAAATCAGAAAAGCAGCCCATACAAAATGTATAGCATGGGTGATTCTGTTATCTAAACATTGAATCCTCATCAGTGCTACAGAGTTTGTTCGCTGTGCTGAAATGCTCATGTGATCTATGGAAGAAGACTGAGGCACTTATGGAGATATTGGTATCAATGAACCCAAACCAAAGATTCACGGAGAGCAAAGTGGAGCTGGTTCTGGTTGATGGAGATCATGAACTGTCCAAGGGAGAGAGGTTTTTCTTGAGGTCTGTATTCAGTCGGATGTTCCAGGTCAACAAGACAGGTGACCACAGCAACTGGCTTGCCTTATCTGTGAAGTGTCGCTACCACTTTCAGAATTTTACGGAAAAATAACACCGTCTTGCTGACACTTTCAGAAGTTTACTGCCAAATAACACCATCTTGTTCACTCTATTGTGCCATTTACAAAAATCTAGATGATTCTAATGGAAGACTGAAGGAAACAGATGCCTCACTGCCGCTCTCAAGTTCAATCCACCACCTGCTCAGATGGTTTCCTGTTACCCTATTTGTAGTGCCAAACGGGTACTCCACCTGGCAACCAAGTCAAAGTAATCAACAAACATCCTGCATACATTTGGCCACTTACTGGCTTGCAGGCATCTCTTGCAGTTGCCTCGGTGACATAACTCCTCACATTTATGGATACCACAAGACAGCTTCTGGTCACAGACAATTTCACAAATGTGGATGTCTTTCTGTAAAATATAACACTAGACTATGTTTCTTGCATAATGTAAAAGTTTAGAGTCATTTTAAATCCTCCCCCTGCCTTTCCACCAGAATTTCCACCTCTCAGTCCCTCTGAATTCCACCTATCAATCCCCCCACCTGCCTTTCCACCTGTCAATCCCCCCACCTACTTTTCCACCTGTCAATTCCCCCCCCCCACCCCCCACCTACCTTTCCACCTGTCAATCCCCCTGCCTGCCTTTCCACCTGTCAATCCCACCCACATCACCTTTCCCCTATCACTACTCCAACATAACATAAATTTTAACTAAACTTTCTGTAATATTCTTCTAACATTGTACACATTCAAAGGAATTAAACCAATTTGCTTCATTAAAGGTTTCATAAATAAATTAATACTTTAATAGAGCATGTTATATCTAGGTATATATCTCAACGGTCAGTGTCCCCCGACTTTGGAATGCATCTGTGTAAGATTTGCTTCCCCTACACAAATTTGCTGCAAGATAAAGCAAAAGGCTCCATCTACACCAGAGTAGCTTTTCTAAGCCTAACAATTTTACCAGGGCAGTGCCTTATAGCCTATTCTTTACAATTGCAAACTGCTGTGAGATTTTTAACCAGCACAGACGGTCACGGGACCTCCAGTTTTCATTTATCTGGAGAGGCTGGGTATCCGATCTCGCTACCCGAGAGACCAGGGACGTGTAATATCAGATACAAATGGTCATTGGAGAAAAATCCCCAGCTCTATGCCAAGAACAAGCCCAGTATCTTAAGAGGTTGAGGCAGACACTGCAACCTCAGCCACGACTCACCCTGGAAGACCCTAAACGGTATGAGAATCATAGTAACTAATATAAGACAATCTATGATCAATAGTAGAACATATTATAAAACTATAAGTAGTAACAGAATTTGTTATAAAACTATGAACACTCTCATAAATTATAAAGTTATGAGCAATTACTATATTATAAAGTTAAGAGCACTCTGAGAAAATATACAGATATCAACACTCAGGAAGTATAAAGCTGCGAGAAACAACAGAAAATGCTATAAAGCTATGAGCACTTACAAAATACATGTACAACAAACACTTACAAAAGTTACAAGTATCCAGAGAATATTATAAAGTCACGAGCACTCACAGAAAATATAAATCTATCAGCACCCACAGAAAATATTATAAAGCTATGAGAAATAACAGAAAAAGTTATAAAACTATGAGCATGTGCAAACAATTTTTATAAAGTTAGCGCTTGCAGCGAGTATCATAAAATTACAAATAACAAAGAATGTTGTACAGCTATAACCAATAACAGTCATCAGGAATAACAGTAAATGTTAGAACGATATGAACAATAACAGAAGATAATATCAGCTATGAACACTAATGTAATGGACGACAAATAGTGAATACCCACAACGCAACAGTTATCCGAGCATTTATGCCTGCCACAGGTCTTCTTCTTGCCACATCTACGCTGACACTTGAATGGGTTTGTATCTGTTGAAACACCCACAAACTACAGTTACAACTGTAGATCCCAACATAGAGAATTAAGCACAAATTTCACAGGATTGTTATGATGTATAGTGAACCCTCAATTTAACAGACTAATAAAGAGACTGGGGTGGGGGAAAGAGTGTCAGTTTGTCATCTTTCTTTTGCTTGAAATTTGTCTATATCTGCAGTGTTGTCTCTTGTATGAACTTCACTGTCTTTGTTAGGGTGTGAGTATTTTCAAATGTCCTGAGTTCTCATGTTGAGACTGCCTAAAATCAGAACCAGGAAATGTTTTGGGAAGTTAATGTGGCCAGTATGATCCTGTTCACTCATTGAGTGCCAATTGGTCTATGAAAATACGGGGCTAGCACCATATACTTAATACACATCAAGGAGTGAGAAAGGGTATTTTACTTTGTTTTGTTTTTTTACATCTAGCAATGGCAACATACAATACACAAGCCACACCCTAAACATTTCATTATATGTTACTTTTATCTAAAAGTTAAGTTAATTGCATATCCTTTACAGGATGTCGCAATCAACACCAGCATGTTTTGCTGTTGTGATCTCTTGGCAAATTTATGCTCAGTAGTTTGCCATTGCATTTTGAACGACCAGCATGCATACCATTTAATAAAATACTTATGCAAGACGGTCTGCTGCCAAATAGCCCACATCTGTGTTCCGAGCGTGAGTATGCGGGATTGCGAGCTGCTTGCATAACCCCTTTGCCACGGAGCCGGCATTATCATCTAGCACTGACGATATACATTAAGCCATTACTCCATATCATTAGATATTAAAATCTCGCTCTAGCAATGGCAACATACAATAAACAAGCCACACCCTAAGCATTCCATTATATGTTACTATCATCTAGCACTGGCGATATACATTAAGCCTCTTTTACTCCATACCAGGTTACACGTTATTATCACAAACTAGCTCTAGCAATGGCGACAGTACAATAAACAAGCTTTACACTAAACATTCCAATTGGTCTAGGAAAATTCTGCTATTTTACTCCGTACCATTACATGTTATTACAATATATCCCTAACAATGTTAGTTAGTTAGTCGACAGATCATCCTCATTGCACATTGAAAGATTCAGTCCATAAGTGCTCGGATCCCCTCCTCAATAAATCTTGCAGCGTGTTGCGGCTAACGACACCAGTTCTATGTTGGTTTATCAATCTTCTTTCCTTTCTTCTCTCCCTAGCAATGTACAATAAACCAACTTCACTTTAAACATACAATAATATGTTATTGCCATCTAACATAATGAATTCACACTAAACTTACCTTGTCAGTACCAAATCAAACAACAAACTATAAAACAACTGCTAAACTTACCATCATACGTCACAGCTACTTCACATGGCATCTTCTTTTCCGTGGCCCCACACAAACATGTCAGGCTGGTTTCTTTACTGCACGGGCCACACTCACCAACATGACACCTCCTGTCACAGAGGTGAGGTTTCGCTAGAGACAGACAATGAACATCTCAGATCACCACACAGCTCATTAAACACCTCTGTCATTCCTCTTTTGAGAGGAGTGTGTCACACCAAACTATACACCTCGGAGATCATAGCTGTCTGACTCTATAGTCTGTCCAGAAATGAATGCCTTCATTCACGATCAATTATTTTGAAAACTATCTGTTGCATCGTTATGAAATTTTTCCTGCCATCTTATATTTATCCCACGCCCAAGGAATATGTCTTTGATAGGTCCAAAAGCAACTTAAATCATGGAAAGCGGCGACATTTCTTTTATGTTTTGGTGAAAAACTAGTGATTTCTCGCTAACAAATTTGTTTTACAGTAATGCCGTTCCACTAAGTGAGGCTCTTGTCATAAGGCCAATCCCATGTCCCACGTGAAAATTAACTATTCAACGCTAATGTTTCCGTGTGAAGACATAATACATTTAATAATATGCACTTCATCTCTGACCCGTAAATTATATACTGCATATAAACAAACTTTGAAATCTGCTGTACAATCTCCAGAACAAAATTTTTTTGTTGGGTGGACATAATGATAAGGTTATATGTTAAGTCTCATCATTTTCCATCAGTTGGTTACTGAGATATTAAATTTTATATTGGGGCAGACAAAAGTAAACAGACTATAGCTTGTATTTATAGTAAGGTTTGCTCCCTCAGGGAAAGATTCCATCCAAGATCACGGACCCTATCTACCCGTAGATATGGTTTCTTCACTTTCAAGTTTATTTCTCCTCCTGACATGTCCAAAAAAATCTTCACTAATTTCTCTAACCAATTTACAGCTTTCATCTTATTCTTGAAGGACTGCCTCATTTGCTTTTATGTGCATCCATGGTATTCTTTGCATTTTCCTGCAGAAACCACATTTCCACTGCCATTAGACGTTTCACTTATCTGCTTACTGTCCATGTGTTACTTGTTTATAGCAGTATATGTTCTTCTTAGTACTACAAGCTTTCTTTTTCTCAGTGTAACTGACAACCTTTCATAGGTATTTTCATATCACCGGGATATTTATAAATGTCAAAAGAAATTAAAACTAGTGTAAAAATAACATGAAATCATTACTGCCACATGAACAGAAACATGAAGAATGACAGATACAATAACTAATAACCAACATTTCAATTACAAGTGCCTGCACTAAAACTAAAAATACTAACATGGTAATAAACTCACAAAGGGGAATTCATAGACAGAACTCAACAAATTTCAATAGATCAAGGGGTGAGGAAAAGAGGCGCTGGATAGGATACATATTAGAGAAATTAGATAATAGAATAACTAGAAAGTCCTCTGCCTGTAATCCAGAAGGCAAATGAAATACGGAAGGACCAAAAAAAAAAAGGCGTGAAGTGAATTTGAGAAAGAGATTAGTAATATGAGAAAAGCATGGAAAAAAAACTATAAGAGAAAGCAAATAATAGAATAGGCAGGCATGAGATGCCGGATTGCAGGATAAAAGGCAGTGGTAGGAAGGGAAGAAGCAGAAGAAGATGGAGGATAATAGGAATATGCAGAAGAAGAAGAGGAGGATTAATAAAAATAAAGGAACTAATAGCTCTAAAAATATCATCATGTACCACGCTAAGAGTGCAGGAGATCATGTTTCCCCACAAACAGCTGTCCTCTGTGTTCTTGATAAGCATGACCACTGATTGTCCTCCATGTCACCCAATCAAACCATTCAACATTTACTTCCTGTGTCAAACTACCATCAATATTCATCTTCTCTCCTCTCATAACATGATCAAAGAATGAATAATTGTCTTGTCCTGATGTGAACAATCAAATGTCTTTGTGAACTGGCCTCTTGCAGTACTTCAGTACTTGGACATGGTTTCTTTAAGTGTCCATAACATTCTTAGAACTCCATGTAGTGCTACATCTCCTTGGCTTCCAGTTTGTTTCTACTCTCTTTATTCAGTGTCCATACACTCTTAAATCTCACTGGCATCTGGTGCCTTCAATAAACTGTGAAACATCTGGAAGTCAAAGTCACCCAGCCAACATACGAAACTTAAAATCTTCAATTCTTGTGTGATTCCAGTGCTAACGTATGGATGTGAGAGTTGGAAATCAACGGTAGCTTTAGATAAAAAATTAGACAATTTTGAGAAACAAATGTCTTAGAAGAATTCTAAACATCCACTGGACAGATTTCAAAACCAATGCGCAAATAAGACAAGAGACTAAGCAAGATATTGTATCCAATTTGATAAGAAAACGCCGTTGGAACTACATCGGCCATGTACTCAGAATGGACAAGACAAGACTCTCATATGGTCACCAGTAGGGAAAAGAAAGCGGGGAAGTCCAAGAGAGACCTTGCATAGAACCATCATCAGAGAAGGCTCATTCAACGGCCAAGTGAACATCCAGGATCTACAACAGGTAGCAGCGAACCGCCGGTCATGGAGAGCCATGACTTCTGCCCTATGCGCCGCCTTAGGCTCAAGAGGAAAGACTAACTAACTAACTATACACTCTTATGGGAAAATATTGCCTCTAAAACTCATGCTCCGACTTCCACAACAGGGATGAGTTACATTGACATGTTTTTTATCACACGGGAAGCTGTCTTTGCTTGCAAATCTCTGTTTCTTTTTCCATTTGTTATCATTGACCAAAAATAATTCACTGTCACTACTTGTTTCAGTTTTATCCCAACTTGCAGTCACCGCATTCTGTGGTTGCTTCCCCCCCCTTTAACTTTTATTTCTACGTTGTTTAATTTTAGTCCTTTCTTTTCACTTTGTGTACTATGTCTATCAATTCTTGCAATTTGTTTTCACTTCTTGATATAAGAACTATTAATATAAATAAGCAAATGAAGTGGTGAGGAAAAGACTGTCACTGCATAGCACACACTGAGAAAACCTGTTAATAGTTTAACTGGAAAGTTCTTCCTCTGGAATCCACAGGGCAGGGCAAAAGAAAAAGAGGGAGACTTAAACACACAGAGAAGAGAATATAGAAACAGAGGATAGGGAAAAAGAAACAGAGGGATACAAACACACAGAGAAGAGAATATAGAAACAGAGGATAGGGGAAAAGAAACAGAGGGATACAAACATACACAGAAGAGAATATAGAAACAGAGGATTGGGAAAAAGAAACAGGGATACAAACATACACAGAAGAGAATATAGAAACAGGGGATAGGGGAAAATAAACAGAGGGATACAAACACACAGAGAAGAGAATATAGAAACAGATAGGGAAAAAGAAACAGAGGGATACAAACATACAGAGAAGAGAATATAGAAACAGAGGATAGGGGAAAAGAAACAGAGGGATACAAACACACAGAGAAGAGAATATAGAAACATAGATGAATACTGGGAGTGTATGGAGGGAGCTGAAGGAGATGACTACAGATAGGAGCTCTTGGCATGAGTTGGTTGACAGCCCAAGCTCCAGTGGGGAAGGCATTAAAGACTGCAGGAGACCAAACAGAATGCTGATGACACAGTGATTAAATAAAGACACACTGAAAGAAACGGGTAATTTTGGTAGCTTACTAGGTGACCCACAGGACATGGGTTTATTACACATCTGTGTGCACGTCGGTACAGGATCCAGGCAGGAATGCCGTTCAGAGACATTGAGTTCTGAGAGTGGGGTTTTGCCGCATGAGCATGTCTGAAGGTTGCCAGGCATCAAAGGACAGGAAGCACACTCTCCGGGATGACACAGCTCCTCGCAGACATGGTTGCCACAAGCAAGTTCTCTAATTAGAGAATAGAGAAACAGACATATAAATAATGTGCACTGTTCTCACAAGCAAGCTCTCTAATCAGAGGACAGATAGATATAAAATGCGTACTGTTCTCAAAAGTATATTATTTTCTGCCAATGATAAACTGTCTACAGCAGTGGTTCTCAACCTTTTTTGGCCCGTGCCCCCCTTCACCATATTTTCAGAACGTTATTCACCCCCCCCCCCCCCCTTGTATTTTCTACCTTAAAATTTGGCCTGTGCCCCCCATCACCATATTTTCAGAACGTCATTCCCCCTTTTCGTATTTCCTACCTAAATATTGCAACCCCCCCCCCCCCCCCCCCCCCCCCACAGAGTATATGTAATAATAGAAGCTAAATTTAATAGCACATACTAAAACAAGTCTAGACGTCCACATAAAGCATGATTTGTGGGCATGTGCCATGCCGGTAAGCATGGGTGGTCATGTTTTGCCATCTCACTCGATCACCAGAGTTGTGGATCAGCTCCGTGTTTCTGTCTCGACCATGCCACGAGGCCAAGCCATCCAGGTATTTGCTTCTAGGTCTTCCTCTTGGTCTGTTCCCTTCGATCTTACCAGTTGTCACCAAGTTCTCCAATTCATTTCTTCTCATAACATGCCCAAAAAATTTTGACTGTCTGCGTCTAATGTCTCTAATCAGTTTACTATCTTCGTTTGTTTCTTGAAGGACCTGTTCATTGGTCTTTCTGGCTGTCCATGGTATTCTTTGAATTTTCCTCAGAAACCACATTTCTACAGCCATCAGATGTTTTTCAGCTTGACTGCTCATTGTCCAAGCTTCACATCCATATAAAAGTACAGGTTCTATGTAGCACCTCAACACTCTTTTTCTCATTTCAATTGACATCTTTTTATTGGTCAGTATGTTTTTCATCTTGCTAAAGACATGGCGATTCTTGTTCTAATCTCTTCAAGGCATCTCCCATCAGATGTTATTACTGTTCCGAGATAATTGTACCTATTCACTTGTTGAAGAATATTCCCATTTACTTGTATATTCATCATCATTATCATCTTCCACTTCTGCCGTCTTTTCCATCAATTTGTAGATCTTCAAGCATCCTTATCCTGTCGACATGTCTCACTTTATCGAAAGCTTTTGTGTAGTCAATAAAGCAAATATATAGATCTCTGTTTACTTCTATAGATCGTTCAATTACTGTCTACTTTGTGGGTCTATTTACTTTATAAAATGAATTTTAGAAGGGTGAGATGTATAGAAACGTACAGTATGAAGGGAAAAACAATATCAAGTAATCGTTTCTTGTATTAACGCGATCTTGAAATAATTTTAATCCCCCCCCCCCTGGAAACCATAAAATCCCCCCCCCCTTCCAGGGGGGGGGGGGAATTATCCACCGGTTGTGAACCACTGGTCTACAGAATAAGTGTGGTCAGATGAGGGTTCAATGTTTTTCTATGTGAGTGGGCTTCAAGATATCATCATTACTCTTTTTATCTATTCATTGTATTCTTGGCATTTTTTTTTTCATTATTCTAGAGAATCTTATTTCTGCAACCTATAGATAATATTAATACATAAATGTGATATACATATCTTTTAAAAATTCATAGTTTAATTAACTGATTGATTCTTCTTTTCGCCCTGTATCCCTCATTGAGGTAAAGGTATTCAACCAACTCACTCCAAGCCATCTTTTACTTTGCTATCCCATGCAGCTACATCCTTGCCCTGGCTATATTATTTCCCTTCTGTCCTATTCTTCTCCCTGTGTTCTTGGGTCTTCCCCTGTTTCTTGTGCAATGTGAATTCCAGAGAAGTCCTTTCTAGTTATATTATTCCCAGGTGTTCTCAATGTGTGGCCTGTCCAGCAACTACTTTCTTCATCTTTTAATTCCTTGGTATTTATCTAGTTCTTTTCATGAGCTATAAATTGACTGACTCACTGATTAACTAGAATATTGTTGCACTAAGGACACATTTACATGTGCTCCATCTTTATCAGCAGATGTTTAATTTAAGTGCAGGGATATTGTTTCCGTTTTCCTTTGTCGCTTCTCTTCTACCCTGTAATGCAGTAAAAAAAATAAAACTGATCTGTGTATAGTCTAGGATGACATAACTCAATGACTGATCAGAGAAAGAGCACCATCAAGACACGAAACAAAGATCAAAGGTACATGCTACATGATATGTTTCAAGATATCTATGTACTTACTTTCCACATGGTTTCTCACAACTGAATGAAGTCTCTGCAAATTCCCCGCTCCCACACATGGCCTTGCGTGTCATCTTCTTGCAAAAACACTCTGTAAGTTACATTGAAAACAACACTAATGTAAGTTTACAGAAGAAAGCTCTCAATTGCATTCTCCATTCAGAAGCTGTGCACTTTTTCTAACAAGGATAGCGGAATGACACTTGTTTTTCCCACAAGGAGTCACACTGGAAAACACATTTTGGGATCCTTCTTCTTCTTGTTGCATTCTTTCTGAAGTTTCAATTTCATGTTGGTTTTCAGTACACTGTGATCTCCATAAAGTTTGTCTTAAATTGATATTGCTAAGGTCAGAGCTGTGCTTGCAGTGTTCAGTGTAAACCACACTTCTGTAAAATACCCTCTACTGCCATGGTGCTTGGAGAGTTCAGTGTAAACCACATTTCTGTGAAATACCCTCTACTGTCGTAACGCTTGGAGCATTCAGTGTAATCCACATTTCTGTGAAATACGCTCTACTGTCATAACGCTTGGAGAGTTCAGTGTAAACCATATTTCTGTGAAATATCCTCTACTGTCATAACGTTTGGAGAGTTCAGTGTAAATCATATTTCTGTGATATACCCTCTACTGTCATACAATATTAAATGACACAAAGTAGTGCAGCTTTACATAACAGAATTATAACAAAGCTGCACTACTTTGTGTCATTTTATATTGTTTACATTTTCACAGCTTTACCGCAGTTCCACCAAATTTTATTCATATTTCTACTGTCAAAATGCATGGAGAGTTCAGTGTAAACCAAATTTCTGTAATACGCTCTACTGTCATAACGCTTGGAGAATTCAGTGTAAACCACATTTCTGTGAAATATCCTCTACTGTCATAACGCTTGGAGGGTTCAGTGTAAAGCATACTTCTATAAAATACCCTCTGTCATAGTGCTCTCAGTATTCAGCGTAAATCACATTTCTGAAAACTCTCTCTACAGTCATAGTGCTTGGAGAGTTCAGTGTAAACCACACCTCTGTAAAATACCCTCTACTCCCAGTACTCTCAGTGTTCAGTGTAAATCACCCATCTGTAAAATACCCTCTTCAGCACAGATTCCATTACTCACACACACAAGACCACTTTCAATTCTGAACCTGCGATAAAGGTGACCTTGTAGTTTTTTTATTTGTTTTAATGTAGTTGCCGGCTCCGTGACAAAGGGGTTACGGACGAAGTTCGTAATCACAGCTGCGGACAAATGTGGCAGCAGAACCTCTTGCGTTCATGTTTTACGAAATGGCATGGGTGCTGGTCGTTCAGAAAGCAATGTCAAACTGCTGAACATAAACTTGCCAAGAAATCACAAACGACAAAAAAAAAAAAAAATATACTGGGATTGATTGTGACGTTCTGTAAAGGTTACGCAACTAACAAAAAATGTAGTAGTGCCAATGTCTTTTTAATTTTTGTGCTGATGAATACTTCTGAGCTACGTCCATTCTGTCACTTGTGATTGTGCTTTTGTAAAACTGATCAATTCCACTTTCGTTGATTTGCTCACTGTATTTTTAAAGCTTGACTTCAGCTCAACCTCATATTATATTTCCCATATGATAACAATCAAAGTGACACGGAGATGCTAATATGACAGGGTCAAGCACTACAATGACCAAGATCTTCTCAAATCTCTCCAAAGGGTTGCCTGGAAACATCAACACGTCTAAGGCTAACAAGGAGAGGATCAACCATGATCTCTGCACTGATGAAGCCTGCCGGAAACAACAAACGTATGCAGAGAGAAAGCAAAAATCACAAAGTCCCCACAATGATGGTAGACAAGCAGCACCAAAATCTTGTACAACCTGCATGCACAGCTCAAACAGAAGGAGTATGAGGTTTGTCTGTCAGGATGAAGCCTGGTCATTAACGTCCCATGATTTTCTTTATACAAGATTTCCCAAGAACCCAATGTGACAACTAACCGACGACAATCAAATAAATTCTGTGCTGCAACTCCAGTTATTAGGTACAGAACCACACCTATTCCCACCCAGCAGTTAAAGAATATGTCCCTCTGTATGCCAAATTCAAGGATTTACCAATTCGCATGCAGGTGCCAGTCTATCTACATTGGCAGAACAGAGCGGCAGTTGAACAACAGAGTTGTTGAACACATACCTAATTGGATTGATAAGATACTACACACAGGTGATGGGAGCCTAGGGAAGCTGACACACCCAAACTTCCCGCTTCGTCAATTGCACGGCATGTGTTGGAAACTGGACATGTGATTGATAAAGACAGTGCCTTTTACGTGTTGTTTAATACACAAAACAGTTCTACTGTTAAAGTTTACAGAAGCCATAATGTTTAATCTACGTTTTGTGCAAACAGAAAGACATGTTAGTCAGTTTAAAATTACCTTGGTGGACAACTGACATTACTGTGTGAACATGTGTATATTTCAGCTTGAAGGATTTATCTAGTTATTTTACTGTATGTTGTGTGAATTCTGCAGTATGTACCTGAGGGGATGCAGCAAAATAAGCCAGGCAATAAATCGTGCAATCTATTGTTTGTGTCTTCATTATTCAAAGACAATCAAATCCTCACCTTGCATCTTAAACACCACACAAGCAGAACAAGACCCCGGGTGGCACAGCTCCTGGCACTTGTGTTCCAAACAGTTGAGAGTCTTATCACATATCTGATCACACTTGAAGCTGACAGCCGCTGAACAGCGGACATTTTTCCTACAAAGGTACACAAACACATGGAAACATAGGAAGACCATACCATAAACACTATGTATGAAAAGAACAAGTACAAAATGACTACAAATCTCGGTGGACGAAAACAAAATTTAAAAAACATAGGCGAGCATTTTGACTAAAGTCTTCATCAATGGGACAAAAACAAAACGGTTAAAACATACAAACAAGAGGGTACTACTACCATCGACGATGAACTGTATTTTTTGTTACAGACTTTTATGTTAGCATTCTGGCAGCGGCATTATCCATAGCATACCTCTGCAGGCTGTTGATTTGTCGGACTCCTGTCTGTTCTACTTTTCACATGGGGCAGTGAGGAGCATTTTGTGAGATAGTCACTAGCACTGGAATGGAGCATTATAAGGCAACTCTTTGCCATGAAGTTGGAACACGAGTAAAGACTAACAAGTGGGTACTTCCCTAGATAAGCTTTATAACCCAGAAACGTAAACACTGCCCAGGTAGCAGGTTTGTGCATGTCTTTGCCTCTAGCACCACAAGGTGGACACACATACACAGTAGAGGGGTGTTAGTGTGTGAAGAATCAGGCCTTCGCATGTTCTAGGTCTGGCATTAGGTGGGGGTCACTAGTTCCCTTCATTGCAACCTGTCCTCAGAACTTTCCCATGAAATTCAGAAAATAATATGGTTGCCTTTTTTTTGTTGCTGGATCGATCCCCCCAGAGCTGCATGGTCAGAAAAATTAATCCTGCCGCGGTCGGAGATTTAACCTATGTCAATATCTTGGTCATCTTTTATGTGCCTGGATCCATAGGGAAGCAAAGAACAATAACACAGTAACCAATCAAGCATATTATAAGAGGTAACTAAATAAGGTTTGCGTGAGATTGGCTACCTAATCCTGTAAAAAAAACAGTTATAAAATTCACTCAATCATAAACCAGTTTATAATGAACGTGGCTCGAGTTTGTTGTGAGCCAATACTCTGTTGGAAGATAAAAGGCAGATGAATAAAAAGAAGAAGGATGTCTTGGTAAGCAAGCCAATTAACCACCCCACCACTGCAATAACAATGCATTACTTTCTGGATTAACAAAGATATGCTACAGCACAATGAACTCATTTACAACATTTCAACCAGAGGTGTGTCTATGAAATCAGCACTAGAACTTCCCAGTTCTAAAACATGTTTTGTGTCATATTTGAAACAGTTACTGTCTATTTGATCCAACATCACAAATTCTGCCATTATGTATCCATGGCTTATAGTTACATAATAAATCTAAAGTAGTGGACGACACGTCCAACTCTCTCCAAAGACAGACATTCTAGTAGATGGAATGTTGTTTCTACACTCTCTCCAAAGACAGACATTCCAGTAGATGGAATGTTGTTTCTACAACAGCAATAACATAAAATTCATAATTTAATGACAGACATAACATCTACAATCATACCTTATCTTGCCACAGTCGCAAGTTATCCAGATCATTGCAAAACAAGGTGGACAAGGACCGGGATGGCACAGACTGAAACAAAATGTAGACAAATACTGACATTTAAAAAACTCACAGAATGTAAAAAAGTTAGCTGTATGTCATTTACAGGATGTTGCAACCAGCCCCAGGATGTTTTGGCTGTTTGTGATTTTCTGGGCAATTTTACATTCAGCAGTTTGTCAGTGGTTTCTGAACAGCTGATGTTAATCCATTGTGAAAATTAATGCACGGCAGTCTGCTTCCAAATCACCTGCTGCCAATTTTAAAACCCATTATTGGGATTATGGAACTACGCTCACTACCACTAAGTCACAGATGTCAACTCATAGAAAGCAAACATATTTAAATGCTATTCAATCTACAAACATGCTTGACCATTCAGCTGTCAATCCAACATAAAACAAATTTAATGACAGTAACATATTTTGGTCAGTATACTGTGTGGTTGGTTGCTGGATTCTCTGGAGGACTAGACTGTAACTCGTGAGTCCGCTGCCGGAGGACTAGACTGAAACTCATGAGTCCAATACTGGAGGACAGCTGTAACTTGTAAGTCTGATACTGGAGGACAGCTGTAACTTGTAAGTGTGATACTGGGGGACATCTGTAACTTGTAAGTCTGATACTGGAGGACAGCTGTAACTTGTAAGTCTGATACTGGAGGACAGCTGTAACTTGTAAGTGTGATACTGGAGGACAGCTGTAACTTGTAAGTGTGATACTGGAGGACAGCTGTAACTTGTAAGTGTGATACTGGAGGACAGCTGTAACTTGTAAGTGTGATACTGGCGGACAGCTGTAACTTGTAAGTGTGATACTGGAGGACAGCTGTAACTTGTAAGTGTGATACTGGAGGACAGCTGTAACTTGTAAGTGTGATACTGGAGGACAGCTGTAACTTGTAAGTGTGATACTGGAGGACAGCTGTAACTTGTAAAAGTCTGATACTGGAGGACAGCTGTAATTTGTAAGTGTGATACTGGGGGACAGCTGTAACTTGTAAGTGTGATACTGGTGGACAGCTGTAACTTGTAAGTGTGATACTGGGGGACAGCTGTAACTTGTAAGTGTGATACTGGCGGACAGCTGTAACTTGTAAGTGTGATACTGGAGGACAGCTGTAACTTGTAAGTGTGATACTGGAGGACAGCTGTAACTTGTAAGTGTGATACTGGAGGACAGCTGTAACTTGTAAGTGTGATACTGGGGGACAGCTGTAACTTGTAAGTGTGATACTGGGGGACAGCTGTAACTTGTAAGTGTGATACTGGAGGACAGCTGTAACTTGTAAGTGTGATACTGGAGGACAGCTGTAACTTGTAAGTGTGATACTGGCGGACAGCTGTAACTGATACTGGAGGACAGCTGTAACTTGTAAGTGTGATACTGGAGGACAGCTGTAACTTGTAAGTGTGATACTGGAGGACAGCTGTAACTTGTAAGTGTGATACTGGCGGACAGCTGTAACTGATACTGGAGGACAGCTGTAACTTGTAAAAGTCTGATACTGGAGGACAGCTGTAATTTGTAAGTGTGATACTGGAGGACAGCTGTAACTTTTAAGTGTGATACTGGCGGACAGCTGTAACTTGTAAAAGTCTGATACTGGAGGACAGCTGTAATTTGTAAGTGTGATACTGGAGGACAGCTGTAACTTGTAAGTGTGATACTGGCGGACAGCTGTAACTTGTAAGTGTGATACTGGAGGACAGCTGTAACTTGTAAGTGTGATACTGGAGGACAGCTGTAACTTGTAAGTGTGATACTGGAGGACAGCTGTAACTTGTAAGTCTGATACTGGAGGACAGCTGTAACTTGTAAGTGTGATACTGGAGGACAGCTGTAACTTATAAGTCTGATACTGGAGGACAGCTGTAACTTGTAAGTCTGATACTGGAGGACAGCTGTAACTTGTAAAAGTCTGATACTGGAGGACAGCTGTAACTTGTAAGTGTGATACTGGAGGACAGCTGTAACTTGTAAGTGTGATACTGGAGGACAGCTGTAACTTGTAAGTGTGATACTGGAGGACAGCTGTAACTTGTAAGTGTGATACTGGGGGACAGCTGTAACTTGTAAGTGTGATACTGGGGGACAGCTGTAACTTGTAAGTGTGATACTGGAGGACAGCTGTAACTTGTAAGTGTGATACTGGGGGACAGCTGTAACTTGTAAGTGTGATACTGGAGGACAGCTGTAACTTGTAAGTGTGATACTGGAGGACAGCTGTAACTTGTAAGTCTGATACTGGAGGACAGCTGTAACTTGTAAGTGTGATACTGGGGGACAGCTGTAACTTGTAAGTGTGATACTGGGGGACAGCTGTAACTTGTAAGTCTAATACTGGAGGACAGCTGTAACTTGTAAGTCTGATACTGGAGGACAGCTGTAACTTGTAAGTGTGATACTGGGGACAGCTGTAACTTGTAAGTGTGATACTGGGGGACAGCTGTAACTTGTAAGTGTGATACTGGAGGACAGCTGTAACTTGTAAGTGTGATACTGGGGGACAGCTATAACTTGTAAGTGTGATACTGGCGGACAGCTGTAACTTGTAAGTGTGATACTGGAGGACAGCTGTAACTTGTAAGTGTGATACTGGGGGACAGCTATAACTTGTAAGTGTGATACTGGGGGACAGCTGTAATTTGTAAGTGTGATACTGGGGGACAGCTGTAACTTGTAAGTCTGATACTGGAGGACATCTGTAACTTGTAAGTCTGATACTGGAGGACAGCTGTAACTTGTAAGTCTGATACTGGAGGACAGCTGTAACTTATAAGTCTGATACTGGAGGACAGCTGTAATGAGTAAGTCTGATACTGGAGGACAGCTGTAACTTGTAAGTCTGATACTGGAGGACAGCTATAACTTGTAAGTGTGATACTGGAGGACAGCTGTAACTTGCAAGTGTGATACTGGGGGACAGCTGTAACTTGTAAGTGTGATACTGGGGGACAGCTTTAACTCTTGAGTCCAATGCTGGAGGACCAGGCTTTAACTCATGAGTCCAATGCTGGAGGACTGGACGTTAGCTCTTGAGTCTGATGCCAGAGGACAGCTGTAACTCATGAGTCCAATGCTTGAGGACTGGCTCTTGAGTCCAACAAATTGGCACTGAGGTCACCAGAGCCCTGAAAAGGGCTTGCATCTATTGGATTGGGGGAGGGGGGGGGGGGGGCGTTCACTCACTTTGAACTCAAGTGTAGTTCTACTACTTCTATTGCACCGAAGTGATGTTTACTTGTGGATTAGCTTTCCCTATTACCAGTGTCCCACACATCAGGTGAACACACTCCAACTTCAGAGGTATCTATGGAAAGGATGTCATTTTCTTTATATGTATAATGTTCTACTTTATTTAGCCTCTACCTGGTGATCGTTTGTTACTCAGGTATTCTCAATATTTGTCTCATAAACCACATCTCCACTGCCTCCATGCTCTGCCTAGTTTGTTCAATCATGTTTCAAGATTCACTGCCTTACAGTAAAACAGGTTTGCTATAACAGTTCAGTACTCAAACACATGACTTCAGGTCCCAACATGGAGGATAGGCAGTTAAGCTGCTAAGGTCACTGGAGTGTTTATGCTTGTGACTACGGTTTGTTTTAACGCATTTTCCTCATGTTGGACTGGTAGTGCATGGTTCTGTCACCCTGCTACTGAGTTGAGTGCACGGAGCAACACTGTGAACTGTGAATTTTATGTGGAATGCTTTTACACCTGTCCACGGTTTTTTGCAGTGTTAACTCCATGTTCAGAAAAATGGTGGCCAGCCGGTCGCTGAACTGGGTTGCCTAATGCAGTAATGTGTGGCTGCTGGTTTTCTAGTGACTTTCGCTTCCATTGATGATGAACTACATTTTGCGTGGTGGACTTTTGAGTTGACATTCTGGCAGTGGCATTATGCACAAGTGTACCTGTGCGGGTTGTTGGTTTGTCGAGACTCCTGCCTGTTCCACTTTTCACATGGGGCTGTAAGGAGCATCTTGTGTGATATTCACTGGCACGGGAACGAAGCATAATGGGGCAACCCTTTGCGGTGAAGTTGGAATCTCGACTAACACACAATGAATGTCCAAACAGCAAATAATTATATCAATACTCACATTGTGCATGTATGCTTGCAACCACCTTTCCTTTTCTTTCGGCATGTGTCACCGCAGCTGTGTGCTATTTCCCCTCGCTTGTAATTTGGATCACGTCTCCGCCCTGAGTAATATTATTCAGAAGCATTGAACAGTTTTCAAAGCAGCTGTTAAAATGAACATGTTACAATATAAATTAAAACTACCATTGTCTCTTTTACCACTGCTAGTGTCAATAAGGAAGATGTAAAAGACAGAGAGAATAAAATGCAACGGTCCTGGATGCTGGCTCATTTTGGATATTTTATGGGAGGCAGAGTTGCTGAAGTGCCAGGACTGCGATTCTTTCATGTCCACACAAGGCATCCTGGGCACAAGTTTGCCTAATAAAAGCAGGAATGACTATGGTCTTGGCTATAAAACGCAGGGGTCGAGGATTAAAGTGAAAGGCCAGAGAAATGAAGCACCGTAATTATCTCTTCTCAGCTACGTGATGCATCCTGAGGACCTGCCACATCATACAGTCAGACACAGACCCATGTTAGTTGACAAAATTTAACCATATTATGTAGAGGTTTGTCTTCTCAGTCTTTGCTTTATGGATAGCTTCCCATATGGAAATCAGGAGTAGGTGTGCATGTGGTATGCTCAACACATTCAGGGATCCTTGGGTTAATCACTTTCTGCACCATTGAGTCAGTGTACTTCTTCTCCATTAAGTAAATCATGACACTGTAAACCATGACTGAGAATATCTTACCTTAATGTAAAATCACTGCTAAATGGATCAGAAACATAGTAAACAACTAAAATGGTTACTAATAAACATTCAATAACAGGTGCAGAGTAGGACTAACATGGGATGAAAGAATCACCAATGTGGAGTTCATGGAGTTAACTGAACAAATCCCAGTGAACTGGGTGGAGTTGAGAACCGACATCGCAGTACCTGACACATTCCTCTACATGCTCCATCCTCATCTGCGACAGCCAGCACAGAATCCCAATATCAATAGTACCAGTAGTAGTCTAAATATGAAGAAATTCACAGAAAAGTCAGAACCTTATGTAAGGAGGCAAAAGAAGCATGGCTTGAGAAAAACTGCAGAGAAATTGAAAAACAACATAACAGTCAAAATACAAAACTAATGCACAAAAGAATTCAGGAGCTTACTAATCAAAGAACACGTACATCAGCAGGCTGCCTAAAGACAAAAGATGGAAGAGTCATAATAGAAAAAGATCAGATATTACATGAATGGTCAGATTACGTGAAAAACCTTTATGACGATAACAGAGACAAACAGTATGGTGTTCAAAATAATAATGAAGGACCATCAATTTTGAAGATGGAGGTTCAGAATGCTCTTAACCATTTGAAATCTGGCAAGACCCCTGGTTCAGACAGCGTCACAACAGAAATGATTAATGCCATTAGACGTAGACAGTCAAAATTTGTTGGGCATGTTATGAGAAGAAATGAATTGGAGAATTTGGTGACAACTGGCAAGATCAAAGGGAACAGACCGAGGGGAAGACCTAGAAGCAAATACCTGGATGGATTGGCCATGTGGCATGGTCGAGACAGGAACATGGAGCTGATCCACAACTCTTGTGATTGAGTGAGAATGCAAAACATGACCGCCCACGCTTATTGGCATGGCACATGATGGATGGAGTAGTAGTCTGATTATGTCTGTCTGGCCCTCCCTCAGAGTGTTGAGTGTTGGCCAGATCCTCTGGTTGATGAGTTCTTCTTCTTCTGCATTCATCCAGTTTTTTTTTCCCCGATGTGATTGCGTTGTGCCTGTTTACAGCAAAGCTGCGTTCTTGCGCCGTTAGGCCGACACATCCGACTTCTGCAGGCATTTGTTGACCGGGTTAACCATCCCGGGGTTGATGAGTTAAGATGTGAAGAAACAATGTCGGTGATGGATAAGACAAAGATTGAAAAGAACATGTTAACAGTACATAACTAGAAAGTCTGTCCTCCAAAATCACAGAGCAAAAGAAATAGAGAGAGACCTAATCAAATGGAGAAACAATTACAGCGGTGGATAATATGAAGAGGACATGGGAGGAGCTGTAAGATACAGCAAAGAGTAGGAGGGCTTGCAGTGTATTAGTTGAGGATCTATGCTCTATGGGGAGAAACAAAGCAGAAAAAGAATACACAAAACTGGCCCACCTGCCAAGAAAACAAAGGAAGAAATAGTGCTCTGCATGTCTTGTCAGGGTTGGTGTTCTGTTTGCAATGCTACAAGCTATTCTTCAAGAAAACCAACACACAAGTCACTAACCAACACCCTAACCCTGGAAAAAAACAACATACTGTACCAAGCGAGCTGTTGGCACTGTAATAAGGGATCAAACTGCCCACGGTGTGGAGGTAATCAAAACCCCAAGCCTACAGACTGCATCTTACTGTTCTCTAAAGGTAAGATGAATGAGGGGCTCAGTATACAGAAATTAGGCTAAGCAGCCATGTCCAGTACATGAAGATTACTTGGGTGAAACCAGTACCAAAGCATTAAGGGCTGATTCTGCTTACAAATCTGTTGATTCTACAAAAAATATGGAAGCCTCCTTGGATGACAGGGAATGCCCATACGCAAAATGGCATGCATGCAGCTGTTGGAATACATCCATAGATGGATGATGTCACCACTCTGAGGCAGCAGTTTAATACGAGAGAACTGTAATTGCTTGCCTGCCAGCCTGGTAGCCATATGTTCGAATCTCCACTGAAACAGGGATTTTGTTTATTAAAGTTGATCTGGGTTGACCCAGCCTAACATCAGTTCCATGAAATATTCTGAGAAGTAAAAGCAACAGTCATATTGACGAAATCACCCATAAAGTGTATATAAAAATATGGAGCTGGCACTATATTTCCATGACTCAAAGGTCCTTTGTAAGTTTCACATGAAACTACCTCAAAAGGCTATCATGGTTACAAATGCCAGTGTAAACCAAGCTGCGCAAATATATCTCAGCTCTGCTGTAAAAAGGCACAATTCAAGTACTGTTAACACACACAAATATTGGATGAACGCAGAATACAGGTAAGAAGAACCTAGGAACTCTATCATGGTACTAATATTTTCATAGCATCACTTACCACAGAAACAGCGATACTGAGATGGAATGTTGATGGACACATTCTGGCAACCTGGACACCGCCAACTCTTTGTTTCTGTCGATATCATGCAAAATGTAAAAATTCATAAAGTGAATTATTTTAATAATTCACATACTACCCTCACTGAGCCAGCTCTGCGGCGAAAGGGTTACGGGCGCAATTCACAATCCCACATTTGAAATACTGCTGCAGGCGATTTGGAAGCAGACCGCTTTTCGCTAGTTTCATACAGGTATCAGTGCCGGTCGTTCAGAAAACAATGGCAAACTACTGAACGTAAACTTGCCAAGAAATCACAAACAGAAAATGCTGGGGTTGACTGTGATGTCTTGTCCAGGATATGAAACTACCTTCTCCTGCCCTTGACCCCTAACTGGAGCACAGGTTTTGAACCATCTTGAGCCAAGTCGTTGTATCCTTGGCTATCTCTTTCAGCTCCCACAATGCCCCACCTATATTATTCATCTCGGTCTTTAACCCTTTACCGGGCAAATTGTCCGAATGCGTCTTTACCCCCGAACGGGCAAACCGTCCTACAGCGCCCGTGACTATTATGCATTGTAAAAATGCGATCTCTTGGTTTTGCTGATAGCTTGACAACGTGGCCGCCATTCACAAGCGTTTGCTTTGAATTTGAACAGATTTTTAAAATAGTTTTTGGGGGTTTTACGCTTTGTATTTCAAAATGGATTTCGATGATTCTTCAAGTGATAGTGGAGATTTCGCTGGGTTCAATTTAAGTGCATGAATTTGACTGAATCAGAGCTAGATATCAGTGAAAATTACTTTGCGTTAGCAGTCGTGAGTCAGACTTTAAAGAATGTGATTCTGATTCTGAAAATGTGTTTGTAAATTGCCGCATAAATGACTGACAATCACAAACAATATGTTGTATTTTGTAAATATTTGTGTTCATGTATGGATTACCGGGAACATTCACATGAGTAAAATCAGTTGACTAACACCTTTTATGTGATGATTTTACTAACATAACCCAAAATTTTATCGAACCTCAAAATTCTTCTTGCCCATTCAGCGCTACAAAACAGACAAATGTCTGCCCTGTAAAGGGTTAATTTTCTTTGTGTATTTTATGTCTCCTTCCTTTTCTCTGGTCAAGTGAGTTATAGACAAAGGACTTCTAGTTATTCTATTATCAGGCTATCTAAATGTGTGTCCTATCCAACTCTAGCATCTTTTCCTCAACCTCTTGATTCACTGGTTTCAGCTCAGTTCTCTCAATGAGCTCATTATTTACTACAGTGCATAAGATATAACTCCAAACAATACCACTGATGAAATACAGAACCCACTGCAATAAGTCTATGACACTAGAAAGCACTTAAACACATTCCTAGAGAACTGTAAAGAAAATTTTAGCAACATAATTCAAACATGTTCAACATAGAGGATCATTATTGTAAAGTAAAGACTAATAAATTCAAGTCCTTTTTGACAAGTTGTAAACATACTGAAAGAAAAATCAGAATTTCGGACAGAAAACAGACATAATGAAAAAAAATCACGAATATATTACACTCATTGTATGAAATAAAGGTATAACTTATGCATCTATATGTACAAGGCACAATGTGTATATCATAATTATCTAAGAGACATAAATAACACAATCTATTAGTTTAGTTTAGTCGACGGATCAATATCACGGCACACTGGTGTAACCCATAAGTGCTCAGTAGCCTGAGTCCGGAAAATCTCAGCTCAGTGCACGAACTCCGTAGCACTGGCGAGGATCCTGAAATACTTTGGGTGGACTTTTAACTCAAAATTTTGCCCGGGCAGTGCCGTTAGGCTACTCTTTTTGGATTTCCAACTGCCAGGGGAATTTTTTACGTGCACAACAATACACACGGGCGTCCAATCTCACTACCCAGAGACCAGGGGAATTTTTATTACTAGAAGTCCAATGATTTTCCACCTTGAGCATGATCCATACACACTATTTATAGTGGCCTTCCTCTTCCTCTCTTCCCAGGCATATATCCCTCCATTATTTTTCTCTCTAAACTTTCCTGATGTTTCAAGTGACCAAAATATTTCAATTTTCTTTGTTTTATTGTCCTTAATAGCAACCCTTCTTCAATATTCAGCTCTTGAAGTATGGATACATTTGTTCTTTTCTTTATCCAAGATATTCTTAGAACTCGTCTATTATAACATTTATATTCAAAGGCATTTATGCGTTGTTCAGCTTGTTTAGTAAGTGTCCAGGTCTGACAGGCATATGTTGCAATGTGACAGATGCATGCTCTTAAAAATCTAATTTTTGTAGTTCTATCTGTCCCACTCCACAATTTATTCAGTTTTTTTAGTCTTTGAAGAGCAATAGATATTTGCCTTTTAATTTCTTTCATTGTGTCACCATTGTTGGTAATCAATGATACAAGATATTCAAAATTTTCTACCACCTCCAATTTTTCTCATTTCCTGGTTACATCCAAATATTTCTTCCAGCCGATGTGAAGTTCCAATACCATGCTTACACACCTCACTGGTCTCTAGGCTTCAAGGAGAGAAGAAGAGCTGTGAAAATATCTGTAGAGAGTCTCTACACCAACATTACTCCGATACATGCAAGCCCTTTACAGGGCCTAGGCAACCCAAACATCAATACACCAAACTTAAGAGTTAATGTAACTGACGATCTTCTAGAGAATTCACAACCAACAAACCAACACACAAACATTATTTTTATTTTAATTTTTGCTTGCACTCGCTTTGAACTCAAGCGTAGTCCATACACATGCTACTACTTCTAATGCATTGGACTTATTTTTGCATGTGGATTTGTTTTCCCTATTATCAATGTCCCTTACCATCTGCGAACCCACTCCAACTTCTGGGGCACTTGTAATTTATGTCCTCAAGTCTAGGACAAGAAGTCAACATTTTAGTCCAAATGACCAGTTTATTTTTTTTTTTTTGGCGCTCGCTTGCTTTGAACTCAAGTGTAGTCCATACACACTATTTATTGTAGTGATGAACTGAATTTTGCGTGTGGATTAGCTTTCCATATTAATAGTGTCCCTCGTCATTAGGTGAACCCACTCCGACTTCAGAGGTACTTGTAATTTAGATCCCCAAGTTTAGGACGACAGGTTAACATTTTAGTCCAGCTGTCCGCTGTAGGGGTTGAACCCCTAACCTCTGCATCAGAAAACCGGATGTTTAAGAACAAGCACTCGTATCCATTCAGCCGTGCGGACACAAACAGAATTACAAAGTACTGTGTTAGATGCTAGAACCAGTTACTAACGCTGATACCTTTACATAGTGAAGAGTGTGCCCACTTCTGAATGCAGGACAAATGGAAGACATGGTAGCAGTTCTGGCAGCTCCACACAGCCGATTCAGGTCTGATGTTATCACAGCACACCATACACTCGTACTTGCTGGACTGACAGTTGTTCTGTTAAAGTTGCTGAAATATGATGATAAATACATGAAATTATGTTCTGAGAACAAAAAAAACCTTGATAGAATCATTCACAAACTGAGTGAAAAATAATAATAATGTTACAGAAGATATAAACAAATACATTTTTCAAAAAAAGTTAGTTGCATATCCTTTACAGGACATTTGCAGTCAACACCAGCATTTTTTGCTGTTGTTGATGTCTTGGCAGGTTTACATTCAGTAGTTTGCCATTGCTTTCTGAACGACTGGCACCCATACCATTTCGTAAGAAACCAGCGCAGCATGATCTGCTGCCAAATCGTGTGCAGCTGTGTTTCGAATGTGGATATACAGGATTACGGACCGTGTCCATAACTCTTCGCCGTGGAGACCGGCGAATAAAACAAATACACGCGTAAGTAAATTAATTAAAATGCATCCATTTCACAGTAAAATTCAGTAAAACTAAATTAAACTCTTTATTCACATAGATATCAATCTGAAAAGTATTTTTTTCTAAAGTTTCTAGCATGTCCTTTACAGGGTATTGCAATCAACCCCAGCATTTATTGGAAGTTTGTGATTTACTGGGTAATTTTATGTTCAGTAGTTTCCCATTACTTTCTTAACAGCAGACACCTAATACCACAGTGAACACAGTTTCTTCTTCTGCGTTCATACGTAGAATTTTTTAGGACGTAATTGCGTTGTGCCTGTTTACAGCAGAGATGTGTTCTTGCGCCGTTAGGCCGACACATCCAACTTCTGCAAGCATTTGTTGACTAGGTTAAGCTCCCGGAGGAACACAGTTTCATTGTCTCCTAAGCCACAGAAGCATGTGGAATATATTTACATAGATAAACAAAATTATAAAAAAGAATAGGCTCTATCTCTCTATTCGTGGGTCGAATGCTGAGTCTTCTTGAATTGGGATTAATATACAGGAGATCTGTGTGAACACTGCCCATATTACCGATCCCTCAGCAATTGGAAAGCATAAAGAGTCAGCTGAAACATGCCGATGCCCTTGTGTAATTTTAGAAATTAGAACAAAAACTACCACATTAATTTCCCAAGAATAGTTTGATGGCCATGACAAAGAGATTTATGGTTGTGTGGCAACAGGAATGTTCATATCAGTCTTCCGATTGAACAACCTGACATAAAATGAAGCTTGATTTTTGTCTGATAATAATCTAATATCAGAGCAGTGCTACCGATTTTGCATCAAATTCACAAACCAGAGATATGAGGCCATAATGGTTGAATGGATAATTATAATAGCGCTTGTTCTTAAACATTCCGGTGTACTGTTTGTTGTTTGTTTGCACTACTCGCTTTGAACTGAAGCGTAGTAAATAACCCTACTTCTAGTAGTGTCTGGACGTTAAAGAACAAGTGTTCCTATCCATTCAACCATGCTGACCTATATCCGGTGTACAGATCCGAGGTAGCGGGTTCAATCACTATGCTCGGCCAGTTGGACTACAATGCTGACTTCTCAGTCCCTTGACTTGGGGATGTAAATTACAAGTACCTCTGAAGTCAGAGTGTGTTCGCCTGATGGAGAGGGACACTAGTAATATGGAAAGCTAATCCACATGCAAAAATCAGTCCAAGAACTAGAAACTACTAGCACATGTATAGGACTATGCTTGAGCTTCAAAGCAAGCCAACAGGGGGAAAAAACAAATTAAATTAAGCTCCCAATTCTCATCTTAGTGGAAATCTTTGTTAGGACCGGAAATCATACAGACAACTGTTACTTATTGTTTCTTATCCTCTAAGCATAAATCAATCATAGGAGCTGATTACCTTTTAGGAATACTATGTCATAAAATTTAGGAAGATGGTGCATTGGCACACATTTTAGTAATATTTTACGTAGCTCAGGCATCTAAACTAAAATACAGTCAGTCAGTTGTTCGTGGTTCCAGCTTCATAGCAAAAGGTTGCCCCATAATGCTCCATTCCTATGCCAGTGAATATCACACAAAATTCTCCTTAATGCCCCGTGTAAAAGTGGAACAGACAGGAGTCTTGACAAACCAACAGCCCGCACAGGTATACTATGCATCATGCCTCTGCCAGAATGCCAACACAAAAGTCGGCCACAAAAAATTCAGTTCATTGTCGATGGAAGCGACAGCCACTAGAAAACCAGCAGCCACACATTACTACATAAGGTAAACTCAGTTTTAGTACAGCAACCGGCGGTCGCCATTTTTCCAAATATGCAGTTCACGATACAAACAACCGCGGACAGATGTAAAAACAGTCAACATTATATCCACAGCTCACAGTGTCGACTCCACGCACTCAACTTAGTAGCAGGGCGATGGAACCATGTACTACCAGTCCAACATGAGGAAAATGTGTAAGTAAACCACAGCGACAAGCATAAACACTCCAGAGGCCTTAACGGCTCAAATGCCTAACATCCATGTTGGACTGGAAGTCCTCAAAACAACCTAAAATACAGTAGCAAATAACCACCCTCGCACATACACACACCAAAGAAGAAAGAAATTGATTATAACTGTAGACATGTTATTAAATACGGTAAGAAATTAAACATTAACAAATAATTGAGATAAATGGAAATGTTTACCTCTTTGACTTTCATCATTTTCTGGCAACTCTTGCATTCCATTTTTATACTTTTTACTATCGGCTGACCTGCTGGTGGTTCCATTCCCTTTTCTCATGCTGTGTACACTAGTATGACCTCTACCCCTGATGTATGAAGCCTGGTCTCTGTTAAATTCCACATTCTCCTTGCCTTCTTTACCTAAATATCCCTCACTTCTGGAACTTTTGGAAGATTTCCCCATAATAATCTCTTCAACCTGAGACACTAAATCTTTATGCGATTCATTATGTTTGTTCACAGAATCCCTATGCTTTCTGTGATCTACATGTGTGATATGTAAATGTGGTAAGTCTTCACCTTTCACAGTTCGTGAATCAAAGGCCTGATTGATCAAAGTTTTGCTGTATCTATTGCTCTGAACCTGTTTGTTAGGTTTACCATCAGCTGCTGTAGCAGTTCCATCATTGGCCGCAGCATCATGCTGATCTAACCAAACTCTGTGATTTTTGTTTCTATAAGGCTTTCCATCGCCATCTCCTAATCTAAACTGATCCTTAAAATCCTCCTCCCTTCCTCTTTGGCTGTCATTATTCCCTCCTCTTCTATCATAATGTGGATTATAATAATCATAATGTGGAGTATCGCAATAATAGTCATCTCTATCATAGTAACCATCCTGATTATAAGTTGGGTGTGAGTAATTATAGGTGTTTTTATAGACGCGTCCTCTAGTCTGGAACTTATTTTTGCCTCTTCCTCGATAAGGTTGGTTGTATCTCCCTCTTTCACTCCACACCATTTTTGGCAGCCACTGATCTTCTACAAGATTGTCTGCTGAAGATTCCCCTGCCGAACCAAATTGAGCATTACCAAAATGGTTTGTATGTACAGGCATTCCTGGCATATAGGCAAAGTTTGTAGAACTGCCATAGGTAGATTTATTAAATTTAGTTGTTTCTAGATATCCATCCTCTAATTATTGTTCCGTGAACCCATCTACAGGTGTCGCAGGTGCAAAGTAGTCACTGCTTGGTATACATGAACTCGGAGGGGATTCTGGCTGTGTTGTTAACAGGTGGGGGCGGATAAAGGTTGTGGAAATATACTTGCTGACTTTCTAAATCTGGTGCATTCATTACTGGATGAAGAACTGGTATACTTGATGATGAAGCTTGTGAAGATACATCAGGATCCTTTCGGTCATATCCCTGCCAGCTCATCGTGTGAAGAAAAGAAGTATGGTATATAAATTACGCTGAATTGTCTTATTGTTTAAATTCAATATACGAGGACAATAATATATTCAATGACAGTCAAATGTCTCGCGATATTATTAATTAGACAATGGCGAGGTGAAATCTGAAATTCCGTCGGCAGTCTGGCAGAATTTAAACTCAAACTGACTGCAAGTAGATGGTGTGGTACTGTGGTCTAGGACACGACAAACTGTCACAAAGTGAAAGTGAAATCGTTTAAATTGTCAGATGCTCCTGGTAAAGAAATTACTGTTACCGTTTCTTGTTATTGTCGAGCACTCGTTTGAAAATACACATGGATTATAAATAATTTATTCTATTATTATTGATGGTTTACAGTTTACGATTTCGTTGTAAATTTTTACACCGAAACGGAAAACAGCACGGTCGTTAGTAAACTTTAGACAGCGACACCTCGTGCTTGATCTCGCAAGTTGACTTCCTCTACAGTAATGTCGATATAAGGATACTGACTAAATTTAGTTATAATCAATAAACTAAATACGCCCATGTATAAATATCGACAAGACGGAGGAATGACACAACAAAAATGTGTCCATAAGACCTCATGACTTCTAAACAAACAAGCGCTGTTGGCTGTACAATCAATCAGACAACAACTACCGTCCACCTGGTTAGTAGTTGATCACCACTATACTAAAATCAATCACGTGTAAATACTAGTTATTTGTTAACAGTTTGCGAACTGAGAGCACGCAGGGCAGATTCATAAATTCTTCATCTTCCCAAACAGTTGTCAAATCATGTAGATATTAATCTTCCACTGGCACAAGTGTACATATTCGCTATCCAGTTGGTCTAAGTACACATGTCATTTGGTTCCGGCAGGTTCGAATCCTTGTATACACAGTGTAGTCATTCAAGTTTTCAGTGTTTGTATTGTCTTGTGTGTAGACGACTCTTACATTAACTGTATTATTTTCTCTACTACGATCAATACGTGTGACTGTATGTCTTATGATAATCCATACTTATATTTTCAATAGTAATATTAAGAACACGCCTAACGAACTTTGTAATACCCAGCAAAATACCCTAACTTGCGTGAGTTCGTTAGCGTCTTTAATTTCTGATTTTCTTCCGCTTTAATTTCTGATTTTCTTCCGCGAATAGAGCCTGTATAGAAATGTAATTATCAACAGTTAACCTTGTTACAGTTTAGAATATTATTAAAGTTGGTGAAGTTGTATATGTATTGAAAAATGGTCGTCTTGAATCAATACTAGACTCTGTTATCAAACTGTTTAATAATACAATTAGCAAATAGTTAAATACGGATGTTGTGCAATAGCAATCAATAGCTTGCTTGAACACGGCTAATCTCGCATTTCGAGTGTTTGCATCAGATCTATATTAATATTATGGTGGAAGGAAGTCTACTAACATTTGATTTCACGGAATGTGCTTAGTGGCAAGGTGACTGTAACAAGTTGAGTTGAGTTAAGAACCGACATCACTGCACTCAGGACATTCCCATACGTGCTCCGTCCCCTCGTTCAACAGCCAGCTAAGAGTCATACTACTAATCGTTCCCATCGCTATCTGATTAAAAGTTCTCCTGGGCTTCCCTCTCAGTTTTGAGATTCTTCCAGAATCCCTGCCGATCCCCCGCAATCCCATTCTTTCCACATATGGATTCTCAATCTGTTCCTCCGCCGTCTCCACCTGGTCCCACAAGCGCACGACCACCTCCCCCTTGTTCTTGACTGTAACAAATGTGAAACAATGAAACAAACAAACGTATATCCGTAGATACTATGAAGAAACAACAACGTATTTACGTGCCTCTGTGTTTGTTTCTCCGCAGGATCCACACATACCTATATGTTTTGTTTTATTTTTCATTCTCATATCCTGCTCCAGTCGCGATTCCTCTGACTTGAAGGAATGGCTACCGTGGGAATAACATACCCGACATTAGAACAATGTCAGTGACTATGTATTTTGTATTTCAGCAAAAGTATTATTCGTGCATTGCTGCGCATGACATACAACTCTGCAGTATACACCCGAAGAGATGCAGTGAAATATACTAGGCAAAAAAAGTGAAATATGCTGAATAATATATATTCATTCATTGGTACCTTGCCGTCTTGACAGACGATAGTTTGTGCTTTAAAAAGGCATAATAACTTTTACTTATGGCGGTAGCGAATGTGACTGATAAGGCCAATTCGCGCTGTAAATGTTCGTTCACAGTGGGTGCATGTGAACACGTGGTAATCTCCACCATCATGCACCATCTTACGTCTCACACGCCCGGTGTGTGACTTATCTGCAATAATTTTCTCCTTTGTCTTTATTCCATTTCTGATATTTGCCCTCCATGCAACACGTTCAGTGGCGACTTGCTCCCTATGTGCATTATCAATGCCTGTATCAATCATGTCCCGCTTTATATATATATATATATATATATATATATATATATATATATATATATATATATATATATATATATATATATATATATATATATATATATATATATATATATATATCGACATTCGACAACTATGCGTTTCTTTTTTTTAAAAACAATATGTTAAATATTAGCTGCTGCTTGACCCCATCAGGCCTCGATACTTAATACTTTTAATCCGGAGTTATACCTATGAATTAGGTCAGCGTGGCCGAATGGATTCTTAAACATCCGGTTTACTGATGCCAAGGAAGCGGCTTCAGCTCCTACACCGGTCAGGTGAACTAGAATGTTGACTTCTCGTGCTTGACTTGGGGGTATAAATTACAAGTACCTCTGAAGTCGAGCTGTGTTCACCTGGTGGCGATGGACACTGGCAATAGGGAGAGCTAACCGTAGCGTAGACAGTCTATTTAATTGTGCGTGTTTTTGTTGTTGTTGGGGGGGGGGGCACGTTTTGAGAAGAAATAAACTGCACAGCTTGATGATAACTGGCAAGATTGAGTGGTGAATGACAAGGGAAAGGCAGAGAAATAAATATCTAGATGACTTGACCACATGGTATGGTAGAGACAAGAACACAAAGCTGATCCACGACACTGGTGATCGTGTAAGATGGCGAAACCTGACAGTCCACGCTTACTGGCATGGCACATTGTGAATGAACCCTAACGTAAAATTAGTCCTGTGCGCACTCGCAGCTTGTAGCAAGTGGTTTATTTTCCAGCTCAAAGCCAGCGAGCGCAAACAGTCAGTCCCCTTTCCCCGCTGTTGTTGTTTTTCCATATTATAACACATTTCGTGCCACAGAAGAAGTGAAAGAAATAAATACACGTGTGTACAACGCCTCCCTTGAATTATTTTCTTCTCCTCCTTCTTATTCTTCCTATTTTTTGCACCCGGAACTCCGCGTTAATCTTCCTCTCATTCTTCTTCGCCTCCATTGACTTCCGTAAAGTGTGAGTGTTTGTGTGTGTGTGTGTGTGTGTGGGGGGGGGGGGGGGGGAGGAACGATCTTGTGTGCGCTCTTTATAATTGTCTTTGTAAGCTTGTATTCATTTCTTACAGGATTCTTGGTACCATCACTCCATTTTTTACGTAGCTTCCCCTTGCTCTGTATCCATTCTATTTATTTAGTGTGTCTCTTTGTGGCAGATGGTACTAGGGCATTATTGTGATGTGCCCAAAACCATTTAACCTATTGTTCGTTAATAAACTCCATAACTGGCTTCAGATCTAGGCCTCGTATTAGTTCCTAATTCTATCTCTTACATATTTTTTTTTGTTCTAAAGCATCTCATCTCTATTTTTATGACTTTGCACCCAGTGGTTGCAACGAGCGTCCATGTTTGAAACTGGTAGCATAATATCGACCAAAGAAATAGTTCTTATGACATTTGCTTTAGTACTTATAGGTATCTTTCTATGCGACAGAAGTCGAGATAATTATCCAAATACTTGATTTGCTTTTTGCATTGCGTATGTTGATTTCTCTCAACTGAATTGTAAATTGACTCTAGATATTTAAATTCGCTGGTTTGTTTTATTTTCGAGTTCTTTAATTCTATTGACAGGGTGTCTAACTGTCTGCCTGTCATAATTGTCTCGGCCACGTTAATGATTGCAGTTACAACAGTTGTTAGTTTCAGGTTCAGTCACCATCTTATCTCATTTCATTTTCTTCCTCTGGTATCTTGCGGTGTCGATGTGAAGTATAAACAGTGGGAGAATGCCCGCTATGGCCTCTGCTATTCACTCTCTCCTTCGTTTACATGGTCGGCCTCTTCATCTGCTTCCATTTGGTCTGTACATTATTGCTTGTTGTGGTATACTGTTAGTTAGTAACCTACTTGCATGGCCAAACCATTTTACTTGCTGCCTTCTAATAAAATCTAGCGCTGCTATAACCCCAACTTTAGTCCTGATGTCTTAATTTCTGATTTTCTCTCTTCTTGATACATTGAGTATTCTTCTCAAAAATATCATTTCTATTGTGAGTTTTCTTTTCTCTTTTTCTATAATTTTCAGGGTTTGGCATTGGTAGCATAGAGTCGGCATGAAGATTGTGTTGTTGAGTGCTTTCTTAGCAACTAGTGATGGGAGTTTCCGTGGCGAAGTGGTCAAGCCGTTTGACTCGGGCTCCGAAAGCTGTGGGTTCGATTCCGGGCCGCGTCCTTCGGTTCACGAGTGAATTCTTTCGGACACTCCTGTGGGTCATCGCTGGAGCTACGGACTTCGTGCTTTGTGCGATGCTTTCAGCGCTGGGGAAAGAGACCGAGCCATATGGGATAAAAACCCGGTGCAATAAAGTCGACCATGTCGAGTTTGTTTTTTTAAGCAACTAGTGATATGCGTTTGTTCTTTAGTATTGGTGCCAGTTGCACAATGAGTTGATTGGACTTATTGCATCTATTTTCGATCTGGTCTTCTGATGTGCCATTTGATGATATTATACTTCCTAAGTACTTGAAGATCTTTACTTGTTTCAGGGGGTGCTCTTTTAGATGAATCTTTGTTGTTTGTTTGTTCTTTTTTAACAGGAAATTATTGGTGTGGTTACGTAAAAAACTCGGAACAATTAAGGAACTCCAAGAGACAATTAAAGAAGCCACGGTAGCGTAGTGGCTAGGAGCTGCCCTGTCGAACCGGTGGTCTTGGATTTCATCCGCATTAAGGCGATTTCGAATGTTTAAAAAATAAAAAGACTGACCTGGGCTTCTGAGTTGACTCAGCCTAAAATGGGTACCAGGACATGTCTTGGGAAGTAAAAGAAACATTTGTGATACCGACCACATCACCCACTGAGTGTGATCTGGTATATTAAAATGTGGGCCTGGCCTCATAATAACCAATGAGCCTTAGGCTTTTGAAAGGGATCTTTAATATTTTATGAGGCAACGAAACAATCGTTGTGAAACATAATCAATGACTGGCTCCCTAGCGTGAGAAGGAACATCGAAGACAGAAAACATTCTCCAGGGTTGCCAGACTCATCAATGTTATATTTGATTTCTTCAATGTATCTTTTATTCCATGAATCAATCTTTTCCTGAGTCGTCCTCGGGCCTTGTACCCAGATGTTCTTACGCTGAACGCTTTAACCGCTGGCTGATTTTATGCCATTGTAAATTCATGCCCGAACGATGTAATTCTTTGGTGTGTGTAGACAGTGATATATCTCAAGCCCGAAGATGAAACATTGCCAAGCCAGGCCTAATCTCATCCAGTCCGTAAAAGTTGGGTTGAATCGTGACCTCGTTAATCCCAATATAATAATAATACAGGGTGCATTTTTAATGAGTGTGCGGTGTTTGAAAATATTGCTGGTCCAAATTTTGTATTCACCCTTTGTAAAGTTCATGCAACATAATAGGTAAATACAAAACTTGGACCGGCAATAAGTTCAAACACTGCACAGTCATTAAAAGTACACCATGTACAAGTCTTAATGCGCATTGAGCATATAGTACTCGACCCATATATTTTATTGACAAATCGGACTTGGTGGGTGATGGGATCAGTATTATACCGGCCATCTTTACTTCTGAAATAATTCTTGGTACCAATTTCAGACTGGGTCGATCTCGGAACCCAGGTCACTTTTGTTTTAAAAATATTCCCCCATAAGGGATTTTAACCCATGACCGAAAGACAAACGTCTAGCCACTACGGTACTGTTAATCCTAATCTGCCCCTCCAGAATTGTTCAAGGTTCTATATCAGTCTTGCACATAGCGATACTTTCTCAGTTTGGAGATGGGAAAGATAGTTCAGCGAGGCAGTTTCCGGGGAGATAATACTTTGGTCCTGGGTTGAGAGGACACCCCGGCACCAGCCTTCCTCCCGTGGACGTTCAGGGCCAAGACAACCCGAGCATCAATGCATAGACTTTAGAGTTATCTTTTTTGTTTTAGTCCGCTCGCTTTGAAATCGAGCGTAGTCCATACACGCGCTACTGCTTCTAGTCAGTCAACCATGTGCCTTCTTCACAATGAAGGTTGGCTGCAATGGAATTCCAACACTGTCTGTCTCTCGCCCAGAATATACATTCTGCCAGATTGCTTTTCGTCCATATCTCGAGATTATCTTCCCACTTATATCGTTGTCTATCTCATTGCTCGCTTGTCTTTAACTTTACCCTCCAGTATGCTTTTAATAAGAGTGTTATGTCTTTTATCGTGGTTGAAATATTTCACTTGTCTCTTTGTTTTTATTTCTTTCCTCAACTCTCTTTTCATTTCCAGTTTTTCTAGAACCTCTGTATTTAATTGTTTTTGTTTCCACGAAATACGACATATTCTTCTTTATATCCGCATCTCCAACTGTTTCTAGTGCACTGGACTAATTTTTGCTTGTGTATTAACTTTCCCTCTTTACCAGTGTCCCTCGACATCAGGCGAATCCACTCCGTTCTCAGAGGTTCTTGTAACTCAACATTTTAGTCCAACTGGCCAGTGTAGGGCTTGAACCCGCTATTACGGCATCAGCACACCGGATGTTTGAGAACTACCTTTCTTAATCATTCTCCCATGCTGACCTTAGAGTTAAAATGTGGTCTTCAAGAGAATTCACCGCCCAGCAAACTAACTGCATGTCTGTCTGTCTGTTCGTCCGCCCGCCCGCCCGCACGCTCTTCCGCCCGTCCGTCAGTCTTTCCGTCCATCCACCCACCCACGCACCCATCCATCCATCCATCCATCCATCCATCCATCCATCCATCCATCCATCCATCTGTGTCAGTCTAACTGTTTGCCTGCCAGCCTCCTGTCTGTCTTTCTGTCTGTCTGAGAAAAATAAATATTATTATATTTACTAATGTCTTTTTTTAAAGACATCAGTAAATATAATACTGACTGGCACATTGCCGCTTGACAGACGATAATTTGTAAAATGGGGTTATCTCTCCATAACACAAAGTCTGGGCTGAATTTAGAGACCATGTGTTGCCCATGCAGCATGATCCGTCTCTCGGCCTGCCTAGTTTACTAGAGGAAAGGTGACACCAAAACGTCTGGAACAAGACAAGTTGCAGAAGCTGCCGGATCAGCAAAGTAATGCTCTAACTGTCTGCCTGTCGGCGCTTCGATCCTACACCAGTTACCAACCAAGGCTTAGGGCCTGGTCTGCCATGAGATTTAGTCTTTAGGTTGCATTTCCTTACACCAGGATAAGGCTTGTACCCTCCCAATTGCGCTCTTCCGCCCGAAGCCGTTGGCACAGTGTGGAGTGTCGGGTTTGGTGCTAACAGTAGCAGGTAATACCGTTTACCGTCATACGGTAGCTCAGTCATATCTGACTAAGACCTGACATCAAAATATAATACTATTGTTTATTCATTGCGACTAAATAAGCCATTCTTCCTATGTTCAATTTTTTTTTCTCTTTTAGTTTACATTTCCTAAAATATCTGGCTAAGGTCAGACAAAACAGGACTGAGAACATTCTCCCCTTCCATCACAATTTCTATTTCATTTGTTATCACGCCAGCTGAGACGGTATCTCGATTCTACGTGTTTATTTCCACCATATGTAAATTTAAGTGACGTCTGTAGGCGACCAAATTGTTGCCTAATCTGGGCTTCTGTAACGGATCTTGTTGGAGTTAGAGCAAGCTCAGTTACTTCCCCTGAACAAGTAGACAGAGTACCTATTTGTTCATCGTTATTTCCGCTGGCCCAGTTCCTATCTCAAACGAGAAGCCATGTGTGTTAAACGAACCGTTATTTTAGTAATGCGAGACCAAATTCGCTTAGCCGAGGAAAATATATTGTAATTTTTGGTTTGCGGTCTGGATAAGGTTTCACATCGCGAAGTGAGTGCTTTGATATTCTTACTCCATTTTATTGTCGTTTTGTAGAAAACCGACTCATAGCAGACCCTTGAGTAGCAGCGTTGGTCGAACGTTCTGTGCTGCAACTCAGTGATTGACTGACCCTCAATCATTAGATACAAAACCACCCTTTTCTTCACCCTAGCTGTGAAAGAAACGTATTTCCCTGTACGCTGAATCTAATTGCAGTGATCAATTTCAGTTAATGGGCCAGTCTATCTACATTGGCAGAACAGAGAGGCAGTTAAACAATGCGATAGCAGGACAACTGGATAGACAGAATAATAAACAAGGAAGATCCTGGTAGATTTTGGTAACCGAGTCAAACCTCATCATCATCATCATCAAGTCCCATGTCAGCTGGCGTAGACATTCATTACTCTCCACAGATCTCGGTCCTTGGTTTTCTGGATCAACTCTGCTGATGATATTCCTCCATGCCACGGTCTCAATCCATCCAGCATCATTTCTCTTGGTCTCTCTTCCCCTCGATCTTTCTAGTTGTCACGATGTTCTCCAATGTCTCCCTTCTCATCACATTGCCAAAGAAAGCTGTTTGTATCTTTCTAATTGTTGTATATATTGTTATAGTTTCATTAGCCTCTTTCAAGCAGTCGTTGTTAGTTACTTTGGCAGTCCAAAGAACATTCGTCTCAGGAACCACATCTCTTTTGCTTCCTAGTTCTTCTTAATTTGTTCATTTACATTCTAAGATTCACTGCCATACAGTAAAACAGGTTCTATATAACTCTTCTCTTTCTTACATTCAATGATAGTGACTTATTTCATAAGGTACTCTTCATTTTCTGAGTTTCACGAGTACAACCTACAGGCAGAAAAATACATGCTTCCGCAGTAGAACGCCAATAGCTGGAATCCGGTCACATGATTGATAATAGAAGTAATGCGTTTCGCGTATTGTTTAACACACAAAATTTATAAATATTAAGATTTGCTGAAGCAGCTGCAATTCGTATGACCAAGCCACTGTTGTGTAATCAAAAAGACACGGCAACTAATTTAAGCCAACTGTGAAAGGTAATTTAAATAAAAATGGGAAAATGTGTATTGTGTAATCTGGCTTGAAAAATTATAATCTTGCTTTATTTTATGTTGTGCGACTTCTGCCATATGTACCTGATGCTATGCAGCGAAATAAGCCGGGCAATAAATTGTGCAACTGTTTGTTTGAATTGTCACTATAAAAGACAACGGTATGCTAGTGTTGTTCAGACTCAGATATGACCTCGCAGCAAATCCATATGAGGCAATACCCACAAGGAAAACCTGCGAGTGCATGACTCGAAGACGTTCTCGGCCTTTTGGCCAAGATCAAAGTGTAGTATCTGCTCTTGATCCGGCCAGGACAATCAGAAGAGGCGGTCATCACTATGACCCACGGAGACGGAGTATCTCATGGAACGGCTCTAGGCCCCGGGAAATTGCAAGCCCTTATAAAAGAAAAAAAAAGGAGTGACAAATATACACCCATCACCATTTGTATATTTTAACTTCTTTAATTACTTTTAATTATTCTGTTTCAAATTGCTAGTTGAATTTTGCAGCTAGAGTTTTTCTACGGAATGGAATGGGAAAGCCAGCACCATGTCCAACCCTCCTTATCGTCTCTTGCGACATGTATCACAGGTTCCAGTGTATTACTATTCTTTGCTTACATTTTTGGGATCTGGAGCTCACGGCGGAAAGATGGGGAAACAGATCCAAGTATAAAAATACAAAAGGCAAGATGAACATTTACAGCGCTAAGACATTTCTTGAGGTCAAAACAAACTTAGCACCAACCTTATAATATTCATTTGGCAGATCAGCATGGCCGAATGGATAAGACCGCGTGATCTTAAACATCCGACGTGCTGATGCCGAGGTAAGCGGTTCATCATCTACACCGGACAGTTGGACTAAAATGTTGACCTGTCATCCTTGACAATGGGGACGTAAATTACATGTACCTCTGAAGTCGGAGTGGGGTCGCCTGACTGCGAGGGACACTGTTAATAGGGAAAGCTAATCCACACACAAAATCAGTCCATCTGTCATTTACTGTCATTTACTGCCAATATAGTAGTACCTTGCGGTGTATGGCAGAGGGGTCTTTGAGCCTGAGGAATTAAGGACCGCCTGGCTAGTGCAGTCGCTGCGAATTGTGCAGGTTAGGATTTTCTTTTTTCCCCCGACAGGAAAAAAATCCCACACCTTACCGAGGGATCGAACCCGGGTCTCCCGAAGGAGAGTCCGGCGTTCTAGCCACTCGGCCAGCCGCTCCTCATTCAGTCCATCACTACTAAAAATATTGTGTATGGGCTACGCTTGGGTTTAAGGCGAGCGAGCGCAAACAGAACACAAAAATATTCAATTGTAACATTAAATCAGTACTACTATATGGATCAGGTGGTGGTTTCTCCTTGCCTTCCGCCGGTTTGTGTATGGTTTAAATCACTGGCCTTTATCTGTAAAACAGACCCTGCGAGGCAGCAGTGGGGAGAAGTGGACAGAGAAGTATGCTTGCTTGCTTGCTTGTGTTCGTTGGCTTGAGCTCCAACGCGAAGTCCTGTATGTCGGATGAAGGCATCCTGTTGTCCAACATCAGTGTGATGTCATACAGGACCTGAGTTTTGCGTGAGTATCCGTTGTCCCATGTCTGGCTTATTGGTGTGCAGACTGGTGGTTCCTCGCCGTACAGGCAGACACTCTCCGACTTCGGAGGAATCGGCGATCCTACTGACTTTAGCCAGGACCCCGAAGGGACCTGTTGCCCAGGACGCTCGACGTGGACGCGTCAATAGGTCTTGGCCAGTATATAACCCGGCCCTGGTGCCTTGGAAACACATCTGCGTCCCAACAGAGAAGTATAAACAGAAATGAATAATGTGCGGAGGTCATAGGCGGAGCTGCATGGGATAACTAAGGATAGGAGGAATTGGAATGAGTTGGTTGACAGCCAAAGTCTCAATGGGGGAGAAACGATTATTGAGAGAGGGCTATTGAGAGATGACTATTGAGAGAGAGCGAGAGAGAGAGAGAGAGAGAGAGAGAGAGAGAGAGAACGAGAGAGAGAGAGAGAGAGAGAGAGAGAGAGAGAGAGAGAGAGAGAGAGAGAGAGAGAGAGATTGTATTGTAATTGTTATATCTTGTCACATACACTAACTAACCGGTATTTTAAGTAAATTTGATCATATCTTATAATGTAGCTAGTCGATGTTTTCATTAATAGACCCCTATGTCGTATTTCGTAGTTTTATTCAGAGATTTCCACATCTCATATTGAGACTTATCATCATCGTGTGCCATGCTGTTAAGCGTGGGCGGTCATGTTTCGCCATGTCACGCGATCACCAGAGTCTTGGATCAGCTCTGTGTTCTTGTATCGCCCATATCACTTGGCCAAGCCATCCAAGAATTTACTTCTCTGTTTTCCCCTTGTTCTTTCCCCTCAATCTTTTTAGTTGTCACCAAGTTCTCCAATTTATTTCTTCTCATAATGTGTCCAAAAATTTGGACTGTCTACGTCTAATTTTTCTAATCAGTTTACGGTTTTCATTTGTTTCTTGTAGGATTTGGTCACTGGTTTCTCTGTCTGTCCATGGTATTTATTCTTTGCATTTTCCTCAGAAATCACATTTCCACAGCCATCAGATGTTTTTTTCCAGCTTGTCTGCTCATTGTCCACGCTTCACGTCCATACACAAGTGTTGTGTTGTTTGTCCATCAAGAATGATGATGACCATTAATTTCATCCAGTGGGGTTGAAGGTTAGTTAGTTAGTCGACACATCATCCTCGTTGCACATCGAACCATTCAGTCCATAAGTGCTCGGATCCCCTCCTCAGCAAATCCCGCAGCGTGTAGCGGCTAACGACGCCAGTTCTGTGTTGGTTTATCAATCTTCTTTGGCTCCGAGTTCCGGGGTTGAAGGTATGGAGCCATGGGTTCTAAGATGGCTGATAAGGCCTATTTAGGCTCGAAATATTCTTTGACAATGTGGGCAAAGAATGCTTGACGTTTCTGGAGGAGGATTTCCTGCAGTGGTTTTTCTGCTCTGTCTTTTCTTCACAGCTTTTTTTCTTCACAGCCCCACAAGTGACTGCACCCTTGCGTAATGATGCACGCCACGAATTTCGGTCTCTGGCTGCAGCCTCCCAGGTGCCATGATGAATTCCAAAAGCATTCAGTGAGATTTTCAGAATGTCTTTAAAGCGTTTCCTCTTGCCACCTTGGGAGCGTTTACCACAACGCAGTTCGCTGTAAAAAATTCGTTTAGGGAGCCTGTGATCTGGCATGCGAGTCAAGTGACCAGCCCAGCGAATCTGATTCTTCATCAGTAGAGTGTGGATACTGGGCATGGACGCTCTTTCTAGGACTTCGGTGTCTGGAATATTGTCTTGCCATTTAATCTTCAGTAGCTTCCTTAGGCAGACTGTGTGGAAGTGGTTTAATTTCCCAGCGTGTCGCTGATAAACAGTCCAGGTTTCACAAGCATATAGCAGTGTGGATAATACAACTGCTTTGTAGACTTTTAGCTTTGTTTGCAGGCTTATTCCAGTTTTGTCCCATACATTCTTGTACAGTCTGCCAAAGGCCGCACTGGCCTTGGAGATTCTTGCATTCACTTCGTCATCAATTGTGGCAGCTTGTGACACAGTGCTGCCAAGATAGGTGAATTTGTCCACAACACTTAGTCTATGATCATTCACTTTGATATTCAGCACAGTGTGACTATTCTCTGGAGCTGGCTGGTACATAACTACAGTCTTCTCCAAGTTGATATTGAGCCCAAAGTTGGCACAGGCATGTGAGAAAGCTGTAACATTATGTTGCATGTCTGCCTCTGAGTTGGCGTATAGAGTGCAATAATCAGCAAACAGGAGCTCTCTGACGGTGTACAAAAGTACACGTTTTATGTATCACTTCAGCACTCTTTTTCTCGTTGCAAATAGCATCTGTTTATTGGTCAGTATGTTGTCCACCTTCGCCATGGCAATTCTTGTTCTTGTTCTTCAATGCATCTCCCATCAGATGTTATGACTGTTTCGAGATAATTGTACCTAGTCACCTGTTTAAGAATATTACTATTTACTTGTAAATTACATTGTTATATTTCCTTCGTCCTAGTGACGACCATAACCTGTGTCTTCTTACAATTTAATTCTAACCCTAGTTTTCACTGTGTGCAACAGCCATATCTGCTAAATGTTGTTGATTCTGCTCGTTGTCTGCAATCAAGACTGTATCAGACTGATCTGGGATGGACCCACGTTACTTTATAATTTCCTGCGAGTAAATGAAACAGACACCTCACCTAATTATATCGCAGCCTGGAATAGTCGAAAGTTAACGCCTCACAACCCAAGGGAAGAATTCGCTTTACTTTTTACGTGTAATTAAAGTTCTTAAAAATGCCTTCTCAGTGTTTGCAGAGAACAGTATAAACATTACTCAAAACTTGCTCAAAACTGTCAAGCCCACTGGATGAAATGAATGGTCATCATCATACTTGATGGACAAACACCATAAACATGAGTCAAGAACCCCTTTAAATCGCCTAAGGCGAATTGTCCAATAATACTCGACCCAAACTTTAGTCAACAAATCAGCGTTCGGTGGGTGATGTGGACAGTATCACACTGGCCGCTTTCACTTCCCAGGCCATTTCTTGGTACCAAGTTTAGGCTGGATAGTCGTGGAAACCCTGGTCATTTGTAAAAATCCGTCTCCGTGCGGTTTCGAACTCATGCAAACCGGACTGGCAGGCAAGGCCCTAGAGAGATTAGCGTAGCTTAAGCATTGTGTCTTACCAACTACTGTATGAAGCAATGCTCTTCGATTTTGATAGGAATTGTTAACATATAACTTAGCAACATAAGAGATTCGTTTTATCTTTAGGAAGCTGTGTCTGTGAGTCTTTATTATTAAGATTATGGCAAACATAAGGTTGTGTACCTGATTGTGTGATGGTCTGTATGTCTGTCCGTTTGTCTGCCTGTCTGTCTGTCCATTTGTCTGCCTGCCTGTCTTTCCACCTCTGTTACGCATCTCTTGGTGTCTAGCGTTAATCAATTCCATTTATGATATCCCTCTGTCTGTCAGTCCTTCCGCTCGTCCACCCATCCAACCATTCCTCTCTGTCTACCGGCCCATGTGTCTACCTTCCGTTTGTCCGTCTGTCTATCTCTCTTTTTTATCTTTCTGTGTTTATGTCTGTTTGTGGGTCGGTGGGTCTGCATGTCTAGCCGTCTGTCTATTCGTCTGTCGATCCGTTCATTTTGCGCGCTCTTTTAAACCGCTATTTACCAAACGGCCAATATGAGCAGTATTCTCTGGACTAAGCCGTATTGACTTAACCGTTCCCGGTGTGGCCCGCTTTTATTGATGGATCATTTCTGGGTATTTACTTTAGTTTATCCCCTCGTCAGGTCTGTCGGATATAAACTACAACACTGGTACCACAAACGGGGAGGCGTGAAAATTCACAAGTGTAATTATAACTCACACGTCTTACAGACTATCAATCTTAATGTATGTTATGGTTTAGTGCTGTGTTTTTCCCCCTCTGGGCTTTAAATTACTGTTAATAATTATTTCCATTATTTTCCAAATTATATTTGACTTTATAAGTGGGTATAAATGATATAATTTAAAATTATTACCAGGACAAAGCCAAACAGAAGGTTTACTAGAAGTTACTCCATCCATTTGAAAATCATCATTTCATCATCATCTGCCAAATGGCGTAGGGGGTCCACGGATCTCACATCTCGATGCCTGATGTTCAGGATCAATTACATTGATGATATTCTCCCTTGCCACTATCCCAGTCCATCCAGCATAATTATCTCGATCTGCCACTGCCTCTTCACCCGCTATTCTTTCAAGTTGTCAGAATGTTTTTCAATATATTTCTTCTCACAATGATCAAAGGAAACTGTTGTCTTATCCTTATATTAGTATATTATGTTCTACTTTCACTAGATTTTTACAAGGCCGCTTGCTAGTTACTCCGGCATTCCAAGGTATTCACAACATTCGTCTCTGAAACTACATCTCCTATGAATATTTGAAAATGTAATCGTTAACTAGATCCAATTTGTTAGCAAGCAAAATTTACAAGCGATAAATACAACGACAATTTCTCCTTGCCTTCCGCCGGTTGTTTAATGGTTTGACTACATTAGCCTTTGTTTAAAAGAGAGATCCTGCAAGGCAGCAGGGGCAGAAGTGATGTATGGGTCATACAGTATGGTGCTTACTTCCCGCCTACAGCCATGTCACAAAATGTTGCAGTTATGTTTTAGAGGTAGCTGTCTATATAATTCACCTTCTCTGAATGTTGAAGTATGTTTTAAAGATAGCTGCTCAAACAATTCACCTCCTCTCAATGACCACCAATTGTTTATTCACACATCCGCGACCAATCTCTTTATCTAGATGGCATTCTACCACCCGCATTTCCTCCCCCACATCCTATTTACAGGACATTGCTGTCAACAACAGCATTTTACTGCTGTTATTGATGTCTTGGCAAATTTTACCTTCAGTAGTTTGCCATTGCATTATAAACGACCGGCTGCCATACCAACACTGTAAAACTCCAGCGCGACACGGTCTTCTTTTAAATCGGGCGCAGCTGTGTTTCGAACTCATGGTAAGGGCTCACGAATAGCATTCGAAAGCCTTTAGGCCACAGAGGCCGACCACCCGATTTGACAACATAAAAAGCATTAGTGGTTTAAAATCTCGCCTGCCATCTTCGAATGACGACTGTGCCTCAGTGAAAGAAGAAATGCACTTCGACACACGGCCAACTACACAACCACACTGCACAGTATGCTGGCAGAGGTGAAGACTGGCATGCTTCGTGCAGAATGGCCTGCATCGATTCAGCGGTCGCGGGTTATGAGCATTCGCTGGATCTTTGCTCTAGGACATTCTGGTATTGTTGGCAATGAACAGGCTGACAGATTGGCTGGTGCCGCATCATTAATGATGCACGATAAGGTAGATGTGATTGTCAAAGATCTACACAGGGGCTTAGAGAGTTAAGACGGAGCTATACAGAGAATACTAGACAGGAGAGACACAGGCACTATATTTAGCTTGACAACAGGACACAAGTGTGTCAACGACGAGAGCATTAAGTGCGTATGAGCGAGAGTATAGGAAACTCGCCTCTCGACGAGTAACTGGGGAATACCAGTTACATTAGTTAACTGACCAAGCGTGCTGGGACTCTACGCACGCAGAACTCGTCAGCGCACGCAGGACTGAATGTCCGAAGTTGAACGCGCAACTAGAAGCGTGCCTCAGACGGGGGACAAGGACTGAGAGAGAATAGACGTGTTCGCTAGGAACCATATGTAGTTTATAGACAATAGTGTTAGCTAGACCTGAGATTCCAATTAGTGAATAGTATCATTATTTCCACCTCTTCATTGCATCTGTGAAACATACCATGTTGTTGATTATGAATGAAGTAATCCGCTCGCCGAGCTTGTGTGTCATAAGCTCTAAATAAAAATGTATCCTTTTGCAAACCACACGAGTTATTGATTCGTGTTGTGCAAAAGTAGGGAGTCCTGAATAACCTGTCGCAAGTAGGTTGTTGACAGGCAGGACCCATTTGGTGTCAGAAGCTTCTGAACCAACGTCTAGAGACTCTAAATTTATTTTGTAGTGTTAAAATTATCCAAACGTGAATTACTAAATATAAAGTTTTGAAATAGATTTTTTCGAGAATGAACACCAAAATACTTTAAAAAGTACTATTTGTGGAGCTTGAACCACAATTAACAGAAAAGAATTAATAAACTGTGTAATTCTGTGAAAATTAATAAGAAATGTGTATGAAGTTGGTTAAATGAATATTGTACAAATATGTTGCAAAGTTTTCAAGCACACCATCGTGTACATTACATTTTGTGTGATACAGCCATCAATGTCAACATTTTGTGTGATACAGCCATCAATGTCAACATTTTGTGTGATACAGCCATCAATGTCAACATTTTGTGTGATACAGCCATCAATGTCAACATTTTGTGTGATACAGCCATCAATGTCAACATTGTGTGTGATACAGCCATCAATGTCAACATTTTGTGTGATACAGCCATCAATGTCAACATTTTGTGTGATACAGCCATCAATGTCAACATTTTGTGTGATACAGCCATCAATGTCAACATTTTGTGTGATACAGCCATCAATGTCAACATTTTGTGTGATACAGCCATCAATGTCAACATTTTGTGTGATACAGCCATCAATGTCAACATTTTGTGTGATACAGCCATCAATGTCAACATTTTGTGTGATACAGCCATCAATGTCAACATTTAGTGTGATACAGCCATCAATGTCAACATTTTGTGTGATACAGCCATCAATGTCAACATTTTGTGTGATACAGCCATCAATGTCAACATGTCTCTTATACACATCTTTTGTGTGTGATACAGCCATCAATGTCAACATTTTGTGTGATACAGCCATCAATGTCAACATTTTGTGTGATACAGCCATCAATGTCAACATTTTGTGTGATACAGCCATCAATGTCAACATTTTGTGTGATACAGCCATCAATGTCAACATTTTGTGTGATACAGCCATCAATGTCAACATTTTGTGTGATACAGCCATCAATGTCAACATTGTGTGTGATACAGCCATCAATGTCAACATTTTGTGTGATACAGCCATCAATGTCAACATTTTGTGTAATACAGCCATCAATGTCAACATTTAGTGTAATACAGCCATCAATGTCAACATTTAGTGTGATACAGCCATCAATGTCAACATTTAGTGTAATACAGCCATCAATGTCAACATTTAGTGTGATACAGCCATCAATGTCAACATTTAGTGTAATACAGCCATCAATGTCAACATTTAGTGTAATACAGCCATCAATGTCAACATTTAGTGTAATACAGCCATCAATGTCAACATTTTAGTGTAATACAGCCATCAATGTCAACATTTAGTGTAATACAGCCATCAATGTCAACATTTAGTGTGATACAGCCATCAATGTCAACATTTAGTGTAATACAGCCATCAATGTCAACATTTAGTGTGATACAGCCATCAATGTCAACATTTAGTGTAATACAGCCATCAATGTCAACATTTAGTGTGATACAGCCATCAATGTCAACATTTAGTGTAATACAGCCATCAATGTCAACATTTAGTGTAATACAGCCATCAATGTCAACATTTAGTGTGATACAGCCATCAATGTCAACATTTAGTGTGATACAGCCATCAATGTCAACATTTAGTGTAATACAGCCATCAATGTCAACATTTAGTGTGATACAGCCATCAATGTCAACATTTAGTGTGATACAGCCATCAATGTCAACATTTAGTGTGATACAGCCATCAATGTCAACATTTAGTGTGATACAGCCATCAATGTCAACATTTAGTGTGATACAGCCATCAATGTCAACATTTGTGTGATACAGCCATCAATGTCAACATTTAGTGTGAATACAGCCATCAATGTCAACATTTAGTGTGATACAGCCATCAATGTCAACATTTAGTGTGATACAGCCATCAATGTCAACATTTAGTGTGATACAGCCATCAATGTCAACATTTTGTGTGATACAGCCATCAATGTCAACATTTAGTGTGAATACAGCCATCAATGTCAACATTTGTGTGAATACAGCCATCAATGTCAACATTTAGTGTAATACAGCCATCAATGTCAACATTTTGTGTGATACAGCCATCAATGTCAACATTTAGTGTGATACAGCCATCAATGTCAACATTTAGTGTGATACAGCCATCAATGTCAACATTTTGTGTGATACAGCCATCAATGTCAACATTTAGTGTGATACAGCCATCAATGTCAACATTTTGTGTGATACAGCCATCAATGTCAACATTTAGTGTGATACAGCCATCAATGTCAACATTTTATGTGATACAGCCATCAATGTCAACATTTTGTGTGATACAGCCATCAATGTCAACATTTAGTGTGATACAGCCATCAATGTCAACATTTAGTGTGATACAGCCATCAATGTCAACATTTTGTGTGATACAGCCATCAATGTCAACATTTAGTGTGATACAGCCATCAATGTCAACATTTTGTGTGATACAGCCATCAATGTCAACATTTAGTGTGATACAGCCATCAATGTCAACATTTGTGTGATACAGCCATCAATGTCAACATTTAGTGTGATACAGTCATCAATGTCAACATTTTGTGTGATACAGTCATCAATGTCAACATTTTGTGTGATACAACCTTCAGTGTCAACATTCATCACATTTGATAGATATTAGCTACTAAACGGAATCGATATAGCGTAGTTATACCAACTAGGAAGGAGAGTGAAGACAAGACGACAGTGACATTCATACGACGCATCATCTTACAAATCATGACGTTCATTGATACTATCATATCATTCATTCATTAACATCATCTATCATTATCAAAATCACATTTGTTGTTGATCAACCACATGAAAAATGAACATGTATCTGTAACATAGACATGTTTTTCTAAACTATTGATGCTCTAACAAACAGAAGCGTCAGTTTTCCAATCAAGTCGATCATTATTGTGTACAGATGTCAGCGGTGGAACATCCCAAGTGCCGAGTTTTTCCAACCGATTAGATGAGTATTTTTTCGAATCATTTTGATACTGACCATTTTAACGATGCATCTTATTTTTCAGCAACGATGTAAATAACTAACATGTAACTGTACAACTATTGTGTGAAATTGAAATATTATTGTTGTGAAATAACATAAGATCACAAAATGGCATCGTTAAATGACTGCATCCAGGCAGGCAAAGCACTAGGCCATACTGGACAGGAATTAGAGAGATGGGTTGATCAAAGATATAAAGAAGAAATTGCCCAAGTAGGGAGAAAAGCTGCTCTAGATAGAGATGAAAGAGCACTAGAAAGACAGCATCAAAAAGATATGAAACAAGTAGAAGAAGCCACTAAAGTAAAGATGAAAGAGTTAGAGATAGAGTCAAATATTCAAATAGCCTCTAGTAAACAGAAGAGCCAGGAGGAGCAGAATAAGTTTACCAAATATAAAGGCCTCATCAAGCCATACAGGGTAGGCGATTCTCTGGGAGAATGTGATTAATGCAGAAGAACAGATAGACTATCATGATCTAGAGCAGTGCATCCCAAAGTGGTGGTCCGCGGACCGGTGCCCGGCCCACAAGCCCTTCTTTGTCGATCCGCAACGTGAGTTGAAAAAAAAGTAAGAAAAAAGTTAAATATTTTCTCCTTTGAGGATTGTTTAGAACTTTTTACAAACAAGATTGTCCGTTTCTCAAAACATGATATCCTCACCGTTTTTATGGTGATTTAATTTTAAAATAAATTGAGCCTGCAACCGTATATCTCAATCAATCAATCATGTGCCATGCCGAAAAGCGTGGGCGGTCATGACTCGCCATTTCACTCGAATACCAGAGCCGTGGATCAGCTCAGTGTTCCTGTCTCGACCATGCCATGTGGCCAGGCCATCCAGGTATTTACTTCTCGGTCTCCCCCTGGTATGTTCCCTTCGATCTTGCCAGTTGTCTCCAATCCATTTCTTCTCATAACATGTCCAAAAAAAATGTGAATGTCTACGTCTAATTTCTCTAATCAATTTACGATTTTAATTTGTCTCCTGTAGTACTTGGTCATTGGTTTTTCTGTCTGTCCATGGTATTCTTTGCATTTTCCTCAGAAACCACATTTCTACAGCCATCAGATGTTTTTCAGCTTGACTGCTCATTGTCCAAGTTTCACATTCTGTCAAGGAGCTGAATGAGAGGACAGAAGTAATAGAAGGATAGAAGTTAGGGATAAGACTAAGACAGGATAGAGATAACATCCCTTAACAGGGAATAGAGGAAAAAGGGACAGAAGTAGAATGTAGAATTCTTAAGCAGTTCTCCGACAGGACACGCACGTGTCATAAGTAGGACATTGTAGGACATGACAGGGATTTACTCCCAGGTAAGAGTAGAAGACGCTGTTCACGGGAAGTACCCGTAAACAGCCCTAACTCGAGCACAGTAACTAGTGATAGGCTACTGAGCTGCGTGCTAGGTAACACAGCACGCAACCTTGCTGACGCACGAGGATTCACAGGTCCGCAGCTGGACAACGCTGCAAAGTTAGCCAGACGGGACTGGACAGTTGAGGAGACAAGTCGATGTATTTACCCTGATCACTGTGTGGTTTGCAGGGCACAGTAGTGTAGTGACTTAAGCTAGAATTAGGACAGATAGAGATTGTGCTTAGTATTGTTATGATTATATTGATTGTGATAATGTGCATATATGAATGTTCATGTGAGCTCGTGGACCCGAATGTATTCTGTACGCAATAAAGCGACTTTACCCTTTGTACACCTACGAGTTGATATTCGTGCTGTACAAATGAAGAATCCCTGTATGCCTGTATAAACTATGTTGCTGACAGGCGGGATTATTCTGGTGTCAGAAGTGGGATCTGAACCCACGCCCACGCCCAAAAAAGGCATACGCACTCATTTGTGACTGCAATAAATCGTTCTATGGTGCTTGAAAAATAACATTCAACTAATTTATAGACATACACACATGTTTGTAATTTAAACATACTTTAACTATCAACAAACACGCAAACAACCAGGAATACTTTCAAATAAACATGCAGACAGCATTGACTGGAAGGGGACTTAACTCTGAACAGGGGACATTACAGACTTACGAAACTCTGATATAACATTGAAAGATGTCTTCACAAACGGGAGTTAGACAGGTGAATACTAGCACACACAGCATGTAAACGAATTGGATTGGCATTATATGGGAGCATGAATATTATTCATGTATTGTACCCATAACAGGGACAATTTGTCCTGGTTGTCAGTTAATTGGCAATTTGAGAAGCAGGTCTTTAAGACAACGGGCTTTGGTTTGAACAACTCCCAGAAGTATAATGGAAAAGGAGCATTGGCTCTAGCCAACAATACAGTTGTGTTGTGGTAATAAATAGCCAGTGGAGCCATACAACAGTGTGACATCAGACAGTAGAAGTCAGTCATTATACCCAGAACATAGTTAACAAACTCAACCAGCTCTTGACAAAATTAGACAGACCTAATTTTTAAGGCAACCAATTGCGTCACACCCATAACATAAAGTTGGTGACGCAACACAGACGGGAGGAGAGTATGTCAAGGAGCTGAATGAGAGGACAGAAGTAATAGAAGGATAGAAGTTAGGGATAAGACTAAGACAGGATAGAGGTAACATCCCTTAACAGGGAATAGAGGAAAAAGGGACAGAAGTAGAATGTAGAACTCTTAAGCAGTTCTCCGACAGGACACGCACATGTCATAAGCAGGACATTGTAGGACATGACAGGGATTTACTCCCAGGTAAGAGTAGAAGACGCTGTTTACGGGAAGTACCCGTAAACAGCACTAACTCGAGCACAGTAACTAGTGATAGGCTACTGAGCTGCGTGCTAGGTAACCGAGCACGCAACCTTGCTGACGCACGAGGATTCACAGGTCCACAGCTGGACAACGCTGCAAAGTTAGCCAGACGGGGCTGGACAGTTGAGGAGACAAGTCGATGTATTTACCCTGATCACTGTGTGGTTTGCAGGGCACAGTAGTGTAGTGACTTAAGCTAGAATTAGGACAGATAGAGATTGTGCTTAGTATTGTTATGATGATATTGATTGTGATAATGTGCATATATGAATGTTCATGCGAGCTCGTGGAGCCGAATGTATTCTGTACGCAATGAAGCGACTTTACCCTTTGTACACCTACGAGTTGATATTCGTGCGGTACAAATGAAGAATCCCTGTATGCCTGTATAAACTAGGTTACTTGCTGACACATTCATACAAAAGAACAGGCTCTATGTAGCACCTCAACACTCTTTTTCTCGTTTCAATTGACATCTTTTTATTGGTCAGAATGTTTTTCATCTTGCTAAAGGCGACTTTCGCCATGGCGATTCTTGTTCTAATCTCTACAAGGCATCTCCCTTCAGATGTTATGACTGTTCCGAGATAATTGTACCGATTCACTTGTTGAAGAATATTCCCATTTGCTTGTATATTACATTGTGGTATTTCGGTCTTCTTAGTGACGACCATAATTTGTGTCTTTTTTGTAATTTAATTCTAATCCCAGTTGTTCACAGTGCAACAACCGCATCTACTAATTGTTGCAGATCCTGCTCATTGTCTCCAATCAATACTGTATCATCTACATATCTAACGTTATTGATGTTTCGTCCTCCAATGCTGATTCCATTTATATCTTCTACATATATACGTATATCCCAAGGAGTATTTATTATTAAGGAGAAGCGAATCATAGGTTCAATGGTAAAGTTAAAAATAGTAACCGGCTGAGACCGATACTAAAAGCTGGCCCGGTCGACGACATTTGTTTGTTTGTATCTTTTGTTTCCCATGTGACAAAAAGTGAGAGAGATGCACATTATAATTTGCTGATTGTTATAAGATGCAGAACACACGTGATTTTTGTTGTACGATAACAATGCGTTTTGCCATCGTCTGAGCGAGTGAAGGTTTTAGAAAGCACGGACGTTGCCAACTTAACGATTTTGATGGCGTATGTGAGATATCGATATAAAGACAACTTGAAAGAAGAGTATTTCTTTTTCGTCAATGAGCATTATTAAGACAAAATACAGAAACATTGTGGAAATTTGTTCTCCTTTGCGGGAAGCGCTGTCTACAATCGAGCCACGATTTGATAAGCTTGAAATAATAAACAGGTCCACCCCTCGCATTAAATAGTTACTGTTAGCAGCTGATCATTAAATTATTTTTATTACAACATACTGTAATTTAGTCAGCTTGTTTAAAATCTGATTTGGTATCTTTTTCCAAGATATATTTTATTTTAATTTTATATTGGTTTCATTACTGTCGGTGTATACGAGTATATATACCTTTACAAGAAGACCTAAATGTAGTATTGTCATTTGACACATTTTTTTATTTGTAAATCTATACAATAAAAGTTTTACTCATGAAAATGGGACCACCATTAAATAAATCACCGTCATCCAATAATAATATGGATCAGTATTTAGCGCATCGGGACAACACCCACAATTACGTTAAATCTTATATTTATATTAAAATGTATATTGAGGTCGTATAAAATTATAAGGAGAAAAACAATTTTTTAAACGGCACCGGTCCCTGGTGCAAAAGGAACATTTTATGTCGGCCCGCGAAAGTGAAAAGTTTGGGAAGCACTGATCTAGAGAGAATGCAGCAGCAAGGAGTAGTCAGAGGATCTTGTCGACAGTCGTCATTCAGAGGTAAAGCAAGACGGACTTATAATCAGATTGCAACGGGCACCAGTAGTACTGGAACTCTACCCTGGCTGTTGAAGAGAGGACTGAGCGCTTATGGGATTGCCCTGAATGGAGTGATGTCGGTTATTGACTCCCATCGGTCATTTGTTCTTCCCCATGACACAAAAAGTGTAAGATGATGATGACGATGGCGAATTAAAAAAAAAAGTGATTGAGATCCTTTACTTCGTTCACTAGCATCTGTATGTTTTTTTGTGTGCCATACCTTTGTATTTATATTCTGTGCTCTTTCGATTTTCCACCAAAAAAGAAAAAAAAAATTGCTAAGGACTAGTAATTTAACGCTTTCGCAATATTGGTAATGACATAACGACAGTTTTACTGTGCGGAAAAAATGTCTGCAGCGTGGTTTAAAAATAGTTTGCTAATGGAGATCTCTATTGTCCTTGACTTTGCCCTACAACGAGCGGGATTGAAGAAAATAACATGTAAATGATAAAAATTAATTACCTTCGTAATTCTTTCCGCCTAGGGCAGCTGTCGTAGTAATTCATTCTGTCCCATACAAGCGGATCGATGGTCAAATGGCTGGAATGTTGCCCTAACAATGTCGCGAGCGCAGTCGGATGAGGTTTCCATGTCAGTTTCTCGACGTCTGCTACTGGAGGGAAAGACCTATTCCCCCGCGCATTCAGAATTCCCCTACCTGCAACAGTAGCTTTCTTTATGCAACACCCTTTAATTTGATATAAAATACAAGTCTGATACCATAGTAACAACCTTTAGGTCATATCTGTGACACACTCCTACTTCTCATTTCCTGCCACTCATGTTTGGTTTTGTTAGGTTCAAATCTACATTTTGTTTGGCACCGAATCTGTTAAGCTGGTTCTACCTGGAAGCAAGAATCAATTTTGAAAATTCGCCTCACTGGGGATTCGACCACATGACATCTGGGCCAGGGGGCAACGTGCAAGCCTCTGCGCTAACATTGTTCCCTTGTTTGATAGAGAATATGTTAAATTATCTGATGTCTGACGACGTGAGAGCTTAAATAGCAACTGTCTGGCTACATAAGAACTTAAGTAACAGCTGTCCGTTTACAAGAGAGATAAAGTAATTGCTCTCTGATGCATTGTGGCTGGACGATACTGGAATCTTTGTCATTCAAAAACGAAACACTTGTAGGACAAAAGCAGTGGATGAAATAACGAAGACTGACGCTGAAAGTAACAAGTGACTAGAGCTGAAAGCATGGAAACATTGCAAACATGTCAGCTCTTAAATGGTGGTAGATTGAAATCGAAGACTGGTATTTCTAGCAGGTGAGTTCGTTTGGGTGGTGCCGTGCTTAAACCGTCTGCCTCGCACTCATTTACATTCATATTACCATGTTTAATTTGTTTCTGTGAATACAACATGCATATTACGAGGGTAAGTTAATAAGTAAGTCACAAATGGCTGTAGAAAATTAATTAAATATGATAACAACTTGAAACCAGTTTATTTGTATACATACATTGACCCTTTATTTCTCAACATAATTTCCACCAACATCGATGCACTGATCAGTTATCAGTTATCAGTTATCAGTTATCAGTTGGGGTATCTTCATTGCACTCCGGACATGTACACAGGTGCTCAGATCCTCCCCCAGTATATGCATCAGCGTCCGGTGGCTAATAGTGCCAGTTCTGTGTTGGTTGACGAGGCACTGATCCCATCGTTTTATCAGTCCTCCCAAACCGGAGCATAGAACTGCGTGCTCTGTTTTCTAAGCCACGTTTTCACTTCACATTCAACTTCGGCGTCGCGAAATGTCCCCCGCCAAGGTGGATTTTCAGTGGACTTATCCCCCAGCGATTTGCCCTATAGCGGTGCATAGCTGGGTAGAAAAAGTTACGAGGGCGAGTCAATAAGTAAGTTAAACAGTTCTGTGGGATGGCAGGTAAATGAAAACAGAGCACGCAGCAAAATGCAGCCGGTTTGGGAGAACTGATAAAACGATGGGATCAGTGCCTCGTCAACCAACACAGAACTGGCACTATTAGCCACCGGACGCTGATGCATATGCTGGGGGAGGATCTGAGCACCTATGTACATGTCCGGAGCATCACAGTTGGTGGAAATTATGTTGAGAAATAAAGGGACAATTTATGTATAAAAAATAAACTGGTTTTAAGTTGTTATTATAGTTAGTTATTGTTCTACAACCATTTGTGACTTACGTATTAACTTACCCTCGTACATAGCGCATAACTAGTGTTCAAAAGATGGATGTTTGAAAGGGCTGGATGTAAAACGGGCTTTCGAGCCCAATTTGTGACCATTTGAAAATGAAGTTTGTTTGTTCATTCGTTTGTTCGTTCGTGCTTATTCGCTCAAAAGATTTTGCGCGACACTTTCAAAAGGGTGCCCTGCGGAAAGAGACTGAGCCATATGGAATGGAACCCGGTGCAATGAAGTCGATATTCATACCTTTTAACACAACTTTTAATCATGTACATTGCTAGAGTAAATTCCCTTGTTACATTTTGTTTAAACAGTCCCGACATGCTATAAGGGGCGTTCATTTGAAATCTATTCGTGCCGCACCGCCCGTTATTGAGTACGTTGAACATAATCATGTCATAGTTATGTGATAAATACTGACCAATGAATAAAACAGCACGTGCTTATCGTCCCATGATGCATAGGTTCTGTTTCTGACCATTGAGAAAATGGCCGGGTTGATCCAAAATCCGGCAAAAGAAGCTCAAAGAGCGGTGGTTCAGTTTCTTTCATTTGAAGGATGTCGACCAGTGGATATTCATCGAAGAATGCAGGCAGCGTACGGTAACAAATGTGTGTCGAAGACAACAGTGGCAGACTGGGCACGAATGTTTCGGAAAAGACGTCAATTCACGACAGATCTTCGACGGCCAGGTCAACCGCATATTGTTGCAACAGAAAAAAAAAAAAACATCGCAAAAATTGAAGCAGTAGTACAGATGAACAGTTGTCGAAGCATACGTTCGCTATCAAAAGAATCTGATGTGTCAATTGGGACAATTCAAAAGGTTGTTCGTAAGAAACTGCAATATCGGAAGGAGTGTTCACAGTGGGTATCACGGATGTTGACCGACCACCAAAAAGAGAAACGCATAGGATGGTGTTTGAACCACTTGCTGTGTTACAGAGTGAAGGGTGATGCATTTCTCTTCCGCATATTGGCAGACGATGAATCATGGTGTCACCACTTTGAGCCGAGCAGCAAAAGAGAGAGCATGCAATGGAAGCATGCTGGATCACCAAAAGCCAAAAAATTCAAGTTACAGGTTTCCGTTGGTAAGGTTATGCTGAGTGCATTTTTTGACCATGAAGGACTACTGTTAGCCGACTTTAAAGAACCTCAACATCAACTCTACCCATTACTTGCAAACACTAGACAAGTTGCAAAAAGCCATCAAGAATAAACGACCCAGCATGCTTTCTCACTGTGTGATTCTGTTGCACGATAATGCTCGTCCCCATGTTGCAAAGTTTGTGCAGGAAGCATTAGCTTGGAAGAAGTGGGAAATTCTGCTACATCCAGCCTATAGTTCTGATTTGTCACAATGTGATTTTCATTTGTTCCGACCTCTAAAAAAATCTCTCAATGGGCAACGCTTTCACACAGATGCAGACGTAATGAACGCGGTAAACACCTATTCCAGTAAGCAACCACAATCCTTTTTTTGCCTACCTAAGCAATGGGATGCTTGCCTGAATGTCTACGGCGACTTCTTCTGACCAACCCATAGTGCATAATTCATTCAGAATGAATGCTTTGTTTAATTCTACCACACCTGTTAATGTTTCTCTCATACTTTTGTAATAAAGCCATTTGAACGGGTTTCAAATGAACATCCCTAATATATGGAGTCAAGGTATTCACAGTTTGGGACGTTTTCATTGTCTTCAATTTAGGTAGACATGTTTGATTGATATGTAGTTTTAATTGAAGAATATACGGAACTTCACGGAGGGTTAAAACGACGAAGACGCTCGGTTTTCTGTTAGAATCTAATGTGACATAAAAACAAAAGTTAGTTTAGTTTAGTTTAGTCGATGGATCAACATCACGGCACACGGGTGCAACCCATAAGTGCTCCGTTCTTCTCCTAACTCAAACCTGAGTCTGGAGAAACTCAGCTCAGTGCACGAACTCCGTAGCACCGGCGAGGATCCTGAAATACTTTGGGTAGATTTTTAACTCGAAATTTTGCCCGGGCAGCGCCGTTAGGCTACTCTTTTTCGATTTCCAACTGCCAAGGGATTTTTTACGTGCGCAGCAATACACACGGGCGTCCGATCTCACTACCCAGAGACCAGGGGAAATTTTATTACTAGAAGTCCACGAGAAAAAATCCCGGCATCACCGGGGCTTGAACCCGGGACCTCCAGCACTCGAGGCGGACACCATACCTCGAGACCACGCAGCCCCCTTAAAAAAAAAGTAACAAAAGTTAATTCAAGAACAGCATGGCATAATAGATAAAAGCGCTTATTCTTAAACATCCGGTGTGCTGATGTAGAAATAGCGGGTTCAACCCCTACACCGGTCTGTTGGATTAAAATGTTGACTTCTCATCCTTGACTTGAAAGAGTAAATTACAAGTTCCTTTGAAGTCGGAGTGGGTTCGCATGTTGGCGAGTAACACTGATAATTGGAAAAGCTAATTCACTTGCAAAAATAAGTCCAGTGCACTAGCAGTAATATCACGTGTATGGACAACGCTTGAGTTCAAAGTTGTGAACTCAACAAAGATGACAGACATCACAACATTCAGACCATCCCATACGCGCTCTGTTCTCGTCTTCAACAGCCAGCGAAGAGTCCCAATACTAATGAACTAATTAGAATTTGAGATTTAAAGTTGACTTCTAAAGCTATAGCCGGTCTCCAAGGCCAAATGGTTAACGACTTTCTCCGTAATACCGTATATCCACGTAAGGAACACAGCTGCGCGAGATTCGTAAGCGGATCGCGTAGCGTTGGTTACTTAGGGGTATGTGAGCCGGTTACTCAAAAAGCAATGGCAAACTACTCAGCGTAATCTTGCCAAGAACATCAACAGCGGCTGAAAAATGCTGTTGTTGACTGCAAATTCCTGTAAGGGATATGCAACTTAAAATTTAGGAAAACTAAAGCTATATGGCTGTTCTATTATAATATGTATGTGTACAATTCTGACACATTCAGTCATAATAAAGTAAATGTGTTTCAACTGCCTGTGAATTCTATCCACATTCCATAGCAGTTGGTTCAGGTGGATGATAGACCTGGCCAATTATACATATTTGCTGGGGAGTGTCCGTGGCGATGTGGTTGCACTGCATGTCTCGCACTCAAATTGTTGTGAGTTCGATTCCTACCTATGTGGTTCGGTTCACGAGTGCACTCTTCTCGAAGACTTCTGTGAGTCGTCGCTGGAGCTACGGAGTTCGTGCTTTATGCTACGCTTTCGGCAGGACTACCTGCGGAAAGAGACTGAGCCATGTGGGATAAAACCCGGAGTATGAAGTCTTATATCTTGTCTTTTAAACCCTTTGTTAAAACACACTTGCTAGTGTGTAGTTGATAGAACGAGCGGCAGGTTCATCTCTTGGTGTGCATATACCTTAAAATGTTTAATATTGTTTAGCGTGTCCTCTATTCTCTACTTCTTCTCTTTCTTCTCTTTGAGTGTCAATCAATACATAGAATTGTTTTCTCGTGCTATTCCAATATAGCGCTCCAGCAATTGAAACCAACCTCCTCTTCAGTTCTTCTTTCAGGAGAGTGCTCGCGCCTAAGTATGCGCCTTTCTAACTCAAAGTTTGGAGCCGAGATAGTGCAATGCCTGACGGTCTGGTGGTAATATGTTCGAATCCCTATCGAAGCTGATTTTTTAAAATTGACTTGGGCTGTTATGTTGACTCAGCCAAAATGGGTATCAGGAAATTTCATGAAAAGTAATGGCGACCACTGTGTTACTGATCATACCACCCATCAAGTGTCATTTGGTCTATAAAGATATGGCACCATATAAATCAATACATCTCAAGGCTTGTAAAAGTGTCATTTACTTTTACCTGTTACTAATTCAGATGTTACTACTGGGTGTTTGTAAAGTCGCACTACACTTTGTATGTAGAATAAATTTGAAAAATGAAGTGCATGATGTCATCAAAACATGTGTTCCACAGTCCATCGTGAAGAAATATACAGCGAATGGCTGTTGTCTGCTGGAGTAATTCTTTGCACTCGAAACAGAATGGTGTTATAAACGGAAGAAATAATGTTTCAAATTTGTTCTACATACATTGTAGTGGCCCGCTCCGTGGTGAAAGTGTTTCGGACCCAGTTCGTAATCCCGCATACCCGCGATCGAAACACAGCTGCGGGCGAATTAGCAGCAGACAATATTGCGTTGATTTTTTACGAAATGGTGTGGGTGCCGTTCGTTCAGAAAGTAATAGCAAACTACTGAATGTAAACTTGCCAAGAGTTCACAACAGAAAAAATGCTGGTGTTGACTGCGAGGTCTCGTAAAGGCAACAGTATAGTGAAACTTTACATACACCCGGTATATCCAACTGGAACACTTTCCATGTGTAAGTTTTATCTTCTCTAGACAGATTCCATCCAAGGCTACTGACATTGTCTATCCCTGGGTTCTTTTTGCTCCGGTAAAAAAGTATGCCAAGGCAGCGGACACTACGGCCTGCTCTTTGCAGTAGTTAAGTATCGAGCGAGGGTATAAGCCTGATGACCATAGGGTGCTCGCCCGGCAGCGTTCGGGAAAGAATTACACCCACTTCGAACAAATTGGTTGCCTGTCCGGGATCAACAATATTACTTCTGACAAGTGGGGTTTTGCTTCGGCCCCCCAAAA